>OZ014483.1:40983375-41464774 GCA_963965965.1 Trididemnum nubilum
GAAACTTTCAATTTAAAATGATGAAATGTAAGATTTTTTACAAAACTATTGCTACAACAACAAAAAAAAGTTGTGGTTTATTGCCTAAAATTAATAAACATTATCTATTTTGGTTAAATTTTATTGCTTTTTAGTAAAAAGATCAGTGTAATACTAAAAAAAAAAATTTTTAATGTTAGGTAAACGTTTTAGTTTCAAAGTACAAAAAAGATTATTTTCACTGAAACTTTCGATTTAAAATGACAAAACGTAACTGTTTTTACAAAATTATCGCTACCACAACAAAAAAGTTGAAATTTATTGCCTAAAATTAATAAACATTATCTATTTCGGTCAAATTTTATGGTATTTTAGTAAAAAAGATCAGTGTAAAACTAAAAAATTTTAAGATGTTAGGTAAACGTTTTAGTTTTGTAGTTCAAAAAAGTTCATTTTTACTGAAACTTTCAATTTAAAATGATGAAATGTAAGATTTTTTACAAAATTATTGCTACGACAACAAAGAAATTGACTAAAATTAATAAATATTATCTATTTTGGTTTAATTTTATAGCATTTTAGTAAAAAAATCAGTGTAAAACTAAAAAACTGTTAAAAAATTTAAGATGTTAGGTAAACGTTTTTTGTTTCAAGGTAGAAAAAAATATTATTTTTAATTAAAATTTCAATTTAAAATGAAGAAATGCAAGATTTTGAGTGTTTTTTGCAAAACTATGGCTACGAAAACAAAGAAGTTCAGACTTTTTGATTAAAAATAATAAACATTATCTTTTTTTAACTAAGCGATTTACTAGACATTTTATTACTTTGGAACATTTTCTATCAAATTTAAGGTCTGAGAAAATTGCTTGAGTAAAAATTGTTAAAAAATTACCGTTTTTAAGGAAAACATGCAATTCAAAACAAATAAACCGAAAGAATTTAAGTTATTTTTTCACAAAAAGACTTACTTTAAAACGTGGAAATCAGTAAAAAATTACTATGTTAAACAGATTTAATGCGATTTATGGTAAAAACTTCATTTAAGACAAAGGAATCATACAATTTTAAGATAGCTTTGACAAAATGATTTTTCGCAAATGTAAGAAAGTTAATCGAAGGTTACGATTTATTAGAATGTTTTTGTTTAAAGTAGAAAAAATAGCTGCTTTTTATGTTAAAACAATCATACAAGTCTCAGAAACTTAAATTGAAAAAATAACAACGATAATTAATTCTTCAGATTTTGCATATTTGTGTGTCTAACGTCTAGAATACCGATACTTTGAAACTTACAGAAGGATCGACATGTTGCTTTTTAATATCTTTCAACTTCGACTTTGTTTAACTCGTTATCAAGTAAAAAATCAAATTTGAGCGACACATCCTTGCGGTCAAAACACATGATTTGCTCTAATATGTCCGTATTTTCCAAGCTATAGACGCTTGTTACTTGAAATTTCGTATCGTAAAATTTGCAAGAAGAACCCATTCTCGCATTTCTTTGCATTTGAGTAGTATTTAAACGAGACTGCTGTTAGACGTTTGAGTTTCTGTGTCGCAATCATATAGTGGCGTAATTTTTTCGTAAGTCGAAGCTACGCGACTGTACAATTTGAGGTTTTATGAAATCTTTCACCGCTTTGATTTGAAAATGTTTAATTGGAAGCACTTATTTTAATAATAAGGTTGGGTGTTTACCTTGTTGATAGTAGAATCTAAAGTCAAAAACACGCTGATTATTGGATAACAAAAAAACTTTGAGACATTTTTGTTGAGTCATGATCAAATACGCCCGGTACAAGGCCGGAAGTCGTTATAAACTTAATTCAATAATTTTATTTTAAATAAATTATTAATTTTAACATTTTTCAATTCAAAAAATTTAATTTAATTTATTAATTTTAACAATTTTCAATTCAAAAAATTTAATTTCAATAATTTTAATTAATTAGTTTATTAATTTTAACAATTTTCAATTCAAAAAATTTAATTTAAATTATTAATTTTAACAATTTTCAATTCAAAAAACTTAATTTCAATAATTTGAATTTAAACAATTTAAATTTATTAATTTTATAAACGACTTCCGGTCTTGTCCCAGGTGTATTTGATCATGACTCAACAAAAATGTCTCAAAGTTTTTTTTTGTTATCCAAATCAGCGTGTTTTTGACTTTAGATTCTACTATCAACAAGGTAAACACCCAACCTTATTATTAAAATAAGTGCTTCCAATTAAACATTTTCAAATCAAAGCGGTGAAAGATTTCATAAAACCTCAAATTGTACAGTCGCGTAGCTTCGACTTACGAAAAAATTACGCCACTATATGATTGCGACACAGAAACTCAAACGTCTAACAGCAGTCTCGTTTAAATACTACTCAAATGCAAAGAAATGCGAGAATGGGTTCTTCTTGCAAATTTTACGATACGAAATTTCAAGTAACAAGCGTCTATAGCTTGGAAAATACGGACATATTAGAGCAAATCATGTGTTTTGACCGCAAGGATGTGTCGCTCAAATTTGATTTTTTACTTGATAACGAGTTAAACAAAGTCGAAGTTGAAAGATATTAAAAAGCAACATGTCGATCCTTCTGTAAGTTTCAAAGTATCGGTATTCTAGACGTTAGACACACAAATATGCAAAATCTGAAGAATTAATTATCGTTGTTATTTTTTCAATTTAAGTTTCTGAGACTTGTATGATTGTTTTAACATAAAAAGCAGCTATTTTTTCTACTTTAAACAAAAACATTCTAATAAATCGTAACCTTCGATTAACTTTCTTACATTTGCGAAAAATCATTTTGTCAAAGCTATCTTAAAATTGTATGATTCCTTTGTCTTAAATGAAGTTTTTACCATAAATCGCATTAAATCTGTTTAACATAGTAATTTTTTACTGATTTCCACGTTTTAAAGTAAGTCTTTTTGTGAAAAAATAACTTAAATTCTTTCGGTTTATTTGTTTTGAATTGCATGTTTTCCTTAAAAACGGTAATTTTTTAACAATTTTTACTCAAGCAATTTTCTCAGACCTTAAATTTGATAGAAAATGTTCCAAAGTAATAAAATGTCTAGTAAATCGCTTAGTTAAAAAAAGATAATGTTTATTATTTTTAATCAAAAAGTCTGAACTTCTTTGTTTTCGTAGCCATAGTTTTGCAAAAAACACTCAAAATCTTGCATTTCTTCATTTTAAATTGAAATTTTAATTAAAAATAATATTTTTTTCTACCTTGAAACAAAAAACGTTTACCTAACATCTTAAATTTTTTAACAGTTTTTTAGTTTTACACTGATTTTTTTACTAAAATGCTATAAAATTAAACCAAAATAGATAATATTTATTAATTTTAGTCAATTTCTTTGTTGTCGTAGCAATAATTTTGTAAAAAATCTTACATTTCATCATTTTAAATTGAAAGTTTCAGTAAAAATGAACTTTTTTGAACTACAAAACTAAAGCGTTTACCTAACATCTTAAAATTTTTTAGTTTTACACTGATCTTTTTTACTAAAATACCATAAAATTTGACCAAAATAGATAATGTTTATTAATTTTAGGCAATAAATTTCAACTTTTTTGTTGTGGTAGCGATAATTTTGTAAAAACAGTTACGTTTTGTCATTTTAAATCGAAAGTTTCAGTGAAAATAATCTTTTTTGTACTTTGAAACTAAAACGTTTACCTAACATTAAAAATTTTTTTTTTTAGTATTACACTGATCTTTTTACTAAAAAGCAATAAAATTTAACCAAAATAGATAATGTTTATTAATTTTAGGCAATAAACCACAACTTTTTTTTGTTGTTGTAGCAATAGTTTTGTAAAAAATCTTACATTTCATCATTTTAAATTGAAAGTTTCAGTAAAAATGAACTTTTTTGTACTTTGAAACTAAAACGTTTACCTAACATCTTAAATTTTTTAACAATTTTTTAGTTTTACACTGATCTTTTTAGTAAAATACCGTAAAATTTTATACAACTACACTCTATCTTGAGTTAAAACAAGATCTTTTGCTATTTTTTTTTTTTTTTTGGTGTTATTCGCCATCGAACCTTGTCTTGTAGTCTCAAATTCACGTCAGTTTTTGCAATTTTCTTGTTTGCGTCAAAATGTTTTTTGCGGAAATATCTCAAAATCCTACAATTTTTTTATTCAAGCGACAGTTCAATCTTAAAACGAATACTGTTTGACGAATTTTTAATCTAAATGTCTACACAAAGTTGAGTTTTTTATTACTTAATCTTGTTTTACAGGAATAAATTCATTAAATATTTTAAAACTTAACGCTTTATTTGTCCTAAGTTTAAATTTTAACAGACATAATTGAAAAGCTTGCCTAAAACCTAAACTTTTCATTAATTTTTTACATTGTGTGCCGATAATTTGATCGAAATCTTGGGTTTCTTCATGATGGTTATTACTTTTTACCTAATATAGTAAAACTTTTAACTGTTTTCATGTTTTTATGAGAAATGTTTGATCAAAGACATTCAAATACTTGCATTTTGTTGATTTGAATAAGAGTTTAAGTTAAAAAACCCAAAAATTTACCTAAAATTAAGACATCTTGATGACCACGATTACGGGTGGAACAGACTGTAGGGTCTTAAATCTTTAATTTTTGACAAGTACTATGTTATGATATTTACTCTGAGCTACGGTGTCAAAGACTTTTTTTTTTGAATCGGTTGAATTCAAACTCCACTCATCGTATATTTTATTGGAATGTTTAACATGGTGATAATTTTGTAAAACATTTCAAAAATTAACCTTGAAGTCTTATTTGAAACCGATATTTTTTATAGTTATTCCGGAGAATCGTTCAAAATTACACCTTTTTTCATCATCTCGGTTATAAATTTACCTGAAACATGTACTTTGAATCAAATATTTTCTAAATTCTTAAATATTGTAACGATTTTCTTGGTTGTGGTAATTTGTTTAAAAGGTATTTCAACGTTATACAATCTGTTTTCAACAACATTTTTCGAGTTTTTTGAGTAATCGTGTTTACATAGAGGTAAATTTGTGAAAAAGTAATTGTATACTAAAAAATGAATATGGTTCAATTAATTAATAATTCTCTAAAATTTTGTTTTTTATCAATTAATATTGTTTTTTTATGGGAACAAATTCAATAAATTCTCTTCAGTCCTTGTAATTTCTCTGTCGTGAGCAAAAACTGTAACGTAACAATGAAAAGTGTTGGTCTAAAAGCTTAAATTTTTATAAGTTTCTTGTTTACATAAGAATAGTTTGATCAAAAAAGACATTCAAAGTTCAATTTCTTTGACTTGAATAAAAATTTTATCTAAAAAAACCGAAAACTCACTTAAAATCTCACAAGTTTGAAATATTCTTACAGTTTTGTGTAAATAATTGAAGTATTACAGTTTTTTAACGATGATTTTTGCTGTATTATTTTGCGGTAAGGCAACGGCAATAGCTCAGTGGTAGAGCGTCGGGCTAGTGATCGAAAGGTCGCTGACCCCTGGCTCGAACTGATAATGCGTTGTTGTGTCCTTGGGAAAGACACTTTACGCTAATTTCTCATTGTGACTAGGTAGTCTACCCGTTGCGGTGGCCCAGCCTGATCTTGCAATAAGAGCTCAAGAAGCAGTGCTCTACGTTGGTTTGGTTAGCCAGATGCAGTACCTGGTTCATACAAACAAATCAAAAATTTGATAGCTTTTAACTAAAAATTCTTATTTTTTTATAATGTACAACAAAAACTAATCCAAAAAACTCGTTTGATACTTTAACTTTTTATAAACTTTGTCTTGATGTCAGAGTGATTTGATCAAAATATTGAAAATCACCTCTTTTATTCTGAATACCGCTTTTATCATTGGTTAAACTTGGTTGAATTTAGACTGCGTCGTTTTCACGGTGACTAAAATTGCATGATCTTTGTTGCACTCCCACTTTTTGCGTTTTAAGTGGACACAAAATGGACACAAAGATGAACCTTACTGGCGTCAAAGATATGACGTCATATCCTCAACAAGGTCAGAAATCAAAAGCTTGTGACCAAACCGTTTCTCAATACTTTATTAGTATTCAAATTGTCTTGATTTGTTGAAGCTAAAACAAACAAGGTTTAGAAGTTTACCTCTCATCACTAGATAGTGCTCTTGATTGATTTTTTTTTCTATATTTTGACTTGGAATGTTACTTCAGACAAAAGCGTGAGGTAAAATGTATTTATTACGTAGTGTTTTGGACTCATCTGCTTCCTTTCTGGTCTGTAGTGTGTTTTGGATTTTGAGTTTATCTTTCTATTTTAAGTTCATTGTTTATTACTCGAATTATGCAAAAACAGGCAAGGTCAAGATTTTACCTCTCACCTTTAGGTAATGCTCTTGATTCATTTTCTATTTATGTTGTGATCTCATCATTTCAAACGTTAGTTCAAACTTAATAGTGGAGTATTTTTATCAATTAAGTAATGCTTTTAAGTCGTCCTCTCTCTAGTCTATATCGTGGTTTTACATTTTATGTGTACGACATATTGTTTCAAAACCATGCGTATAACATATTGTTTCAAAGCCGTGCATAATATTGATAACTCCGACCATATTACCTTGACTTGATGCGTGTTATAACGTTATTCGTTTTGCTGCTTCTATTTGAGTAAAAATATTGTTTGTTTTTTATTGAATTGGTTACAATTGTACTGTTCTGATTGAATTATTGCTCATTTTATTAAAATTGTATTTTGGTGCAAATAAAATGAAACGAATAAAAATAAAATTAATAACCAATCCGAATTTAAATTAAGTACCACAAATTAAAAAAATTAGTTAACTTGACCATAAACTTTTTATTTCTTACATCAATGTCTGAGTTCTCCAACATAAATGTTCTTTGAAGAACAAAAATTCTTTAAAATCGAAATATTACAAGTCTCTCATCAAAATAACTAGAATATGATTCGAATGGTTGAGGTTGAACGAAGCACGTACTGTCAGACTTGCACCAGATTGTAGTGCTCGCAATTCGATTTCAATTTTTTGCTGTGATACGACGTGTCAGTTTAAACTTAAATTTCAGGTGTTTTTATGAAATTGAACATGACGCTGGTGGTAACAGTGGCGGGCGCGTTATATCGGTAAGGGGCTCTTTTAAATTTTCTGTTACGCTTTTCGCACTCTAATTTCAAAACCGTTCATATACTTCTCTTTTGTGATGTAGTATAGCACCATTTCGAGTAAAGGTTTTCCGACAATAGGTACATACGTTCACTTTGATAGAATGACTATAGCATTAAAGCTCTCGAGTATGTATCGCAACGAACAAACTAGCTTGTGACACCAAGACGAACGGAAATTAAACAAATTGGATTATGTTACGTCATGCAGGCAAACACACAAAAGCCAAACATAATACCACTTTTCCATATTGACTCACATAATATTCTAGCAGTCGTTGTTGCTATATTTTAATGCAAAAGTCAAAGGATACTATTGACCAACTTGTATTCAAGTTCGCCATTTTCTTGTTGAAACATAATACCGTAGTTATTCAAACTCCAGAATTAATATACAACCATATTTCAGACATATTTCTACGTTATCGACTACATGTCTTAAAATTTAGTTTTGTTTTCATAATTTTTAATTTTTTTAGATTAAAACTATCGAATTCTTGGAACCTTGCAAACTTCAAAGCGATTTTGCTACAGCTAACCGCCCGTCCAAAGAACGGTCCACGACCTTTGAACTATAGTCCAAATTTTAAACTTTAGACTTTAACTAACTACCTGTGGTGGTTCGATTCCCAGGCAAGTCTTACATTTTAGACTTTAACTAACCGCCTGCGGTAGTTTGATTTCCAGGTAAGCTTTACAAATTTTACACTTTGGAATCACCACCTGCGGAAGTTCGGTTCTTAGGCAAACTTTTGACTCACCACCTTTGGTGGTTTGGTTTCCAGATTTGTATTTTAAGCTTAAGACTCACCACCTTCGGTGGTTTGGTTCCCAGCAATTCGCAGGCAAGTGTTTTAAAATTTAAGGTTTTTGCCGCATTCTTCCACTAGAGATTCAGTCCATGACCTGAGGTTGGTAGATCTATTTTAGAGCGCTCGTTGAAAGCTTTTGAAAAAATTCGCTTTTAAATTAACAGGAATTTCCACAAAGAGGGGATTCCCGAAAACTCGCGTACGATCAGACACAGTTAGCGATTCCAATTGAAGTCTTAATTCTAATGTCATTAGCGTAAGCGGATGAAAAGAGTTTTTAAAGGTGAATTCACAACAGACCAGATGGCTCATACCTTCACACTTTAACCTCAAATTTAAAGCTTTTAGACTCACCACCTTCGGTGGTTTGGTTCTTAGGTAAGTTTTACTAAGTTTAGACTCACCACCTTCGGTGGTTCAGTTCTCAGGCAAGTAGTTTTTAAACTTGGTTCGGTAAACTTTAGACTCACCACCTTCAGTGGTTCGGTACTTGGGTAAGCCTTACTAATTTTAGACTTACCACCTTCGGTGTTTCGGTTCTCAGGCTAGTATTTTAAACTTTGGACTCACCACCTTCGGTGGTTAGGTTTCCGGGCAAATTTTAGACTCACCACCTTTGGTGGTTCGGTTCTTAGGTAAGTGTTTTTTAAGCTTAAGACTCACCACCTTCGGTGGTTCGGTTCTCAGGCAAATCTAGTCAAATTTTTAAGCTTTAGACTCACTACCTTCGGTGGTTCGATTTCCAGGTAAATCTTACAAATTTTAGACTTACCACCTTCGGTGGTTCGGTACTTAACTAAACCTTGCTAATTTTAGACTCACTAAACTTGAATGGCTTTAACCACATTAGTTCGATTCGAAAACAAACCAAATCTCTAAACGCTAGTAAAGTTGAAGGGGTTCAAGCGCATTAGTTTGACTCCAAGACAACATACGCCAAAGGGTTAAACTTATTGGGATTAAACAAGTTGTATTGCGCCATGCTCGCTCCATATTCGAAAAAAATTAACAAAAAGGTAGCGATTCACAGCTAAACCTTAGATAGGTTAACAGCTGTCACGATTTTGACACGACAGCGGAAATTCAACTACAGGAAACGTTTCAAGTTACACAGAGCTTATTCCTAAACATACAAAATAAACTTCATAACATTAACTAGATAACCTTTTTTAGAAACTACCGGGTTATTCACTTTTAACCAACTACTTTGAAGCCAGGCACCTGCGGTGGCTTGACAAACCACCTGCGGTGGTTCGGTACTCGAGCACTCCTCAAGCTTTACACTTGAAGTCAGGCACCTGCGGTGGTTTGGTACTCAGGTCAACACTAAGTTTCCGTTCTTATAATTACAATAAACTTATAGTTAAGACTAGATCTTGGGTTATCCACTTTTAACCGGCTACTTTGAAGCCAGGCACCTGCGGTGGCTTGACAAACCACCTGCGGTGGTTCGGTACTCGAGCAAGACACTAAGAGTCTTTAGACTTAAAACAATTCCCAGGCAAACCACCTGCGGTGGTTTGATACTCAGGTGAGACACTAAGGGTGTTTACACTTGAAGCCAGGTAAACCACCTGCGGTGGTTCGGTACTCGAGTAAGACACTAAGGGTCTTTTGACTTGAAACCATGCACCTGCGGTGGTTCGGTACTCAGGCAAGTTACTCAAGACTAAGTTTTTACAACTAGCTAGGACTACACCTAAGGTTAGAACTAGGGACTACAACGCCGCGTTTAGACAAAACTCCATTTAGATAACATCACGTTTAGGGGATTGCATCCCCTAATCCCCTGATCCCCTAAACCCCTAATCCCCTGATCCCCTAATCTCTAAGCATTTCGTTCATTCTATACTACTACAGTATCACTATTGCGGGTGGAGTGGGGCTTTGTATAAGCAATTCGCTTGCTTATAGTGTTAATGCTTGCTCAACTATCAGATTATTTAATGCTGAACATTTGTGGGTTGATTTGAAAACAAACCAAGGTATTGTAGTAGAGGAGTCGTTTACTGGCACCCCAAAAACTCTGCATATGCCATTAATGATTTCAATGCAAATTTAAATATGATGATTCTCTCCCAAGAAAAACGTTTTATTGTCTTGCAGATTTTAATATTAATTTATTACACATTTATGCTAGAGATGAAATTCGTAGGTATACAAATATGCTTTTAAGCTGCTACTGTCAGTGTTTGATTGATGTGCCAACTAGAGTAACAAAAACATCAAAAACCTTAATTCATCATGTAATCACGAACGATAAGCAAAGAACAGTAACCGCAGGAGTTTCAATATTAGATCTTAGTGATCATTATGAAGTATTAGCGATATTGTCGTACAATAATATTAAAGGTAAAATTAGTAATCAAAGGTTTATGAGGGATATGACCAAAGGTGGGCAGTACCGAGTAGAAAAGTACCGCGGTACTTTTTTAGTATCGTTACCGGTAGCGACGGTACTATTTCAAAAACGGTACCGAAGTACCGGTACTGCGGTACTTTTTGAAAAAAGTTTTCTGTATTTTCAGTTTTTTATAACTTATCGATTGAAAATCAAACTCTTTTCTCTCTCTTTTTGGATTAGAGCTAATAAGTTTTTAACTCCGAAATATAGCGTTACGGTTCACTCCAAAGAAAGGTTCAAGGTGTGCTTGCCAACAATTAAAATGTAATTACAACATCTCTGCATTCACATTTCCGTATCATCTACGATGACGATCGAAGTAAAAAATGATGAGACACCTTGGTGTATAATGGAATGCAGCAAACGTTTAACGCCAAAGTAACTAATTCGTTCTAAAAGAAATTGGAAGCGCAATACGCTTTTGCTGAAAGCAGCGATATGAACGAAAGTAAACATTCGGGCAAACTTTTTGATTTTTTACACAAAGCAAGCAATAACACTTGCCGAGACAGTGCTACAAAGGTTTTTAAAAGTTTCGTCGATCAAAAGCCTCAAACACAAATTAGTTGATCTATTGTCAAACTTTCAGATTTATGCGCTGAAAAATCTCTATATTTGATGTAAATATAATACTGGACTGCCTTCAAGTGCAGTGGTCGAACGAGGGTTCTTTGCAGGGAAAAACATAACTCTATTTTACACGGGGTAGGCTATTTGACCAAAGGCATTTTACATGGAGAGCAAAAATGCTCCTAGGGCACGTAGCCAGGGAGAGCAGGGGGTAGTTGCCCCCTTCAAATGTTAGTTCCCCCCAAACAAATTTCATTTTAATCCTTGAGTTTTAGGATGGAAAGAAAAAGCGTTGTATTAAATTTGATTTGGTATTTAAAAGTCGCAGAAAATGTTGGCTTTCCGAACCGAAGGCTTTTTTTTGGGGGGGGAGGAGATCACCACAAAGCTCGCAGAAAATGGTGGCTTTCCGTACAGAAAACCTTTTTTCTTTTTTTGAGATCATCCCTAGCGTGAAGTGATTGCCCCTCCAAAATTTCGCTTGCCCCCATAAAATTCCGTTCTGGCTACTTGCCTAAAAGTCACGGCCACATTTTTTTTAACGACGTCATTTTAGCGATGAAGTCATAAGCGGTTCAAATTTTATACATTACTTTGTTTTTTGAAACCTAATCATAAAATGCGTAAGTGAAGTTGGTTACGTCACAAAAACGTCTTATGACGTAACTTACTTTAAATTAATTATAAATTGGCCAAAAAATGTAGATTTTGGAAAATGCCTTTGGGAAACCTCAAAATCGGGAAATTTCTCTTTACCTTAACAACTTGAATTTTTAGAAATTGTTTGTGATGAAATTTGACACAGTTTGAAAAAAATTGTTTTTTTCAAGGTATTTATCACGAAAAAATTGAGAACGGAGCAAAAATGCCCGCCGTATAAAATCGGATTAAAACACAAAGTAGTTGAATTAAGTTGCTAATTGACGATCTGATTTTTCTCAAAGTAAATGTTTGCTCGTAATCTTGGTTAGTCACAAAACATTTTTCACTAAAAATTACAAAGTTTTTGAAACAAATGTTCTTCAAACATTCTAAAAAAATTAAGTTGAATCATAAAAAAGTACCAGTACCGAGTACCGGCACCGGTACCCACGGTACTTTTTTCAAGCTCGTACCGGTACCGCGGTACTTTTAAAAAGTACCGTCCCACCTCAGGGTATGACCAAATTTAGTTTGGATGATTTTTTGCTTGGCTTAAACTATGAGCTTTATTGTTTATTTGAAGAAAAATCAAAAAACGTAAATGAGCTTTATGAAGGCTTTGTAGAGGCCTTTACCAATGTAGTAGACCAAGTAGCACCCCTGAGAGCAGCAACAAGAAAGGAGAAGAAGTTGGGTCTTAAGCCCTGGATTACAAGCGATTTAATAAAATTAATTCAAACCAAAAACAAAATGTTCGATCGACTTCATAAAAACAAAGGCGATCTTGTGTTAACTAAACAATACAAAACATTTTGCAATGCATTACACCGACACCTAAAGCAAGCAAAGCTTGATTACTTCCACCATTTAACTTATTAAATGAAAACCAAGACAGCGCTAAAAAAACTTGGGATGTGATTAAGGTATTGATCAATATTAAACATCGAAGCAACGTACAACCATCAAAACTAACATTGAATAACTATGATACTGTCACTGAACCTCAAATTATAGCCAAAAAATTTAATAGCTTTTTTGTTAACATTGCGAAGAAAATGGCGGTTTCTATACAACCTAATAATTCTAAGAGCGCAGAATGCTCAGTTGGAAGAATGAAAAAATAACCAATTCTATTTTTCTCTTACGTACCGTAGCTGTCAACAAGAAGGGTAGTATTAATTAAAGAACTCAAAAATAGGAAACCTAGAAGGTCTTTAGATATTGAGACCAAATTCATGAAACACGCTAATCCTATTATTTCTTTTTTTCTAAGTGAATTGTTCAACTTATGTTTAAGTACTGGTACATATCCAGATTTGATGAAAATAGTTAAAGTAATTCCAATTTTCAAAAACGGAGAAAAAGACAAAATGACGAATTATAGACCAATATCACTTCTTTCTCAGTTTAATAAAATATTTGAAAAATTGCTGCCTAGTCGTGTATATTCCTACCTATCAAAATTTAACTTATTTAGCGAAAGACAATTTGGGTTTAGGAAAAATTATTCTACTTCTTTGGCAATATGGAACATTTGTGACGAATTATTATATAATGTTGATAAAGGTAAATATAGTTGCTGTATTTTTTGACATTTAAGTAAAGCGTTTGATTCTATCCAACACGACATAATAATATGTAAGCCAGAAAATCTTTATGCATTTAGAGGAAATGCTTTAGAATTACTGAAAAGTTACCAAACAAATTGAGTACAATTTATTAACAACAATGTACTAAGAAAATTAATGATAAGCTATAAACAGTAGGCTATCTAGAGTCTTATAGGCACAATCAAACCTTCGATTAACAGCCTAAGACATACTGTTTCGGAATCGACATTTGTCTTTTATTCCTCGTCAGTATAACTAGAACTACAGGTATGAACATGAACGTAAGAAAGGTAAGGAAATGCAAATTAACCAGATCATAACACCCTTTGTTTCTTTTTTTTTTTTTTGCTAAAATATTAAGTAATCACAATAGTACAAGAGATAATATAGTAGTTCAATTTAAAGTAATTTCCAATCGCATGCATAAGACAGCTCGCCCAATCTCAGAGCTCATTAGTAAGCCTAGCACGGCCAAAAGGAAAAATATCACCCGTGATAAAAATCTCCAAAACAAACATGTTTACCAATTTATCAATCAAGGAATAAATCTTTACCGATTATGTTTATAATACATAAATCTTTACACATCAATCAGTCAATAAGGTTTAATTGTGCCTATAAGACTCTAGATACTGTCTGTAGCTTATTATTAATAGAGAACAATATATCAAAATTGGTAGCAGTAAATTCAAGCAGCTAAAAATAGACTGCGGTGTTCCTCAAGAATCATCGCTCGGTACTCTACCGTTCATGCTACATATGTAAATGACCTTCCTTTAGTTTCAAAATTTTCCACCACGTTATTCGCTGACGATACTTATAAAAGTTTAGTGATAAAAGTTTAGTGAGTCTTGGAACCAAGGTAAATGCACAGCTTCAAAATATTGATATTTGGCTCAGAAGAAACAAATTGTCCTTAAATTATTCAAAAACAACCTATTGTTATGCAATTAACATCCTTACCAATCAATTAAAACCAAGTTCACGGTAGTCATGAATGAAAAAGTAACTAGACGTAATGATTTTGTTAAATATCTGGGCGATTACATTGATGAAAAACTGACTTGGTCTATTCGTATTAACAAACTTTCTTTACAATTGGCTAAGGACAATGCAATGTAGTATCACAATCATGACTATGTAACCCCAAATACTTTGAACATGCTGCATTATAGTTTCGTTCATAATAGCCTAAATCATGGTATCATTGTGTGGGGCACAGCAACTCAAAACCAACTGCGTAAAATAAATGTGAGAATGCACAACATTGTGCGCATTATAACTTGGAACAAAAAGTTTTCTCAAATCATTCACATGGACGTAGCCCGGATTTTTGATTGGGGGGAGCCCAAACCACAAATCATATGCAATAACGTCATCAAAAGACTTGGAAAGATGAATTTTTTATAAGGGCAAAAATATCGTAGAATGGAAGATCAGAAGCCGTGGCCTAGTGTTGGCACGTAACTAGGAACTCGTTCAAGGCAGAAGGCTCAAACCAATAGTTAAAATGCGAAAATGTCTAAATTGGGGGACGTGTTTGAGTAAAGAAGTGTACTGTAATTTAAACGTATCACAGACGGGGGGTCTGGGAGCGAAACCTTTAGCCGCTGGGCGATTTTTTGTAATTTTTTGGAAAAAAAAGCTATTGTAGTACCATTGGATCACATTTCGCACGTATTCACAGCCATTTGAAAGTACTAGATTTTTAACATTCTAAAACCAATTGAAAAAATTAAGTTGTTCAGTCCTCCTTTTGCTTGCAATTTAAGTCAAAAGCACGTTTGAAATCTTGCATTTTGGGGTTAAATTTTGTAAGTGATTTGGCCCAGGTAGGGTATGTATTGCCTCCTGCAATATTTTAGCAGAAAGTAACAATCCAGTCGAGTATTTTTTTAAGAGATTATTGTTTTGTCATGAAAACAACCAGTTATAGAAGTTTATATATACGACCCAGGGCCCAGGCCCTCTCAATTCAAAAATTTGTTCAATGAGCATTCCCCTTACCGTAGCTAATTTTTTTCAAAAGTATTTTGTTGCATAGAAACTGGCGAGGTGGAGGAGAATTGTAAATGAAAAAGGTACAGTAGATAGTTACGCCTACAAAACATGATATTGCCCGGGCTGGATTTGCATTGAGTTGGGCCCCTAGCACTTTGCGATTTTTGCAATATTTTTGTGCCAAATACAGGTGAAGACCAAAAAAAAAGTCTTATCTGAGCACGGGGCCCTGGCACTGTGCCATATGTTGAATTCATCCCTGGTTATTGTATTACGTTTATAAAGAGGTTACATGTGGGCCTCAGTTAGCAACTTCTAGGATAAAAACCTTTATTTCACTTGGGTTATACGTTTAAATTGGTTGGCAGACATTAAATTGAAGGGGCCCCTGGAACAATATTATTGTTTGGGGGCCCATTTAAATTGGGCGCCATTTAATGGGCCCCCTGAATCAATATTACTGTTAAGGGCTCATTTAAATTGAGGGCCATTTTAATATTATTGTAGGGGGCCCATTTAAATTGCATGGTAGAAATTAAACTGAGGGAGCCCGGTCCCTTGAATCAAGATTATTGTTAATTACTGTTGCATGCGTGTACTCTTGTACGCGAAGATGCTAAAAAAAGTAAAACCGAAGCAACAATAATCTAGTTTGTGACATTTTTATCATTGATAGCATTTCAATTGGGGGCGCCTGGGCTCCCTGGGCCCTCCCCTGGCTACGCCTATGGTTACTCATTTGTATAAAAATTTAAATTATTATCTGAAGTTGAATGACATTTACCATCTGGAACTTACTAAGTTTATGCACAAAATTTGCAAAAATAAATTGCCACTTTTGTTTCAACAGCGATTGAATAAAATTGAATTAGTGCATTCTCATCAAACTAGAAAATTTACTAAAGTGAACTATTTTTACCTCACGTTTCCAAAACTGCAGGTCAAAAAGAATTAGAATTCTGAGGCGCCAAACTTTAGAATGAAATCGATGAAGGTATTAAACATAAAACGTTTAATTTCTTCAAAAAATATTAAAAAAAGAATTGTATCACAACATTGACTTGGTTTTGATTCTTTTGATACTGTAACCAAATTAATTGAATCCTTTTCAACTATGAGAATTTTAATGTGCGGGTTCATTTTTTTAACTCTTAAGTCTTTATGTGTAATTCAAGTACGGTTGTGATTATTTGGAGTTAGTTTTTTTCTTTGTTTTTCCTTTTCTGTTTTTCTTTTCACGTAAATAATTTTTTTCTCAATCATTAATGCCTAGTACACCTCACGGTTGTTCGACGCTCCTTGGACTCAGTGACTGTATACAATACGTTTATTTATATGATTTGTGATAGCATTATTTATACGCTTTATTTTATTTATTTTTGATCGTGTGAGACTGAGTCCAAAAATTAAGTTTACTTTCTTACTTACTTTACATTGCCCCAAAGCGGTTATCAATCGAGCTCGTTTACGGTTGTTGATTTCAGAAAACAGTCAGCACATCGAAAAATTTTAAACAAACGAACAATCACTTGCTTTTTGTGATTTGTTTGTGTTCAAATTTTCTTGTACTGTAATTTTATGCAATATTGCAATTCGCAACAAAGGCATAAAACCACCGAAGGACCAAGAGACGCGTCCCCCCAATTTTTAAGGCAAAGCGGAAGCCAAAGCGTTTGTCCCCCCAACTTTGACTTGGCAAAAGCTTCTCTAAAAGTAGCTTTACAGTTTAATTTCGGTTTTATTTTCACTGTAATTAATTATTTTTAGACCACAGAGTTTGCAGGGATAGTCTAACGAGAGTGGGCGACGATCCTACTTCCAAGTACTGTATTTATATTTTATGCCAAGACTTTTGCGAGCGTTTTGGAAATCAGGCTACACTGATTATATTCGTAATAACTTGGAGCGGTGGCTCAACTAAAGGGAGCTAAAGGAGATTTGGTCCACCTTGGCTTTAGCTAAATCAAGTAAAAAATTTAATCCCAAAGTACAAGCGTTTAAACGTGTTTTGAACTTGAAACGCTCAAAATTCGTTGAAATTTAAAAACAACCAGCTTCAAATTTACTGATTCCAATTTACGGGTTCTTAAAAAAAACTTAATTGGGACTTCTTGATCAGCAAACTTTAAGCATGGCGACTTCTTTAATCTGTATTTCCCAGGCAGAGTTTTTTGACGTACTGTTGACAGTGACGTGCGGTGAGACTTCTGGTTGGTGAAGCACAATTTTTTTACGCACACGTTTGCAAAAAAAAATCATTCAAAGATAATGAATGACAAGCAAATAACTGTTTTCTTAGCCACTGAGCGAAGACCAAATTTTTCGATGATTAATTATTCGTTTAATCTCTGCTGTTCACTTTAAGCCAAACCAATTCTTCGACTTCCGAAAACCTTAAAAGGTAGCCTATTATTTGACTTTGAATGCAGACATTGTTGGACTTTACGTGCTTGCTAATGCTTCTTGGCAAATTTTTTAAGTTAAAAAACTTGGTTTAAGTCCAAACATTATTGTTTGTTTAAAATATAAAAGCAAAAGTATTAACGATTTTTTTATTGCGTAATCACTCTTTTCTTGAGTGCGGTACTCTTTCTAAATGGAGGGGGGTTCTTTCGTATCAATGTTTTGAGTAAATCTTTTAACTCCATTCAGACCAGGCAAAATTTTGCGACCAACGACCGAAGGGGTGATCGGTTCAAATCAACGTATTCAAACCCTAACATCTCCCGAACTACCACAGTTAAAAAATTGGTTTTTGCGCCATGAGAAGCTCAATTTCCTATCAAAACGTTTGACCTTTTTAGTGGTACATTTGCAGACTTGATCTTGTGGTAATTTCAACACAAGTGAAAGACTATCAGAAGTGATCGGTTTTCTTTTCTTCTGCGCGATGTTAACAAGCGTTTGATTGCGGTGACACGGCGTCGCAGTTGGACTTTCATTCAGCAACGCAGAGATAATTACGGACCAAGTTCGAAAATTACTTCTTTTGTGCGAGATAATTAGTTTGCTTTTCGCGAAGATAAATTGCAAGCCTAGTACTTATTTACTAGTTGTAGTCCTCTTTGCTTAAAACTTAATGTTATTTTGGCATAAAGTTTGCAAACGAATTAACGGTTAGTTCCGCAACTAGAGCGTTGTTGCAGGAGGGGGCAAAATTTCTTTCAGGGGGGCCAAAAAACTGCTGTCTTGTTCTACAATACTAGCATGCTGGGCCATAAGTGTAGCCAAGATTTTTGATTAAAAAAACACAAAGCACATGCAATGACGTCATCAGAAATTATTGAAAGAAGAACTTTTTGTGGACAAAAATATTGTAGATTGGAATATCAGAGGCCGTCGCCTGTGTGTGTGGCACATAACCAAGATTTTGCTTAAGGGAGAGAGCTTAAACCCCCACAAGAAGTGTGAAATCTGAGATGTGTTGAGCAAACTAGTGCAACTGAAACGTATCACAGACAGAAATCTGGGGGCAAAGCTCCTAGCCGCTGGGCAATTTTTTGGGAAAACTATCTATTTAAATGCGATTGGATCATATTTAGAACGTGTTTAGAGCCCTTTGAAACAACTAGATTTTTAAAACTCGAAAACCAACTAAAAAAAATGAAATTGTTCAATCCTCCTATTACTTACAAGTTAAGTCCAAAACACGTTTAAAATTTTGCATTTTGGGGTTAAATTCTGGAAGTGAATTGGCCCAGGTAGGAAAAAGCAAGGTACATTGCCTCGTGCAATATTTTAGCAGTAATTAAGAATCCACTCGAGATTTTCCTCCACGCTTTTTGTTTTGCTATAAAAATAACCAGTTATAGGAGTACATATGCGACCGAACGGCTCGAGTCCCCTCAATTTAAATTTAATAATTTGTTCCATGAGCATTTTTGCTAGCTAATTGTTTTTAAAAAGTATCTTGTCGCGTAAAAACTGGGGAGGTGGAGATGGATTGTTGTTTAAAAATGGTACAATAGATGGTTACGCTTACTAACCATGTTATTGTCCGGGCGGATTTACATTGCGCGGGGCCCTTAGCACTTTGGAGATTTTTGCAACATCTTCCTGCCAAAAATAGGTGAAGACCAAAAATAAGTCTCACCACCTGAGCGCAGGGCCCCTGGTAAATCCGGCCCTGGTTGTTGCATTACGTTTATGAAAAGGTTAGATGAGGGCCTGAGATAGGAGCTTTTAGAATAAAAACTCTCAATTTATCTTTGGCTGTATATGTAAATTGGATGACAAAAACTGAATTGAGAGGAAGGCCTGGTCGTCAATAGTGTTGTTAATTTCTGTTGTAAGGAAAAATGCCAGAAGAAACTGAAACTGAAGAAACAATCGGCTTTTTTTGTCACATTTTTGTCATTGGTGATATTTCAATTGGGGGCGGGCCCCTTAGCCACCCTCTGGCTACGCCTATGTGCTGGGCAGTTTTGTTTAAGAAATGAGAGAGCTTTAGACAACCTCTGAAGCTGAGTTGAATTCATTAGTTGGAGCGAGTATGGGTTCGAAACGTTCGAATGGTAATGAGTTCAAAACCATCCGGAACGAAAGCAGCGGTTATTTTTGCCTTTCAGGAATAAATTCAAGTTTGGACGTGAAGAAGCCAGAACGTTAAGATAATCAAGGGCACCATAAGCTTTTGCAGTAATGGAAGTGAAGGAAGTATCTGTAGCTTCAAAGGAAACAAGATTCGGACCAGGGTGAGAGTTTCTACTGCTTCTCATGACAAATCTATCCATTACTGCCAAATAAAACTCAACAAAACGCAGTGCTCAATAGTTATTAAACAACTTTTTGGCCAAGGTGAAAGCGACCACGTGCAATCATTGCTAATGCCAGCCTACTATCGCAACCGTACCTAACGTCAAATATTCAGTTGTAAAATAGTTGCTATTGCATCACAATAAATATTTCCAATATTCTTCAAAGATTTTACTTACTAAACAATTTGTAGCATGTCAGCTAAATCAAGCAAGGATTGCGATTATGCAATACGCATGCCAGGTCCCATCACAATCAGTGTACCGATTATAAAAGTTTTGCGTAACGCAATATTTCGCATCAGTTCAAATCATTAATCCACGGCTTTGAAATAGGCTACTTACTAATATTTTCTCCCATTGTCGCTTTGGGGTTTGGGGGACGCCATCCTCCCTTTGGCCCCCCTTAGTTGCAACCCTCTTACCGGTATATGCAAAGGTTTACTGTATGACGAGGTTATCCGTACTATTTAATTGTTTTGACACGAAGTTACATCCATCAGTGGATTGATTTACGTAACCATTTACATATGCTATATTGAAGGTTTGTGGCCTATAGCAAAAGCGTTCATCTATATAATTTGTAGAAAATTGTTGATAGTTAATCTTCTGAAACAGTGCTCGGTGATACATTAAGTAAAATCAGAGCAAAATATAACTATAAAATCACAATAAACGGTTAAAAGCACAACAGTCTGTTTCATCCAAAGGATTCGTCACGTGCTATTGTAATCAGTAAAATAAATATTATAAACTAAAATCTCTAAAAGCTAAAACTGCATAGTGCATACCAGTATTATTGAAGAACCTGTCAAGCTAAAACATTACCAAAGACTGCAAGTTGCAGTATTGAAATACCGCTCTGATTAAAACATCGGTTAAAAAATAAAAACTACGGTCGAACGTTTTTTAACTTGTATTTGGACTAGCCGCAATACCCAAAAATCAGCCACGGTTGCATGCCTATTATGGCTGCAATTATATCCATCCACAACAAAAACCTTCTCGGTAACAATCAGGAGCCAAAGACCCTCATCCCTCCTTGCAACTTCCGCAACTCAGCGAACTGTCCTCTCTATGGAGAATGTCGGGAAAAGTCTGTCATTTTCAAAGCCTCGATCACATCTGATGGCTCCTGCAAACATTGTATTGGTGCACCAAAACGGAATTCAAGACCTGTATGAGCTATCACGACTTTGGGGGGTAGTAGGCGGACCTACAGTACCGACTTTGGGGGGGAGTAGACGTAAACAATCTTGAACCTAGTAACACCGGCTGTAATCCAAGCGAAAATATCAAGGATCTGTTTAATAAAGCTGTAGAAGAATGGAAAGCACAGTATGACAGTGAAATATTAGCGCTTAAGATGGAATTAGAAGAGGTAAAGAAGAGTCGGGATTTGATTAACTCTCAGTATGAATCTCTAAAGGAGAAATGTGATAAGTTAATTGTTACCAATCAAAAACAAGAAAGCGTAATTAAGGAACTAAAAGCTCAGTCAACAACCTTAAAAAGAAGCAATGAGAAAGAAAAAGAGAAAGTTGATGCCCTAGAGCAATACGGGCATCGTCAAAATCTGGAGATAGTAGGTGTGCCATTAAAAGAGGGTGAAAACACCAATGAAATAGTAATTAAGGTTGCAAAGATGCTTAATGTATCCTTATCATCAGATCAAATATCTACTTCTCATAGACTCCAGACTCGACTCAAACCTAAGAACTCGGAACCTGCGGCGTCACCTCCAATCATAGTTCGTTTTTTGAGTCGTGACGTGAGAAATCTGCTCTACGCTAATCGTAAGTTGGCACGCACTGCAAACTTACAGGAATTTTCGCTTCAAGGTGCTAAGAACATTTATATCAACGAAAATTTAACTCAAAGTCGGAAAAAGCTCTTCTGGCATGCTAAACAAAAGGCCATAGCTAGTAACTTTAAATTTTACAGGACTGTAAATGGAAACGTGTATGTAAGGAAATCTTCGGACACAGATTCCTTACCGATTAAAAATATCGATGACATTTCCAAGATTACGTAAATATCATCTGTTTTGCATTATGGCTATTTTGTTCCTACTCTCATATCATAACATTCCCTCTAGTTGGAGACAATGAATATTTAAACCATAATTTATCTAGCAATATTGATTTAGTTAACAGTGCTTTTGATCTACTAACTAGCAACTCAGAAAAATGTGCATACCACAATAATTTCGATGTGCTTAGTAGTAATTCTAAATTAAAAGACTCTTTATCTATTATTCACTTTAATGTCCGCTCACTTGAAAAAAACTTTGATGCTTTTTATGAATTTCTTTGCAATCAACCTTGCTCACCTGATATTATTTGTGTGATTGAGACTAGATTAAAAACTCCACCTTTGTTAAATATTGATATTTCTCGTCATACTTTTGTTCATATTGATTCACCCACTACTGCTGGCGGAGTTGCCATGTATATTAGTAATGCACTGCAATTTTCTGTGCTTAATAATTTACAATTGCCTGTGAATGAATGTGAAAATATTTGGATAAAATTACATGATAGTAATTTAATCATTAGTACTATTTACAGACATCCAAAAAATGATGCACAAGTATTTATTGATGCATTAAACACAAATCTTGAAAACGTTAGAAGTAATAACGTATTTTTAGTAGGTGACTTTAATTTAAATATCAAATCTCTAACTGATTCAAAATTTCCGGATAGGCATGCATCTAAATATCTTGACATGCTGATCAGTAATGGCTACTATCCTCTAATCAATGTACCAACTCGTTTGACTGACAATTCGTCGATGATCATTGAGTTTTTAAGGAATGATATTTTTTAAGTAATAATATTTTGGTTTTAATTGCTACGTCAAAAAAAGTTCTTCAGCAACAATATTTCGAGTTTTGTGGTGTTAAAAAGTCGTTTTGATGTAGAAAAAGCTCAAAACAGCGATTTGGATCTATAAAGTGAATGACGTCATATTCGAACTATAGCCTTCTCGTAGGTTTACCATCAGTCAGTCAGTATCAGTTTATTCATGTACACACGCAAGCAAGAAAAACCCACATTTGGCATGTATACTGTATATTAAGTACGGTACATAGGGAGACCACGAAAGAGCGAAACGCTCACCGAGTCATGGCCACCCTATTTCACATATTTTTACTTTTATGAAGTAGTGCACAGCGTTTCATTTTAAGTCGTCACGATGACATACATAGCATTGACAAAATATTCATTCACAGTTCTTTTAAGTAGAGTAAAACACTAGAACCAGCTCATTTTTTCGTTGTAGTCAACACAATATAAATGGATTTAGGCTTCGAACTAGTATTTAAGGTATAATATTCATTTTTTAGGCCATGCACTTCTTCACACCAGTCCTTGCAATTATAACTGAATTTTTTTAAAAGAGAAAAAAAATTACGCAGAAAAAACAGACTTCGTTTCTGCTAGCCCACCCCCCTCCCCCCAAAATGCAAATAACTTGTTAGTTGTTACAACGTGCTGCAATGACAAATTTAGATTTTCACACAATCGCAAGCAAAAGAATTAATTTTAGCAATATTTTGAAAATTAGAAAAACATGCCTAATTTTATTTGTACTTTAAGATGAGATCTCCTTTAACTGCTTCTTTAAATTTGTAAAATGAAAAATCTTTCCACTTCGGTTGCAAACTATTCCAAATTTGGGCACCACTAAATTGCAATGCCTTTTTTGCAGCATTCGAGTTTATAGAATGTAAATAAAAGTTGCTGTAACTAGTGCATCTTGTGTTGTACTTGTGTACTGTTTTAGTAAATGTGAAATATTGATTGTATAGATTTGGAAGTTTATTGTGTTGAAAGAGATACATAAATTTTGGCATTTCAAAATGATACATATCCTTGACTTTTAAAAGTTTCAATTCATGATACAAGCTGTTGTTTCTTACATGTTCGTTTTTGCTGACATTGCAGATAATTCTTAAAATTTTATTTTGAAGGACTTGTAATGGCTGTAAGATTGAATGGTTTGTTGAGCCCCATACTAAAATCCCATAAAGTATATGCGAGTTCACTAAACTATAATACAACATTAGAAGTGTTTTCTTACAGATGTAGTGTCGAAGATAACAAAATATACCACAAATTTGTGACAATTTGTTGCAAACATGCTTAATATGGGCATCAAACTTAAGCTTTTCATCAATAAGTAATCCTAAATATTTTGCAACATGCGTTCTGTTGATTCTTTCTCCTCGTATATTTAAGGAAAACTTATCGATACTCATTTTCTTAGGTGAGAAAAGCATAAAACTAGTTTTGAATGTATTTAGGGTTAATTTGTTTGAAGTTAACCATTCATCAATTATCTTAGCCTCATTATTTGCTGCATTGTTTAATCTCTCTAAACTATTGTCACTCATAATCAAAACTGTGTCATCAGCAAATAATCTGACACTAAACTCAGTGATTTTAGGGAGATCATTAACATACAAAGAAAATAAAGTGGGGCCTAGAATTGAACCCTGAGGCACTCCACATGTCACTTTTTGCTTGCTAGAAGCAATTCCATTAACACATACAAACTGAAATCTGTTTGACAAATAACTTTGAAAGAGTTTATTACTACTTCCTCTAATACCATACTTATCTAATTTCCGTAACAATATTTCATGATTGACTGTGTCAAAAGCTTTTTTGAGATCTAATAACAGTACGCAAGAATGTTTACCATTATCTAGGTTATTGCAGATATGAGAATAGAGATCAGTAACTGCATGGGTTGTAGAATGACCTTTGCGAAAGCCTAGTTGTTGGTCTGCAAGTATATTATTTTGTTCCAGGAATTTGTTTAATCTTACTGAAATCAATTTTTCAAAAACTTTGGCTAAGGAGACAATAATGATATAGGTCTATAATTGTTCATAGAGCTGCGTTTACCTGATTTAAAAATGGGTTTAACTTTGGCGAGTTTTAGTGCACTAGGAAAATATCCATGTTCTAAGCACTTGTTAAAATATTCACTTAAAAAGTTAGCTATCCATTCACCAGCAATTTTGTAAAATTTAATAGGAATATTTTTGGGGCCAGCTGCTTTTTTTGAATTTTGATTTTGAATTGCTTGATAAACTTCTACTGGTACAATTGGTTGAAAAAAACAAGAATGCGCATTTGATGGCATTTTATTAATAAACGAAGCTTTAACGTTACCAGTGCCTGCTTGAGCACTCAAGTTAGCTCCAACATTTGCAAAATAATTATTTAACATATTGCTTATTTCAGATTTTGACTCTATATTCTCATTATCCATAGTAGTTAGCTTATGAATAGCAGTACTGCTGCATCGTTTGTTTTGATCAAGCAATTCATTGATTATAGACCATTGTTTTGATATGTCTTGTTTATGCGTTAATAGTTGTGATGTGTAATATTGTTCTTTTGCTAGTCTTTTTATGAAGGTTAGCTTGTTGAGATACTTTTTGTAATAAGCAATTAATTCTGGGTTATTTTGTTTGTAACATTTAGTGTATAATTTGTTTTTTGTTTTGATAGACTTAAGTATTGCTTTAGTCAGCCAAGGTTTCAATTTTTGTTTCTGCTGTCTTCTGTTACGTATTTTTAGTGGAGCATGTGCATTAACAATGTCAGCAAAGCCATCAACAAAATTTGTACAAATGTTTTCAAGATTAATTTCAAAGTTTTGTTTCATCGAGTGTAAGTCAATTGCTAATCTGCCTACTAAGCCACAAACATCATCGGTAAAATTATCACAATTAAATTTAGCAGTGCATCTGTATATCTGATCATTGTTAATTTTATTAGGTTTTAGAAATACTGAGCATGTGGTGGGTAAATGATCAGAAATTTCATACTGTAAAATATTTGAACTTAATGTCTTATTGAGAATGTTTGAGTAAACATGATCAAGTAAAGTAGAAGAATGTGGTGTAATCCGAGTTGGTTTATCTATCATGCGATAACATCCTTCGGAAAATACACTGTCAATGTATTCGTTAACAGATGGAGAAGACTGGCTTTTGATGAGATCGACATTAAAGTCTCCACAAATTATATACTCCTTTTTATGTTTTGCCAAATGACTTAAAGTTTGAGTAAAATGCAATTTGAATTCTGATAATGAAGTAGAGGGATGCCTATAAATTACACCAATTACAAGACCCTTAGCAGAATTTTTTAGCTTGACTTCTATAAACAAAGTTTCGAAGTAAGATGATTGAATGGAGTATTAATCTAGTTTACAAAACTCCATAGAATTTGACACATATAAAGCTACTCCTCCTGCATTAGAACTTGAGTCACAATGCATCATTGTATAATCTATTAAATTTGCTCTACCTAAGTTATTCCTATTAAGCTTTGATTCAGAAATAGCTAAAATGTCAGGTTTAGTTTTAACAGATTGCAGCAATTCTTCAATTTTATTTTTATTTTTCGAACAT
Organism: Trididemnum nubilum; assembly: GCA_963965965.1. NCBI lineage: Eukaryota > Metazoa > Chordata > Ascidiacea > Aplousobranchia > Didemnidae > Trididemnum > Trididemnum nubilum. The sequence continues at coordinate 41,009,757 of OZ014483.1, forward strand.
GGGTGGGCTTTTGTATTCCTCAGTAGTCAGCTATTCGCTTTTTAGCTGTTGACTGTGATAGATGTAAGGAAATGTCTTTGTGTGCGTTCATATGCTGATGACGTGCAGTGTTATTTTTCTTTTGATAGAGATTCTCCTGTAGACATGATTAAAAACAAAATTCGAGCACACAAGTGTGCCTGCATGGCTATGTTCGTACATATTTGAAAAAATTATTCAACTCTCATTCTGTTTCGGCAAGATATACTTTGCGTGTTAATGATGATAATTGGCTGCTTCAAAGGGTAACTAGCTTAAACTTTGCTAGATCCCAGTCTATGTTTTTGTATGCATCACCCAAGGTATGGAATTCGCTGTCACTATCTTTGCGTGAAATTGAAACTTTGTATCTTTTCAAGCAACGTCTAAAAGCATGTTATTTGAATTTAACCTTTGAAGATATTACCACTGTGTGTAATGCAGGCGCGTAGCCAGAAACTCGCAATATGGGCTGTTTTGGGGGTCTGGGGGCAAACCTCCCAGCGCTTGAAAATTTTGCATTTTTTTGCAAAAATAACTTAATTTTAGGGATATTTTGATGTAAAATAATGCTTTTAAAACGTGGCATAGAAATTGGCAGTGCAAACCTGATTAAACTGTTTGCGTAAATGGGCTATGAGGGAGGTGCTTTAATGGTAAAATTTTAGCTCTTTTGTTTACATGCAGGTAAATCATAAAATCTTATAGTTCAAGAAAACTCTCATGAAGTAACCTATTTCGTTTATATTTTATAGAGAAAAATAATTGGGAAGGAAAGGGACTAATGAAAAAATTTTTGAGGCAAGTAATTGGTAATTAAGTAATACTGAATAGCCCCCCCCCCCCCTATTCCTAAGTCTGGAATATGTTTCTTGATGAAACCGATGTTTAGCATTTTTACAATAGCGATAAAACCTGATTGCTTATTTTTGGCCACTTTTCAAAGCTTTTATTGATTTGTGAGTTTTATTTCTGACAAATTAGCCCCCTCCCCCTAAATTTATGGTTTAAAAGATGCTGTAAACAGGGGTAGCGAAATCCGGGGGGATGGGGGGATATATCCCCCCAATAATTTGACTGTATCCTCCCCAATAATTTGAGTATGGTCTACAACCGTATCCCCCCCCAATAATTTGACTTTGGCTTGCATCTGATCGCTGGTCTTCACTTGAATTCGAGGAGAAAAAGTCTTCTAATTTTGGTGAAGACCTTTTTTTTGGTCCTCATTTGAATTTTGGGAAAAAAGTCTTCCAATTTTGGTGAAGACCTATTTTTTTGGGTCTTCACTTAATTTGCTTACCTGAAAAAAATTGTGGTCGAGGTTCTTCCCCCATGGTGAAAACAAGGCAAAATTGGGGTAAAATTGCAAATTATCCCCCCCAATGCTCAACAAAGATCGGCACCCCTGGCTGTAAATCACTTTTTAGCCCATTCCAGCCCAAAAAACAGTCTCAAAAGTGCTAAAAACGTGGTATTTTCCTTATTCTGCATTTTGGTCGACAGGTCAATGAAAGTGGCTACAGCCCCCTCCCCCCCTGCCCCCACTGGCTACGCTACTGGTTTCATGTCAGTATTTTGCTGCTTATTGCTGTAGAATTAGTACGTCTGTGGTGTACTAATTTTATTTCTGTAAAGCTATTTGAATGTTACTATGGCCCCTTGGTCAGATGCGTTGACACTTGCTGGTGTTATCTTAAGGGGGATATAAATTGCAATTATTATTATTATTATTATTACTATTGCAGCTCAGTTCAAAGGGAGCAACAGTACAAAACTGTTAAAGCACAGGCTAGGTTATTGAAAATTATATTGGATTTCTTTGCCTTAGTCCTATTTGTTTAGAGTCCATAATGGTTTACAAAACATTTAGTATCCTCGGCTAAAAGGTAACCACTGACCTAGTGACCAGTATTAGCAGTACTTAAATTGTAGGGGGGACGGGAGGGACGCAGTTAATATCACAAATTCAACTTCACCAAAAACCAAGTCACATTTGTAGTATTATCAAGGTTGAAATTATAGCAGATACATAATTCATTTTGGTCTATATCGGATATAATGCCTTAATCAACAACAACTAGAATCAAATGTGACATCGCAAACGATATCTGGGGGCTTTGCCACAGTATTCAATTTTTTCTTCATCATCATCATCATCATATTTATTTATTTACCAAGTGACGTCATATCACAAGAAAAAACTGCAACTTCCTTTAGGTCTATCACCAAAGCATCGAAATATGCAATTCCTTTAAAACCAAACACACAAACTTGCAGAGTCAAAGCGATATTTAGTCACTTGGTGAGGAGACAGCGAAGGACCGAAAGGTCATCTAAGTCTACTGCCACCTCACCAAGTTAAGGTTAAAAAAAAACAGCTTCTAAACTTTCTCAGTCTGCTACTTTCTATGATAAAAAATTTTACGCAAAAATAAAACAAAGTGTTGCAAAGATATGTACATTTTGTACAGTGTATACACAAAACTCACAGCCACCATGTAAAGAAAATGCAAGACAACATTAGAATTGTTCTAACTCTAAGCATACTAAAAAATAAAAATACTGTAACTACAGATTAGATAGAAATAAAATTAATAAAGTTCATAATACTTATTTATGTTTTATAGAATTTAAAGTGGGCAATTGGAGTGAAAAAAAAAACCTCCTTGCTTTGTTTTGTATTGTTTGCCAATATGTCATTAGTACTGGTACAATTTCCAATACCAGTATATATCAACCTCAGTCAGTTACTGCAATATTACTAATAATTCAAGGGCACATCAAAATGAGAGATGACGTTTTGTATAAATGTGTGATAGATGAATGCACCAAACTCATGCTATTCAAGCAATACAATAGGTTATTGTTGAACTCAAGCATAAATATTCAACTATGTTTCCTGTAATTACTACTGCATTGCTGATAGAAAGCTGTTATTCTAGCTTTTATCGGTTTCATAGTTTGATAAAAAATGAGCTTTAACAGCTTTTTTAAATCTGTAGAATGAAACTTCTTTCATACTGCTTGGAATTTCATTCCAAACTTTAATTCCTGCGAATGATAGAAACTTTTGCCCTAATCTCTAGTTCTTGGAAGAAAGAAGTTGTTTTTGTGGCTCAATCTTGTCTTATGTGTATAGCAGTTTTTTATTAGGTTAAACTTATCTGAATTTGCAAAAGATAATACATTATTGTGAATTTTGTACATTAGCTTTGCAGTTTCCAGAGAGTAAATATCCTTGAGTTTTAAGCATTTAGCTCGATAGAACAAAGGATTAGTATGCTCACGATATCCACTTCCAGTTAACAATCTGATGCTTCTTTTTTGCAGAATAAAGAGAGGTGCTAATGTTGATTTTGAAGCAGTCCCCCAACTACTTATGCAGTATTGTAGATGAGAGTATATGAGGCAGTGGTAAACAGATCTTAAGGTTTGCTCATCTACAAAGTGTTTTAATTGATTAAGGGCCCAAGATCCCCTTGCTACCTTTGAACATTGTTCCTTGATTTGTTGTTTCCAGTTTAGATTGTCGTCTATGAGAACACCTAGATACTTTATGTGATGTGATTGCTTGATTGGATTATTATCTATTGATACTTTGAGTTCAGGTTTATTTTGTTTTGTTGTCACTACCATAAACTCAGTTTTATTAAAGTTAATTGATAATTTATTCACCTTGAACCAATAGCTTACATTGACTAATTCATCATTAATATTTTGTTGCAGTGTTGAAACATTAGAATGGGAGAGATTAAGGTTTGTATCATCTGCAAAAAGATGAATTGTGGAATTTGAGGCAAGTGGTAGATCATTGATATAAATATTAAATAACAACGGACCTAGAGTTGATCCCTGTGGAATACCGCAAATAACATCTCTTGACTTGGATTTATATTGATTTACAATTGTATACTGTTGACGGTCAGTCAGGTAACTTGCTAGTAACTGTAATGGTAATCCTCTAATTCCATACTTTTCTAGTTTCTTGATCAGTATTGTGTGATTGATGGTATCATATGCTTTTCTTAAATCTAAGAAAATAGAACATGTAATGAGCTTTTTATCCATATTGTCAAGTAGCTTATTGTAAATATCTAAAACAGCTTCATTTGTTGAGCGATTGTTCTTAAAACCATACTGGTTTGGACTAATCAAATTATTGCTCACAAAATAATTGTTTAGTTGATCAAGCAGACACTTTTCAAAAAGTTTGGCAAAAGGATTTAAAATAGAAATAGGGCGATAATTACTGCATAACTCTCTTTCGCCTTTTTTGAAAATTGGAACAACTTCAGTGGTTTTTAACACTTTTGGAAAATATCCTGTTGATATGTATGCATTAAAAATGTTAGTTAGAACTGGAGCTATAACAGAGCCTGACATTTTTATATACTTTGCAGGAATTTCATGCCTTCCTGTACTTTTTGATGGATTCATAGCTCTGATATAATTTACTACTTCTTCTTCAACTATTGGTTCTAGAAAAAACGAATTGCAACTACTCTGAATCAAAGATGTGGCATTAAATTTGCCATCAATTATAGCTGGTGTTTCGATTGTAGATGCAAGGTTAACTCCTATCTCTATGAAATATTTATTGAACAAGTTACTGATGGCCTGTGGACCTTGTGCACTTTCACTTTTGGAAGCATACATTTTATTAGGAATGTTATTTTTCTTCACATTTTTCAAGTGAATAATTTTATTTATAATTTTCCAAAGCGACGAGGTGTCATGCTTATTATCATTCACTAAATTTTTAATGTAAAGTCGTTTTGCATATTCCTTAATATGAGTCAATTTATTTCTATAGACTTTGTATTGTGCCCATGTATTACTGTCATTTAATTTAAGGGCTCTTTTGTACAATAAATTTTTTTGCTGGATTGATATAAGATTCCGTTGGATAACCATGGTTTGTTTTTTAGTTTTGTTTCCTTTCTGCTTTGTTTTCGTAATGGTGCATGTATGTTTAATGTCTTATGAAAAATGTCAATAAACTTTTCAGTGTAGTTGTCAATGCATTCCTCTTTGATATCACCTAATAGCTCCATTCCTTCAGTTAATTTGTCTAGAAATTTTTCTACTTCAAAATTTTTTGTATCACGAATTAGGGTGACAGTTGATTTTTCACTCTTGGGCAGGCTTAAATTAGAACACACCATTACTGGCAGGTGATCACTTACATCTTCCACCAGAATAAAACTTTTGTGTTGACCCACTACATTGTTTGTATAATCATGATCTAAAATAGTTGAGCTTGTAGTGGTTATTCTTGTCGGGTGTGTAATTAAGGGAATGCAGCCTAAGCTATATGTTAAATTCATGAAATCTTTAATATTGATATCAGAGTTACTTTTCAACAAATCTGCGTTGAAGTCTCCTCCGATATAATACATCAATTTTCTACGATTCATTTTTTAAATGGTTGATTCAAAACTCTTGCAAAACTCTGATAATTTCTGTTTAGGGTGTCTGTAAATTACTCCCACTATACATTTTTTGTTATTCCCTAAATCTAGTTGAATCCACATGTCTTCACAATTAGGAATGTTTAAATCAAACTCCTTGCAAATTGAAATTGATAAAGACTCCTTAATAAAAAATCCTACTCCTCCCCATTGTAACGAACTCAAAAAAAAAAGACTTAGCTCGCCTGGGGTTCTTACAGAACGCGTGCTGCCATGGTTTGAATTCTTCTTTATTCAGTAACAAATAATGAAATAAATAAATATACCACGCTACAGCACGGTTTCAAATCAAACTTGAAACCGGCGAGCTAACGAAAAAAAAAGACCAGCTGGCTTAACCAAATTTACATGCTAAAGAAATGTCTAAACATACATAACGTCATTTTACGTCTGATCATTAGGTCTCAAAAGAAGAATGAATGAGAAGAATGTTTGCTATCACAGTCAAAAGCGCAAAGCTTGCCTTCTTCATGCTTCGCGCATGAAGAAAGAAACAAACTTAATTATATGCAAATTTAAAACACGTACAAATGCCAGCGACTTGTAACAGGTTTCGAGCTAAAATTGCAACAGCTGCAAAATGCCCTGCAGACCGCGCTCTTTGCGTAAAGGCAAACAAATTAAGAATTCAAAAAATGCTATACAGCGAATCAGGATGTAATGCTATGACGTAACACCCATCTTGTAGTTGTGCCTTTGTGGTAAAAATGGTACCCACTTAACTTTGCATTGTATACCTGTAACAATTTAAGTTTGGTTTCACTTATAGCAATGATATCAGGTAAGATATCATAATTTGTTAAAAGTTCATTCAATTTATCAAAATTTGCATTTAAGCTTCTTATATTCACGCAAAGCAAAGAAAATTTACGCTTTTTGTTAATAATATTGGCTTCGGCCTGTGAGCAGTATTTTGAGTCAACCAAACCAGAATTTAAATCATTTAGTAAGCTTTTTATCTTGTTGTCTACCTGTAAGCATTTAGCTGGGAAAAACGAATTATTTGTGTGATTAATATCAAAGTTTAGTTTGTCATCATTTCTCATTTCATTTAACAATTGCTTATCATCTAGGGTTTGAAAAGGAAACAATTCACTGTAACAATTTTGGCAGAGGTATGGTTCAGTAGAAGAACAAAGAGTGTGAAATTTAAAGGGACTAATGACTGTGCATTTGAGATGAATCCATCCACCACACATATCACACTGAATAGCACACTGGTTCCTTTTACAAGGTCTTAAACCTATTTCACATGGACATTTAACTGGCATTATCAAGCAGTCAAACCAATGAAAGATTCTACACTAGTTAGACAAAATATCAAATTTAGAATCAGCCACAAAATACGCAGAAAAAGTTGTTTTGAATTTAAAATGAAAACAGGTGAAAAGTATCTTTCAATATACTGGTAATTATAAATTTAGACAGAAAGGTAAAGAAAAAAAAAAAAGTCAGATCCAAACTATGTACACAAAAATACAAAAACTACAAATGTCAGATCCTGCTATGTAGGCACAAAACACCAAAAGAGTGCTGAGTGTCAGGTTGAAGTAGCCTTCTTATTCATACACCCAAGAGTTGTTAGCACAGCAATAATTGTTAAGTTCACCTTCTTTATACCATAAAGCTATTTCTTTCTTTGCTGTTTCCACAGAGTCAGATCCATGACATACGTTTCTCCCAATGTCAATACAATAATCTCCACGAATAGTTCCAGGAAGAGAATCAACAGGGTTAGTCTTTCCAAGCATTTTACGATCAGTTTTAACTGCTCCTTTTCCTTCCCGAACCATTGCCACAACTGGCCCAGACAACATAAATTCAACAAGTTTTGGGAAAAATGGTTTTGAACTGAGATCTGCAAAGTGCATTTCTAGCAAATCTTTACTGGCAGTCGTCATTTTCATGGCACAAAGCCTAAAACCTTTCTCCTCAAAACGGCAAATTATTTTGCCAATTAAACCCCGCTGAACACCATCTGGCTTCACTGCATTAAAATTTTCAAGAAAAAGTTGGATTTGACCAAAGAGGGGGAAGGCTTGAACCAAAAGTTAAAAGATTCCACCACCAACTATCACTAGGCCTACCACTAGGCCTACCGTTTAACCTCTTTTACCTGTCTTATTCAAATAGAATCTGAAGTACAGTATAGAACAATTCTGAAGTACAGTATAGAACTTGACTTCAATTTATTTAAAATACCAGTACCGTCTAAATAGGCTAAAGCAAATTTAGATAAACTGATAGTAAGATATGCAGGGTGTTCATAAAGTCCTGCTACAATTTCAAGTTTTTTTTATAAAGTCAATTCTCAAAACATCTTAATTAGGTTGATTTTATTTTCATCAGTGCTGCTAAAAATTTTTATTTAAAATAGAATTTTGTGTTTCAGATATGATTTTTTTGTATTATATAAATGTTTTAAATAAACCCTTCATAAATGGTTACTCCTCAAGAGAAGGCACCATGTGTGTCCTGGTTCATTGAAACAAAATCAAATGTTCAGACTCAGTGAAGGTACAGGACTAAGAATGGATAAGATTTACCATCATGTTGTTAAATTCGTCGATGGCATCAAAGAGTTATGAATGCAGGGTCAGTGTTGGATGCAGTGAGAAGTGGGCAATCAAGAACACCTGCGGAAAACATTGAGAGTGTAAGACAAGCGTTTAGTCATTCTCCTATGAAGTCCATCCGTACAGCTGCCAGAGAATTTGAATTGCCATGTACAACTGTGCACAAGGTTCTACACAAAAGGTTGTATGCGATTGTATGCTTGCGATTGCATGCTTACAAAGTTCAAATGTAAGAAAAACTTCAGCCAAATGGCAAGCCTAAACAAAAAGAGTTTGCAGATAGCATGTTGCAACGAATTTCTAAGGATAAAGAACTTCTCACTGCATCCAACACTGACCCTGTCTCCATAAATTTTTATGCCATTGACGAATTGAAGAACGTGATGATGGATTTTTTCCATACTTCCTCCTGTACCTTTGCTGAATCTGAACGTCCAATTTTGTTTCAATGAACGAGGATACACGTTGTGCCTTTTCTTGATGAGTAACCATTTAATAAGGGCTTACTTAACACATTCATAAAACACATAAATATCATATCTTAAACACAAAAATTTGTTTTAAATAAAAACTTTAAGCAACACTGTTAAAACCAACCTGGTTAAGATATTTGAAAACTGACTTCATAAAAAAATTTTGAAACTGTATCAGTACTTTATGAACACCCTGTATAACTGATATAAATTTTGGTAACACCTCTCTTTAAGTAGAGCAAAATGATAACCAATAAAGTATACTACAAACACTTAATGACTTTAATTCCTTATTTTCTACTGATTGAGTAAATAACCATTATTGGGAAATTTGAATTGCAATTGTTAGTAACTTTTTTAAGTCAACTACCGTATGGGCATGGTTTTTAAAAATTGTACAGCACTTATCTAATTAATTAAAGCAGCTAACTAGTTTATCAAGATTATTGAATAAAAGTCCTGCTGGTGTTTAACCGTTATCCCAAAGGTGAAGAAGTGACAAGCAAATAGCGTAATGTGTGAAAATCAAACATGTTTTTCTAATTAGATCCACAGCATGTCTTTGTACATCAAGTGATGAGACAGACCTTCGTCGAATGCTGATGAAAGCTATTTTAACTTTTCGAACTTATTATTGCGACAGCAAAAACAATCACACGAAGACATTTCATTGTTCTGTTCCTTCCACTAAGCCTTTGTCGGATGGCTGCAGTATTTGCTGTTCTTATTGATCAAGACTTCGATCTGTTCATTCGTAAGTGCAGTTTTTGCAATTTTGGTCTGTAAACACGACAAAAGAGCGCTGACAGTAAGGGTACAGATAGAAAGCGCGGTCCTTTGGTCGATTGTTTGAGCAGTTTCTTGCAGTCAATGGGTTTCATTTTCAGTCGGATCAAGGACTTTTTATTAGTAGACCGGTAACTGACAGTTTTGTCTTTTTTTTCTTCACGGTTTGTTTTTCTACATTAGGCCGATTCGTCCAATCAGTTCAGCGTGACTTTTTTCTCGGTTCACTCGCGCTAAGAATATGTCCAATCAAATCAGTCGAATACGTGTGACCGCAAAAAAAATTTGCAACAAGAGCAAACTTTTTTTCAATGCTCTTCTGTTTCTCTGCGCGTCTATTTCTAATCTACTAAAAGAGTGTATGGTTGGATCAATCCATCTATGCGGTGAACATGAAGTGGGGAGTAAAAGGGATGGTTTGTTCATATGTGTCAACCGTTTGCTTCTCTGCGTTTCCATAACCTCTCTACAAAGCGTCGTAGCGTCATTACAGCACACAGATTGCACCAAACAGGCAGCGATCAGTCGCGAGCTGCACTTTGGGCAGTTCGCTAATGGCCCTTTAAAGTGGCCGAACATAACGTCATATTTTAAAACAATTTGTATGAGCTAGTTGATTGCGGAACAAATACGTTCTTTGATTTCAATTCAAATTATAGAGAAAAATTGACAGTGTGAATAGTATGTGCTTCTAGTCTTACCGTTTATAAATTGCTGTAAATGTCAAATTTTCTATTTTAGATTTCGCTCATACCGTTGAGAGAACTGCTGCAAAATGGCTGCGAAAAGTAGTTCTAGTAGCTTTCAAACTGTGGACGACAATACTGGCTTACGATGTACCGATATCGAAGGTCGCCTGACGAGCTTGGGTTACGGATGCGCTATCAGGCAAAAGTGAGATCGTGAGATTGTATGTCAAGTGTATTCCGGTACCTGTGCTGGATTGGCGGACAGAAGGTATTCACATTTCACGCAGAAATCCGTTGCTCAAATTGATTGCCTCCAAATCGACCGCTTGTCGCATGTCTACAGCAATCAGCTAATGTGTAAATGTCCACTTTTTGCGTGAAACTCAGTGGTTTCTTTTCACTTCTGCATTTTTTGTTTTTTTGGAGGCCCCATTATAACTAAAAAAACCCGTAAGATGATGACCAAAGGTGCTCTACATCGGAGTTCTAATCTCTCAGTATCTCTCACTAATGGAGTTGCGATTTTCTCGTAACTGAAACCTATCCATCCACTGACGGCTTTTTGCTCGCCCAAAATCTATTTTTGTTTCAAAAACAGAATCCACCTTTGAAGGGAAGTTTAGTCAAAATCAATAGGTGTATCAAAAATAAGTGAAACAGTCTTTACATCAAATTTGTGCTACAATTTGACGAAAATCTTTTCCGAATATATTGCTCAAAATAAGTCGATCGTGCTTTGGAACTTCACCAATAACTTAGTGTGTGTTATTTTTATTGTCGTTTGTGTACTTATTAGGATTACCAACAAAAATGAGAGACAATCAATGAAAGTTTTGACAAGGAAAAAAAATGAATGCTACATTGTGTGCACTCGGTTTCGCTTCCTGGTCGAGTCAAATCAAACACAATAAAAATGGTTTTCGCTACTTTCCTGCTTGACGTTCAGCAATGAAAAAGGGTAGCGATTCGCGAATATAAAGCAGCTGCGATGCGGACTAATCACAACCGCAGCGGAATTACGGACTAAAAATTTGCGGAGTCCAGCTCTGCTTAATGCAGTATACTTTAAATATAAAAAAACGCACTTCGGCCGTTCTGATTTTCATTGCAATTAGTTTTTTGTAAGCCTGAAGTCCCAAACCGATACAAAGAAAAGTAGCGTTATCGGCAGCGCTGTTAGCCAATATCATCTCATTTGAAGCGAGCAAAAACCAATGACTTGTTTGAGCTCTTAGTTCTAATTTTCTTTTGGTGGTTATGTACTCGTGCTGTCGCCAGAGCAAACTAAGTGAGGGACACTAGCCGAAAGTGGGGGGGACAAAATAGACTGAGCTTTTGCACATAAACACTGATATTTTACGGCTACAAATTATGCGCTGCTGTTTCGTATTATTTAAAAATTTATTTAAATTAAAAATTATATTCGCTATTATTTAAAAATTTTGTATTCATGTCTGAAAAAAAGGGACACGTAACGCCAGCAGTGTTTCTTAGGTCGTTTCGTATGCGGCCCATATAATCGCTTGAAAAATCCGTCTGTTGCAATAAATGCGACCAGAAGCGCAAACAGGATTTTGCAAAGAGGAAGGGGGATTGAGCCAAAAGTAAATTTTTTGCACAAAAATTGTCTAATTTAGACCCCTTGCTGAACAAGCTGTTGCAACTTAAGCGTATCACAAAGGGGTCTGAGATCCCAGCCGCTGGGTGATTTTCGTGATTTTGCGGGATCAAATTTTAACGCCATTTCAATCACTTTTTACACGTTTTGGAAAACATATACATAACTACAATAAATTGCTAAAATTTAGAATTCATTAAAAGAATTAAATTGCCTGGCCTCCCTTCTGAACCCCTTATACTTAAGGTCAAGTACGAAACATGTTTGTAACGAATAATAATTTTGAATGCCTGAGATATATTTATTTGCTGTGTTTTTACGTGTACATGACTGTTTCTTTGTTTTCACACTTTTCTGATTTGGAATATTCGAGATGATTCCTTTCTAGTATATTCTACTGTCTTCCATTAGTCACCGGAATAATTAATTGTTTAGCATTTTAATTGCTATATTTAGACTTGAAGTTTGTGACGTCATAATTATGTTATCGTAAGCTCGTGTATTTTTTCTATTGCGACATATCAAGGATTGTTCTGGAATATTCGATAGCTTTTGTCGTAGAATAAATAGGCGAGTCGTTTTTCATTCTAATATTCTAAGAGTGGGTGATTTTAGGTATTAGTTTCGTAGGCAGCTTTGCCGAGTTTGTGTATCTGTGGTTGGCTTGTGTAGCCATATAGTGGGCGATCTGAATTGGTCGATCGCGATTGTGTGTAAGGTGCAACCTGAACCAGGTTGGTTGTGGTTAGGTCTTTTACAATCTGAATCTGGTCGATTGTAAGAAGTTTAGTGGAGCGATTTTGCTCGGTGAGAGTGGTTTTGTGTTTCAATCTTAAATAGAAGTGTTAATTTAAGATTGGTGTGCTGCTTTCTGAGATTCAAGAAGCTAAAGGAACTATCAACTGACATTTTTGATTCGTCAATTAACATCTCAGTCGTTCTCTAATTTTAGTCAACGTGGACGATTCTCGAGATTAAAGGTTGTACTCTAGCCAAGTATCAACGATCACGACATTTGGGGGCTCGTCCGGGAACATTTGTTGGTTGACTATCATCATGACGACGTTTCTTTCAGAAGCTTTCGAGGAATTAAAGAAACAAGTGGAGTCTTTGGGCTTAGATGAGAAGTCCAAGAGCAAATTCATGATGGAGGAATGGCGCAAAATGCGCGAGATTGCGGCGGAAGAAAGAGGCTGCAAGCCGAGCGAGAGGCTGCAGCCGAAGAGAGGAGGTTGAAAGCCGAGCGAGAGGTGGAAGAAAGGAGGGCCGAGTGTGAAGCAGGAGAGAGGAAAGCCGCCATGGAATTGGAACGGCTGAAACTGGAGACAGACAGACAAAATTAATTTATTTGTCAAGTTGCAGAAAAAAACAACTATATTTGAATAAATAAAACAACAAAAAACAACAAGATGTCTTAAATAAACTAGGTACTACAATCTCGACAGGAGACTGCAAAGTGACCAGTATTTCAGGTCTTCGAGTCAAGCAGCCACCCTAAAATTGCAGTCGCTTGAAGCGACATTATTTTTGAGAAAATTGCATGCTAATGTATTATGATGATAATATAAAATGCTTCAAATTAACAATAGCTTTCAAGTAATTTCTGTTTGTACTCAATTTTAAATTTGTAAAATGTTGGTTGTTTAATTTCAGTTGGAAGCGAGTTCCATATTTTAGCTCATTGATATTTAAAAGATTTTTGGGAACGCGCTGTAGAAAATTTTGGAATGTAAAGTTTGTTTTCAGTTTTTGCTCTGGTAAATCACTCATGTACTAAGGAAATAGGGGTGAAGAACGTAGAAAATGGTTGAGGAAGGTTATGGTGGGAATATTGGTACATAAGTTTAGCTATTTCCAAAGTGTAAAGCTCAGGCAGTTTCAGTATTCCTAGTTTGTAATAATGCGGGTTAGTAGACATTCTTAACTTGGAGTCTGTAATAATTCTTATTGCTTTGTTTTGCAAACGTTGTAGTCTATTTAGGTGAGATTAATCGGCGTTTCCCCACAATGGGAGACTAAATAAAAAATGAGGGTGAATAAGAGGGTAATACACTAAAAGAAGTGCAGAAGAAGGAAATAGGTAACGAAGTTTGCTTAAGATGCCGACAGATCTGGCCACTTTGTTTTTGATAATGCATATATGGGATTTGAAATTAAGTTTGTTATCAAGGTTTACACCAAGATATTTTGAGGTTTCAAAACAATTAATCAGGCGTTCGTCATAAAATATACTCAGATTTGCTGTTTGTGCAGTTAATTTAGAGGGAATCACAATTTTTGCAGATTTTTCAGGGTTTATCTGAAGTTCGTTAGCTCTAAACCATATTAGCAGTTTATTCATTTCTTTGTTACATTCATTTTCCAAAATAGTTAGTGAAGGGCTACTTACGAGAAGACAAGTATCATCAGCGAAGAGGCGAGGATTGCATGATACAGAATTTGGAATGTCGTTTACATATATAAGAAATAAAAGAGGCCCTAGTATGGATCCTTGAGGAACACCAATTTTAATTGGTTTTAAAGAGGTGTGGTGGTTTTGCACGGATACAAATTGGTTTCGAAACGAAAGATAACTTTCAAGAAGCTTATATGCAGTGCCACGAATTCCATAATGATACAATTTTTGAAGCAGAATATTATGAGAGACAGTGTCACATGCTTTACGAACGTCCATTAGTAGCAAGACAGTTTGCTGTTTTCTTTGAATTGCATCTAAAGCAAATACGTTAACGTCATGTAAAGCGTGTAACACACTATGTTTTTCCCGAAATCCACACTGAAATTTGAATTTGAAATTTAAATCCACACCTGATACTCGTCAAAAAATTTTATCGGTCTAGTTTTGATAAGTTTTTCAAGGATTTTACATCAAGTCGGGAAAAGTGAGATAGGACGATGATTTTTGACTATTTGTTCCAGATTTAAAAATTGGCACTACTTTTGCAATTTTGAAAATGGATGGAAATTTTCCCTAATCAAAAGCACGGCTAAAACATAAGGACAAGATCGGTGCTAATATTTCCCCTCCCATTCGTAAAAAGAAAGAAGAAATATTATCGTATCCACATCATTTATTGATATTTATCGAGTTAATAATGTTATAAATTTCAATGGGTTGAGGAGGATCTAATACAATAGATTGAGTTACGGAATTGTTTAAGAAGGTTTAAAAATTAGTTTCGTTTACTAATTTAGCTTTTTTGGCAATTAATTCTCCAATTTATACAAAGTATTCATTAAAACATTCTGAAATTTCACCTGGTTCATCCGTTTCATTACCGTCCAGTGTTAATTTAAATGGGAGATTTGTTGATGACCGTTTTGTATGAATAACATTATTGATAAAATTCCACAGTTGCTTTGGATTATTTTTTCTCTCAAAAATGGTAGCATGGTAATACGCTCTTTTGGTTTGGGTTTTCATACGTGTTAGTTTGTTGGCAAACTTTTTAAAGCATTGTTTATCACATTCGTTTCCATTAACGAAATGGGTTTTGTACAAATTTTGTTTACGCTTCATCATTTTTAGCAGTTCGCTATTAATCCATGGTTTCTTGTGAATGCGTTTTTGTTTTCGGGAAGCTGTTTGTAGAGGCGCATGCTTCTCGATTATCGCAGTAATTGAGTAAACTAGTTGTTTAAAGCTATTTTCAAGTATTTGAGGAGTTATAGTAGTTTGCATAAGATCATACGTTAAGGGTATAAGGGCAGCTTCCAAATCATCGCGGAACTTTGTATCATCAACAGCTTGGTTATTTCGAAACATAAACATGCCATCACGGTTATTTGATTTATCGATGGGGGTAGAAATTTTGGAAAAAAAAGGGTTATTAATCTGCTAACTTGAAGGAAAAAACACCAGGCGTTAGAACAGAGTCATAATCGTTGGAAAAAATATGGTCAATTGTAGTTTGTGATGTTGCAGTTACTCGCGTTGGTTTGGTGATCAAATTGGAGAATCCATTGCTTTTTAGCACATTCAAATATTCACTTTGAGAAGAAATGTATTCACTGGAATTTAAGTCGATATTGATGTCCCCCATAACTACAGCTTTAACCTTTTTGTTATTTAGTCGTTGCATGTTTTCGTCAAGAGCTTCAATAAAAGCATTAATACTGTTGCGGGGATGACGATAAATTACAGCAAATACATATTTACTTTTTAGGCCAGGAATTTCGACATCAAACCAAAGGTCTTCGTATCCTTGAATTTGCAAGCGTAAACTTTCATTTTCTGAAAATTTCAAAGACCTTGACACGTATGCACTAACACCACCAGCCTTAGTAGGTGAAGGAAGATGGACAAAAATGAACAAAAGTATAGTCAGGGATATTCACATTGATTAATGGGGTTTTATAAATGCGGGTTTTGGAGATGAAGATAATGGAGGGAGGGTTTGTAATATTTAGTAGTAATTCATTTAGTTCGCCCAAATGAGCTTGTAGAGAAGAGATGTTAACGTGCAGAAATAAATGTGAGCTTTTATCATTGAAGCCAAATTTTTGTTCGCTCAAATCAAAAATTTCGCAATTTTTTATATTAGATTGAGGTGTTTGAGACAAAAAGTTAGAGATATTATCAACATCGAAAGCTGTTTTGTCATTAAGGGTGCCTGCTTGACACAATAAATTGCCATTAGCAATCGCAGTCATCTAAAACACAGAAGTTACTGCAACCAAGCAAGATGGTCTGCTATTAGAAGTCTACATCACAACAACAAAAAACATATAAAGAACTATATAAGAATTGGGAGTTTGTATGCAAATGAGCGCCAACAAGGCGAGACATAAAGTTTGTTTCATACACGCAAAAAAAAAAATTGTTTCGAACGTGACCCAGCTAATGCGGTTTAAATGAGTGCTTGCTGAAATTTTGCGGTTTAAATGAGTGCTTGTCCTGTTTAGTTCGATTCTATGTTTGATCACTTTAATATTTCACTTGCATACAATAATGCATCGTTATACTATAGGCTAGTATAGAAAACTTTTAACAAAATCAATTCACAGCAAACATAAATATTTTGATTACTATAAAGGTGGACTACCGCGGTACGTATGCGGGACAAAACAAGAAACAATTCGCTATGAGAGCTTTTACGCTCTTAAAAATGTAAAAGGTCATTGTTATTACTGTATAGACTTTTTTGCGATACGCGCAGCTCACCAAATGACATATCTAAAGCAAGCAGAATTAAATGGGTCAACAAATAATCAACCAAATCAAACATTCAACGATGCAAGATTGGTTATAATTAATCAAAATTTAGAAAAAACTAACACGGTATATCACATAAAATGGGTTGGCTTTTAAAGAAATCATCAGTTCCCGGTACTCATTCAAAAATTGATTAATGTAATTTCATCTTGATGTTATCAATATACAGCGCATAGTGTCCGTCTTCTGCCTTCCAGAAAGTTTTTTTTTGATTAGTCTTTTGGCTTCTTTAAAACGAGGCAAAAGCTGTTTACGTTCCTCCTGAAATTGTTTAGGAAGATGCTCTGTTACGTAAACAGTACTTTGTTGGGATAAACGCCTTTGTTGATTATATGGCTTAAGGTTATGTAAATTTCTAGAGATTCGACGTCTGTCCATAGCGTTTATCAATTTAATAATTATTGGCCTAGTCAATTTTTCTTTTTTATTATTAAATATTGTACTTTGCGATAATCGATGACAAACGGCCAGGGCGATCTTAGTTGGATCCTTGATTTGAAGATCAGCTTTCATGAAATCATACGCATGTGCTAAAGTTTCATCAGGCCTCTCCCACGCGTTTACTGGGCTTTCTTGTACACCATGAATCAAAATGTTTAATCTCTTTTCGTACGATTCTTTCATGACAGCTGAGGCTTTTTGATCTTTCTTTGAGCCTTCCAAAACATGAAGTAACTTTAATCGTAGCTCTTCTAATTCACTTTTGTCTGCTTTTTCTTGCAATTGATTTTCAATTTTATTAATTTTATCATGAGAGTATTTTCAATTTTGTCTAAGCGTGTACCAAGTGCTGACAAATTAGAGTCAAAGTTGTTAACTTTTTCCGTTAATACTACTATTGAATTTAATATACTGTCAAGTTTTTGACCTAATGCAATATCTTCACTCACCTTGCTTACCAGAAAATTCCCGAATTACAAATCTGTAGTACTAGAAAAATCTTTGTTTGAAAATTTCTTTCGCAGTAGACAACCAACGCAAACGCAGCTGCTCAGTTTATTCAGCTCCTTCCACTAGCATTGCAAATCTCGAATGACATTGCAAATCTCGGAGTTAGAAGCCAAGAAGCTGGAAACTGCTGCTCGACCCGCGGGAATCGCCGAAGAAGTGGTACGGCAAAGTGCTAGAATTGCACGGTCGCTGGAGTTACCTGCCTTTGTTGATGGCAGAGATGATTTAGATAATTATCTCTTGCAATTTGAGAGATATGCTGCAGTTGCAGGCTGGGAAAAGGAGGCGTGGGCTACCTAGCTGAGCCCGTTGTTATCGGGCCGTGCGCTGGAAGTTTATTAGAGGTAGTCACAAGACGAAGCGATGGATTATGAACGTCCGAAACTGGCGTTGTTAAAGAGGTACGACTTTACGGAGTTCGGATACCGTAGAAGATTTCGTGATGCGAAGCCAGAAGGACAAGAAAGCCCTGGCCAGTTTATAGAACTACTGAAAAATTACCTCACCAAATGGGTAAAGTTGAAGAGTCTTTTGATGGAGTGGTGGAATTAATGGTACGAGAACAATTTACTAACGCGTGTCCAAAGGAGCTTTCAGTGTATTTAAATGAGAGGAGTCCAAAAGCTTTGGATGAATTGGCAACATGGGCGTACCAGTATTTAATGGCCCACAACAAAAAGCTGTCTAGCAAAAATTTGATAAGAAGAGGTGAAATTTTAAACGTTGATGAGAATGAAGAGAGACCGGAAAGACCCAGGGAAGTTTTAAACTGCTATCGGTGCGGAGGTGAAGGACATCGTGCAGTGGATTGTGTGTCAAAAATGCCGGATGGACGTCGTAGAAGTGGAGACCGAAGAACCTCGTGCTACAGATGTGGTGAATTTGGACACGAAGTGAGAGACTGAAGGTCCAGGCTACCCAGTTAGCCTGCCTGCGATCTGGACCCAGTGGAGCCAAGCCTCCAGTGCAAGTTCATCAAGTGGGATGCGCCGTTCAGCTTCCCGAAGCGCCACCACAGGAGCCAACAGGAGACGGCCAAGTCTTTGAACTGAAATCCGGAGGGTCAATCAGAGTGATACATGCTACTGCGTGCGAGATTTTGAATTCGAAAGACAAATTGCCATTGGTAACTGGAAAAGTTGCTGGGAAGAGCGCAAAGGTGTTGCGTGATAGTGGATGCACAGAAGTGATTGCAAAGAGAGATTTGGTGAGCCAGGATCAGTTGTGAGGGACGTACGGATATGCGATGGCGTTTGATCGGTCTGTGATAAGAGCACCCATTGCGAAGATCAGAGTTGATACCCCATATTACGTGGGAGAAGTAAATGCTTTGTGTTTCCGTGAACCGATCTGTGATTTGATCATGGAAAATATTCCTGGTGCTAGGAAGCCAGATGATCCAAATGCTACATGGGGATATGTTGCCCCCACAAAAGAACAGGAAACACAAATTATGGAGATGGACATAGCTGAGGATTTGGAAGCTGAAGAGAAGTGATGCGAGTTGCCGGGAGATGAAGGACAATGGAATGCTGAAGTGAATGTCGACGAAGATCATGTTGCAGACTCTTCAGAGGATAAGGAGAAGGATTCCTGTTTCGAGGCTGGGAGAACCGTTGGTGAGAGATGTTTAGAAAAAATAAAGACGGCACCAAGACCAACGACTAAAAGAAAGGTCAGGTCCTTTTTCAAGCTTTTCAATTCTTACCGAGATGAAATTCCATCGTTTGCTGCCATTTCAGCGCCACTGAGGGACTTGATCAGCAAAGGGGAGCCTAATAAAATCAAATGGGGAGAGGCGCAGGAGAGAGCTTTTCCGAACTTTGCAGGAGCGACAGTTAAAGAACTGTGTTTCGAATATGCCGACTATCTGAGTCGAATGATGGACTGAAGTGTTTACTGTATATATTTTTGTGTACTTTTGCTTGTGTTGCGTGACTACGATTTTTTAAGCGTGACTTAGAATTGATTGCTTTGAAGTAAGACTGAACTTTACAGATGTGATTTTTCTAGATATTTCTTAAAGTGACGATCATAAATGGAACAGAAGCGTAGATTGGGGTTTCATTCATTCTGCAATTATTATTTGTGATGTTTTTGAATATCATTTGCAATAATATTCTGAAGGTGGGGCGTCGTATGTCACAAATAATAATTTTGAATGCCTGAGATATATTTATTTGCTGTGTTTTTACGTGTACATGACTGTTTCTTTGTTTTCACACTTTTCTGATTTGGAATATACGAGATGATTCCTTTTTAGTATATTCTACTGTTTTCTATTAATCACCAGAATAATTAGTTGTTTAGCATTTTAATTGCTATATTTAGACTTGAAGTTTGTGACGTCATAATTATGTTATCGTAAGCTCGTGTATTTTTTCTATTGCGACATATCAAGGATTGTTCTGGAATATTCGATAGCTTTTGTCGTAGTATAAATAGGCGAGTCGTTTTTCATTCTAATATTCTAAGAGTGGGTGATTTTAGGTATTAGTTTCGTAGGCAGCTTTGCCAAGTTTGTGTATCTGTGGTTGGCTTGTGTAGCCGTATAGTGGGCGATCTGAATTGGTCGATCGCGATTGTGTGTAAGGTGCAACCTGAACCAGGTTGGTTGTGGTTAGGTCTTTTACAATCTGAATCTGGTCGATCGTAAGAAGTTTAGTGGAGCGATTTTGCTCGGTGAGAGTGGTTTTGTGTTTCAATCTTAAATAGAAGTGTTAATTTAAGATTGGTGTGCTGCTTTCTGAGATTCAAGAAGGTAAAGGAACCATAGGTGGGCAAGTTAATCCAAAACGTTAGCTTCGTTAACCACTAATCCGTTAACAAACTTCATATCTCCGTTAACGTTAACTTGTTATTTTCAGCTTTATCTAACGGAAGTTAATAAAGTCCGTTAATCCGTTAACATTTTGAGTGTAATATACATTTCTTTTTATACACTCGCTTTTAGAACACGTATTGACGCTGTTGAGCTGATTTTAAGGAAATATTTATTGCTATGGTGGTCTTTTTGTGTTTCGGTAGGTGTATTTTACAGCCTAATCTAATTTCAAGATAAAAATAATTTCAAATGCACAACGAAGCTGCGATCGAAAAATTTTTGGAAATTCTGAACAACAATAATTAATAAACCTATGAGGCTGCAGGTTTATTATTTGCCTCAAAAAAGAGCTCCTTCCTTCACTTTCTTCTATAAAAGTTGTGCTGATATGCAACGAGTGTTACCAGTGCAAACTGGTTTGTACCAGTCCGATAGATAAATGGTGCAAGATATTAACGATAAAAACTTTAACGGAAGTTAACAGAACTTAACGGAAGTAGCTTTAGTCCGTTAACAGAACTTAACCGAAGTTAATTAAGTCCGTTAACGTGAAAAAACTTTTTAACGGATTAACGAGTTAATGAAAAAGTTAGCTTTGTTATTAATGGATTAACGATTAACGGACTTGTGCCCATCTATGAAAGGAACTATCAACTGCCATTTTTGATTTGTCAATTAACATCTCAGTCGCTCTCTAGTTTTAGTCGACGTGGACGATTCTAGAGATTAAAGGTTGTACTCAAGCCAAGTATCAACGATCGCGACAATGTTTAAATGCTTGTATTTTGGGGTTAAATTTTCTAAGCGACTTGGCTAAAAGGGGCTGAAGCCCCCTTCCCCCTGGTTGCCCTACTGACTGCGACCTAAAAAAATTTTTGAGTGTGCTCTAAAAAAACTAGTCTTTTAAAGAATGTTTTCACGTATTGTTTCAGGACATAATCATTAACGAAGTACCGGTAACGATACTATTGGCTTACACCCCTATTCCGCGACACATCAGTAAAGGCGTGTTAATAAGACAGATTATTGCCTCACATTTATGTGCAGCAGTTGGTAGCCAGCAACCGATCAGTGGTCGAGTGGATAGAGCGTCTGCTACTGAAGTGGTAGACTTGGGCTCGATTCCCGGTCGGGTCAAACCAAAGACTATAAAAATTGGTATTCACAGCTTTCCTGCTTGACGTTCAGCAACCAAAGGGACAGTGTGAAGCCTCCGCCGTGTGTGGTAGACAGGCGAGCAGGTGGCAGCTTGACTCGAAGACAGAAAAGTCCTTTTGCTGTCTTCTGACCGAGGCAACTTGGTGAATAAAATGTAACTACATTACATTTTCGCTAAGAATAGAGAAAACTTCGAACGAGAATTATGTTTGAACGTTACTATTCCTTTTTCCATTGTTTCTTGTCGTTACGTGTTGTTCCGAAAACGTATTCTGAGTAAATCGAAATGGGGGGGCACAAGCAATCGTTAGCGAGGGCTCACTCCCCGTAGCGACGGCGCTGTTATGTACTTATGGCCATGCCGATTGCCGATGGCAAAATCTTAGCTGATTTCAAGCTATTCACCCATTCGTAGACTGTTTTTCATTTACTTTGCGGAATATTCAGTACGATATGAAGGTCATAATTTCCAAGACGGACAGCAGACATATCAATGGTGTTTCTAAACTTGGTGCTAAACTATTAGATTATGCTGTATCACCGTGGTCATTTCCATCCTTCTTGACCAATTAACCTGGTGGGTGTTCCAGCAGAGACATCAGATATTCTACTTCAAACCAGTGCCGTTGCTTCAGCAAACGAAGTAAGGGGGCGGTAACCGAATGCAAGTGGGCACTAAGAGAGACTGAATTTTTTACATTACAACTAATCTTGTATGGTTACAAAGTAAACGTAATTTTAAAGATTCTATCATCATGTCTAAAAAAAGACTCAAGGCCAGCAGCATTTCTTATCTCTTTTCGTCTGCGGCCCGTATTCGCTCGCAAAATCTATCTGCAGCAGTGACTGCGATCTAAACAATCTTTAGTGTGCTCTAATAAACACAATCAGGTGGTCGAGCCCGCAGCCACAGACATCTGGGGGCTTAGCCCCCAGCCGTTTGGTGACTTTTTTTGGTGAAAATTTACCTTTGTAGCGCTATTTTGATTACATTTCAAAAGATTTTGGAACCGTTTGAAACAACTAAATGGCTGACGTTTGGATGTTATTCGAATTTGCATCTCTATTCCGCGACATATCCGTAAAGACTTAGCGACCCAGATGTGCGACGCGACCCAAGGTTTGAAAATCACAATGAATATCGAGTTGGATAAGCAAAATTGAAAACATGTGCACGCATAAAAAGACGTATTGTTGCGTCACAATTGTGTCACAGCAGTTAGTTACAAGTAATTGGTTACGATAAAACGTCAAATGAGAATTATGTTTGAACGTTATGATTCGTTTTGGCATCATTGTCTTGTCGTTACGTGATGTTTCAAATTTTGAGTAAACCGAAATGGGGGCAAGGCCCCGCTTCCCCTCGTAGCGACGACACTGCTTCAAACACAACGCGGTGCTCCCGACTTTGGCGCAGCTTGAATGAACATTTTTGCGACACTAGCGTAGATTAACCGGTTTAAAGTGAAAACAGATCGGCCAAAAAAATGGAGTTGACGTAAATAATCTTGTAAGCATAACGCAATGCTTTTCGCAACTCCGTTGATTTGGCCTGCTGTTCTTCTTTAATTACAAGCGCGATTGTAACGTCATCATCAATCATATTGTCCGCGTGGATTGATACTTTTAAACAGCATCTGAAATAGTACGAAATTGGTTTGAAGCAGACGAGATTGTTTTATGTTCACTGAAAAATTCATAGTTTTAAAACGTAAAACGCGGCTGCTCTTTAATATTGGTATCTATTTGTGAAATTGTAAAATATTTTATTGCATTATTTCAAAAAATTTTTTGAGTTGCTTCACAAAAGAAGCACGTTCTTTTTCGACAAGAGGACGTTATTTTTCATTGGGGGGAGAGCCTTGGTACAACCCATCCGAAACGCTAAGCATTGTCACGGACGATGTTCTCGTTACCAGTATCCAACACCCCAACCTCTGGATTTACAGCTCAACCGTAATATTCTTCACATTCTCGACAAACCTCTAAAGATGCTAGATAGATATTTTTGTTAGTGGTCAACAAATAAAATTAATTCAATTTCATAATATTGCTGTTTCACTGAAACACATACGGGTAACGAAGTACAGGAATTCATCTTGCAATAACCAAAGTACCGCTTCATAGGTTACCACTTGACGGCGAGCCTGAAATGGAATAACGTTAAGCCGAAAAACCCGCAACTTAACAACGTACAAGAAGACAAATGAAACACATTTGTAATTCCGTTTTTGTCTTACCTGATTTCTTGTACCTACAAAACCTTTTCTAAAACATGCTTATTACCATTCTTGAATTACTTTTGAGCGATTGTGTCGAAAAAGCATATCTGTGTGCTTTTATCAAAAACAACATACTGTACATAACGCATAATCGAGAAATATAAAACTTTCAAAATACAAATTAACTGAACCTAGCCACTAAAAATACCTACCATTGCTGTTGACGCCATCACTTACGTTGTGTGAAAAAATTCTATTGTTAAATTCTGTTCTAGTTTGCTGGTTTCTAGCCAATCTAATTGAACTATCACAACATATAAGATAGCATTTGAACCCTATCGGCGGGTCTCCAAAAGCTCGAAAATTAATTGTTTTGAGGCTGTGAACTAATGTATGAGTATGTGCACTAATCATAAGCTCGATTCAACGACGAAAGGAGGCATGCACAATTGCCAACTCGTTCTGGCTGTGGTATCTTAAAAAGCAGATAGTGAAGGCTGATTGCCAACCAATGCTTTCACACAGTTCAGATCAAATCAACAAACCATGCACCCTATAGAGTGAACGAGATGACTAACCGTAACATTGCGTATAATTTCCAATTTAACTAACAAAAATATCTTTCACATTTCAAGAGCGATTAGTGGAGTTTGCCTCAAGTCACCAAAACCTAATTTACATTTGCTATTTTTGTAAAGTATTATGTCGATGTACAACTTGACAAGTGTGTTTTGTGTTAAACAAGGGGAACTTGACAAGTGTTTAACAAGGGGAACCCTTCTAGTAGGGATAGCCTATGGCTGTCCTTACTACAAGGATTCAGCGATTTTTTCACTTGTTTTTTTAAGTACCACAAGTGAAAAATCGTTTATTCCCTAGAAAGCCTCTGCCGCTCTGCAAGCCCTTAAGGTTTGTCCAGTTCGGCCAAGAGTCTTGTCCTGCTGGGGAATAACTTTGTTAGAGAAGCTGAGGGCTGCCGATGAGAGCTAAAAGCTCGAAACAGCGCTGTCCAGCTCTGTGCATTTTATGACTTAAGTGTGTTTTGTTGCTCAAGTTTAAGGTAATTGCTCAATCTTCTGAATATTTTGCAACGTAATACGAGCGTGCAATGCCGCTTAAGTTCAACTTAACTTTTTGGCGCGTAGTAGTTGCTGAACGGTTTGTCTAAGCATTAAACTAAAAAACCTATGCGTACTTACGTGTAACAGAATCTCAAGCCTGGACACTTTTCCATGTCGCCAGCAACATATGTGTAATCTGCACCATGTTCTAGTTGCAAATCTAGCTTGAAGGTGTTAAGCGCAGTGAATGGAGAATAGCTTCGGTGAAAAAGGTCGGAATGCTTCTGCTTGATTTTTTTAAAAACATCTCTGAAGCGAAGAATTTGTGCATATGATTCAGTCCAATAACTAGCAGAAATTCCGTTAAATGTGGAACTGTGTCTTTAATTCTGCAAAAAATATGTAAGAAACCAAGGAACTGAATTAGACATAAACTGTTTTGGCTGACGGATGACTTTCCTTTCTATCATTTCATGTTTAAGGTGGAATGCAACAACAACAATCTAAATAACTGTTGGAAATAACCGCATTGCTATTTTCAACGCCGTTGAATATTCGCTGAACTATCACCCGCATGTTTGGCGCAGCTAATTCCATAGTTCTATCACACATCTACTGATGACTGTTATAGCCCAGCCATTTACATCGTATTTTTATCTTTTCAAATTGCGCTATTCCACAAATTAAACATTCCAGCCGTAATGTACCAAAATTTTATTTCTACTGCTATTCTGTAAAGCTGATATTCACACAAATCGAAACCTTGCAAAAGACGCGTAGTAGTTTTTCTAAAAATACATTTACCTCTTTGCAATAGCACTGAATTAAAATAAACTAAAAAATGATCGTCATTTAGCAAATACGGTCAATATTTAAAGTCGTAATCACTTTCGAAAATCACGTTAGGTATTTTATCAGTATTCCAAAATGCTTGGTATTTCATTATATACTTGGTATAGCGTATCTCCCAAGTAGCTTTCTCAAAGTCACCGCCATGAAAACGGTGCAATTGGTATTTTTTGAACGCTTTGTTTTTGATTGATCAGATTGGCGACTCAACTTATGCTGGCAGCGAAAGTATTTTTTGTATAAATTGAGCTGAGGTTGTTGAATAGATTTTGCCGATGAAACTCTAAACGTGATTTTGCTTGTTTCCATATATTGGGTAAGCCAAACTTACAGACCTTCTGTACTTGAAATATTGACTCGAAATAGAGCATTGTATCCATTTCGAAGTAGTTCGGCATGGCTTATTATGATACAAACATGACTAGCCAAAGAGTTCTGTAACAACAGAAACATGGTCAGATATTGCTTCAAAAGCAAAAGCGATTTTCTGCTGGTTTGCAACTGCATGCATGGCACCAAGTTTCTACATAAAAGAAATAGCGTTTTAAAACAGTAAATAAGCAAATTTTTGACAAGGTATATCTTAAAACTGCAATTTGAAACTGGACACATGAAGTTGGACTCTCATCAAACTTCAAAATCAAGTTTTCACCATAAAACAGTCATATTTTTTGCAATTTTGACATCAAAAATGAATTCCTTGACCCCAACCCCCTCCCCCCCATGTAGCATTTTTCAGGCATCAGATTTCGCTAGAACATGAATTACAACACTATTTTCAAAACTTGGGAGAAAAATCTCTATTTAGAGGCCCAAAAATTCAAATTACGATAACCTAAAAACCACTCGAGATAATCTTAGATAATACTATTTAGCTTTAAGAAGCATTCATGTTTGGCAACATATGGTGACAAGCATTTTCAATTAGGCTTGGAATGATTCAAATGCAAATATATAATTTTCTACCGAAATAAATGTGGCAAAAACAGTACTGATACCGGTAAGTTTACTGCAAATCATAAAGAATCAATTACATATACAATGGGTGGAGCGTTTTTGAACTTTTTTTTCAAATTCCTTAGGGGTAATTATAAAAATAGTCTATCCCATGAGAAACTTACCCAAAAAAATTTGAGGCCTCAATTCGGTCATCTTTAGCCCCATCTAGCGGCCTGAAAATTGAAAAATATGCCAAAAAGTGCTATTTTTCAAAAACTTTTCACAAGATTTTAAAATTTTTTTGAAACGGGTAGATGCAAAAATGCTGAGATAGAGTTAAAAAAACTGTAACAAAAGTTTTAAAGCGGTTGAACAAGGTATTCAGCACCACCAAAGCTCTCAAGCAATCGCATTTTTTTAAATATTCGCTATTCAGCAGTAGGCTACATTACAGGCTGAAGCTTGCCCGAAAATTGTTCGCTGACAATGACTTCATTATTGTGCGATTGTTGGGTCATTCTTTCTATACTTTGTCGAGAAAGCATCCTTTCGGGCAATTGTGTGGATACGGTATAGGTAATTAGCTTGTCTAGTTTGCAGGAGAGTGCATTAAGATCAGTCAAGTGCAGTCTAGCTTTGGTCAATTAAAACTTTATGCACCTAATATTAGAATTTTTCTTACCAGATGAGATTTGTTTAGCATTATAGTATTAATATGCACCAGTATATATTAGTTATCAGCGGTTTTTAGTTGAAAAGGCAACACTTAGTCGCAATTCAAACTGAAATCCTTATTAAATCAAAGCCACTCACGTAGAGCCATGCTACACTAAATTTTATGAGCTAACTTGGGAGTATTTAAATGCACTTGTTTTTGGCAGATCTAGTGCTTTTGCGTTAAAGTTATATAACCCAATACTGTAAGTGATGGCAAGCAAGATAACTAGAAAGAGTACTAATTGTGTGATATTTGGACAGCCGAAAGTGCTTTCATCGCCCACATTGCCTAGTTATGAAGATGTTATAAGAGCCTGCCAGTTTGAAAGGATTAGTCTATTGGAAATTTCACGTAAGGAACCAGCCTTTTCTACAATATGTCAATTAGTTGCCACCTCGGTTATAAAAAATTGGAAATCTGCTTCAATACCGACTGTGTCGCTAAGGCGTGTCAAAGATATGATCAATAATTATCACCAAATGTTTAAAAAGTTTTTATACAACTACAAAGCAAGAGCAAACACCCTATTGTCTCAAACAAAGTTGAGTGATTTTAGAAGTCAAAATAAAATGCTTTTCGACATTGCTGCATGTAAGTGCTTAGGTTTTTCCGCATGCAGTTGCGTCACTGCCAAAAAAGTACCCCGAAAAGAGCGCGGATTTTTACTAGATCAGAGGACCATCAAAAAAATGATAATTTCTGTTGTAGATCGTCATGAAAGCTTGAGGTTGCGAAAGTTGAATGACTTAAGAAACCGACGAAAACAACTGCAAACAAGAGACCAGCAACATGAACCATCCACTGAACTTTATGTGTTACTGCTAGATTCTGACTCCGACGCATCGAAATCCAGTATTGAAGAAACTGATAATACCGATAATGAAGAAGTTTTTAAGCTACCAAGTAAAGGAGACTCAAGGACGAATCTCTCATCCGTAGCTCAAGTTTGCGACAGAGCTGGTGTTTCTGACAGAACAGCTGCTTTGCTTACAAGTTCTTTACTTTTTGATATGGGTCAAATCAACAAAAATGATCAGAATTCTGTAATTGATCATCACAAAATTCGTCGAGAAAGAGCAAAAGTACAAAAAGATCTCCAAAATAGTGTTGAGGCTGAACTTGATTGCCCATTTGCCATATTTTTTGATGGACGTATTGATAAGACATTGAAAAAAATAAATAAAGGCTACAAATCTTCAAAAAACTTGGTCAGCGAAGAGCACATTTGCATGCTGCGAGAGCCTGGATAATTCTATGTTGGCCATGTATCACCCAAGACTGGATCATCAAAACACATTTCTGAGGAAATTCTTGAGCTGTTAACGTCCGATTCAAATTCATCATATTTACGAGCAATTGGATGCGATGAAACTAATGTCAATACCGGCACAACAAATGGAGTAATTGTAGGTTTAGAAAGAGCCCTTAAAAGTCCATTGCAATGGATAGTTTGCCAACTTCACGCAAATTGCCTCTACGTCATTTGATGCAAAAACTTAATGGCAAAACAAACGGACCAGCTGGCTTCACAAGAAAAATAGGAAAGGCATTGAAAGATTGTGAAAAACTTTCAGTAAATGTACATTTTAATCCTATTCCGACCGAACTTATTACTGTTGATTGCGACGATTTAAGTACCGACCAAAAATATTTGCTTAAAATACACAGAGCTACATCACAAGGGAGGGTGGATGATCCAGTCTTTGAACGTGACCCAGGAGGTCTTAACCATTCTCGTTGGCTTACAACAGCAAACCGAATACTACGATTTTATGTGAGTTACGCTAACCCTTTTACAAGCTTAATTCTTATTGCTAAATTTATTATGAAAGTATACGCTCCGATGTGGTTCAGAATTAAATGTAACTCATCGGTCATTAACGGTGCTAAGCATTTGCACGAAACGATTCAAAAGACCCGCCGCATTCCTTCTGAAATCCAAGAAATAGTTTTGCTAATAATACAAAGAAACGGATACTTTTCCCAGTCTGAAAATATTTTACTGGCCATGGTTAATGATGAAAACATGATTGTTCGCGAACTTGGGTTAAGAAGAGTGTTACGCTCTCGAAAACTTTGCTAAGGGCCAATGACCAAAATTAGAGCATTTAAAGTACCAAAAATCAGCTTTGATGCTGACATATATTATGAAATGATTGATTGGCAAAACGTTGAAGTGACGTCACCTCCTCTTCTTCATGACTTTACAAATGATGAAATCGACAAAGCAATCGTTGAAGGAAACCCGTTGCTGTTAGGGAGTAAGCAACTCAATATCCCATGTCACACTCAAGCCGTAGAGAGGATGATCAAACTTGTCACGGTAGCATCTAGCAAAGTTTGTGGACAAACAAGCAGAGACGGTTACATTAGAGCTGCCTTGCAAAGTTGAAAAGTAATCCCGACTTTCAACACAAAAAATCAATTTCAAGTCTAAGTATTCAACACTTGCTTATTCGTAGCTAAAACATCTGTGTGCCAAAATTTAGTGACATACTGCAGCTGCGAATTATATTAACTCTTTCTGTGGTATTTTTGTCCGCATGAAAACGAAGAAACAAAGACTAATTTTTTGTGATTCCAGTCTAGTTATAGCATACAGTAGCTGCGTTTATTTACGTTTCTTTGATGTTTTGTGGCATTCTTGTCAACTTAAAAAAAGAGGAAGTAAAGGCTGATTTCTTGTGATTTAAATTTTGTTAGCCACTTTTTATGCTTCAGTCTTGTTATAAAACATGATATAAAACAAATTAGTTTTGATGACGTCATTATTACGTCATTAATTAGTTATTTTGATGTTCACCGTCAGCTTAAATAACTGGTTTTGATAAATTATCAAAACATGCTAAGTAATGCTAAAAAATCGACAAAATTAAGTTTGCTTGAAGGCTGCTGCAGGGAAAGACTCCTGTTGTGGAAAATCATACGTATATCTTTAATGGTTGTCACTATCTCAAAAATCATAATTTGAATTGCTAAATGTAAAATGTCATAAATTTAAGTACTTAGGCATAGCTTTCATTCAGAAAACTTCTGATGTATTTTGTCCTAAGTTAATACATAGAAACGCATGTATTTGTCGCTTATGCTAATTAAATGGTAAATATTTTTGAAAATATGCGATGTTTTGAGAGCTTTGATGGTGCTGAAAACCTTGTTCAACCACTTTAAAACTTTTGTTGCAGTTTTGTCAACTCTATTTCAGAATTTTTACATCTATCCGTTTCAAAAAATTAATTTTAAAATCTTGTTGAAGGTTTTCAAAAAACAGCACTTTTTGGCCCATTCTTCAATTTTTAGGCCGCTAGATAGGGCTAAAGATGACCGAGCTGAGGCCTCAAATCTTTTGTGGGTAAGTTTCTCATGGGATAGACTATTTTTATAACTACCTCTAAGGAATTTGAAAAAAAAGTTCAAAAACGCTCCACCCTAATATACTTAGCTTAATGAGATTCCACATCTCTATCTTATCGATCCTGCAAGTTTGCACATTGTCCGCCATTCTGCACTATTCGTCAGTTGACCTACATAGATAGTGCAATTATTAGTGCTAAAATGAATCGCCATTAAACCCTATTTTACAGGAGCTATTTGACTACGCATTTTTACAGGAGCTATTTGATAACGCGGGGGGGGGGGAGGTAGGAGGAAACAAAAATGCCCATCACATCTACTTCCTAAGCTGAAGCCCGAAAGCCATGTCAACACTACAATTGGCAGATGGGGTTGCGTTTATACCATTTTTTTGCAATAATTACTTTTGAGTGATGACATCATCATGGTGACATCACAACCATACTAAGGAAAAACGATATTAGTTTTTTAATGACGTCAATGTCATATGCGCCTTTATGCGGTTCAAATTTTCCACACAAGTTAGCTTCTAAATACTAAATTATAAAATGCTTAAATCAAAGTGGTTTTACCATGAAAATGTCTTAAGATGTCATTTACGTTAAAAAAGGGCCAAACGATCCTCAAATTTTGAGAACGAAAAGTGACTTAAAAAAGCTCAAAATCGGGAAACTTATCATTAAATTTTAAAGAGTTATTGTAAATAAATTTGTCTAAAATTCAAGTTAACTTGAAATAAAAAGCTTCTTTCTTAAAATATTTAACATTAAAAACTGAGAGTACCAACCCCTCTCACTGTGTAAAATAGGGTTAATAATATTCAAATACAATGTGTACTTTTCATAGTCTACATCCACCAACTTGGCATCTAACACATAACGTGTGCACCTAATTCTTCCACCACTTCAAATGTCGTTCAGGATAAGTGTCAATAACTTACCATATTTTTCAAACTATAAAACGCAGTCAGTACTTAAATTATAGCGAAAATGTGTCGCGTCCCCACATTCAGAATTAGTGTAGCCTACTTCATCGAAATTCAGCGTTCCTCCACATAAAGAGAGAGTCATGGATTATTTGGATGAGATTTTTTTTTCTGGTCTGCACTAAGAGTTTGAGCAACAAAATGACCAAGTCAAACGTCGAAACCTTTTCTACCTTTAAGGAGTGCAAATATTGTTGTTTTTCCACCCTGAAATGTTTTCTTTCCAGGATATGTCCGATTAGGGCTGCGGAAGCACCCCCGCTTCCCAAACAATATTTTACAGTTTAAATGCTGGGCGCAGTACCGGTATCCATATATGGCTTCTATTGATTTTATTTTCTTACACAAGGTGCACGAAATAAAACTTATAATACTCTAATAAACCTCTAAATTAACTCATGAAGAGGGAGACTATAACCTGATTCAGAATATGGCGCACCCAAGTATAATGTGCACATTCAATTTTTTTTTAATTTTAAGTATTCTAGGTGCACTTTATCGCCTAAAAATATGGCACTGGTACTTAAAAACTATCCAACTCGAGGTGGTCAAAAAGATTTTGCATAAAAAAAGTTACCACTACTGGGCAGAAAATCATGCAATGTTATTATAGCTGAAAAACAGCAGAATCGACCTAAAGTAACATTGTGACATGCTATGATTTTACATCAGCTTATAGATATGTTCAGTGTTTCTTCCGCAAAGAACTTTGAATGCTAAACAGTACCTTGCTTGCTGTATTGTGCAGCAAAAGTTCTGGCCGGTTGTCAGTACATAAGAATATATCAACAACGCAAGGTTCATGTGCCCAAAATTTTGTACTAATACAGTGCTGAAGTCATATCATAAACTAAAAGTCACATTGCCACAAATTTGTCAAGTTTTTATGCTTTGTTGATCATATTGCCAAACATTATTTGCTTTTGATCAAACAAATCACTGATCCGCTGACAAAAATCTTCTTCGTGGAAACACTGGTCATCATATTCGGCATAAGTGGCCAGCCAGGAGCTAAGACTTGACTCTGTATGGGTTTTTTCTTTCTTTGGAGGTGTGTATTGTGTAAGAACAATTCAAACAAAGGACACTACTCTAAGCTACAGAAACTGAGATATTGAATGAGGTCGGAAGACATGACACATTGAATTTCATTAAACAATTTTTTGTGTGCCAATTTTTAAGAAAATTTCTTCTGGAATAAATGAATTACCCTTGCTGTATACTAGATTTACACTAATCTTTCTTCAAAATGAAAAATCTGTCTTGAACTTAAACCCTATTTCTACCATAACATTTTAGGCATAGATGGGCACAAGTCCGTTAATCGTTAATCCGTTAATAACGAAGCTAACTTTTTCATTAACTCGTTAATCCGTTAAAAAGTTTTTTCATGTTAACGGACTAAATTAACTTCCGTTAAGTGCTGTTAACGGACTAAAGTAACTTCCGTTAAGTTCTGTTAACTTCCGTTAAGGTTTTTATCGTTAATATCTTGCAGCTTCGTTGTGCATTTGAACTTGTTTTTATCTTAAATTAGATTAGACTGTAAAATGTATCTTTCAAAACACAAAAAGACTACCATAGCAATAAATATTTCCTTACAATTAGCTCAACAGCGTCAATACGTGTTCTAGAAGCGAGTGAATAAAACGAAATGTAAATTACACGCTAAATGTTAACGGATTAACGGACTTTATTAACTTCCGTTAATTAAAGCTGAAAATAACGGATTAACGTTAACGGAGGTGTGAAGTTTGTTAACGGACTAGTGGTTAACGAAGCTAACGTTTTGCATTAACTTGCCCACCTATGATTTTAGGACTTTATAAAAATTGGTAACAAATAATAGTCTGGCAATGGCATCTATTCTTCTTAAAAACCAAATACAACAGGCCTGTGACAAAGAATTTGGATCTAATGGCAAAGCAACTTTAAAGTTTGAAATAAAATCTCTTTAAAAGCATACCACTAAAATTATAACAGTTCTACTAAATACAAATTGAGCTCAACTTTACCATTAATTGAAGTAAATAGTGCTCACTGTTGAGGCTGTTTGAGAACTGCTGATCTTGAATACCTTTCTAAAACGTTGTCCAGCTTGGTGAACTATAGAGTTTCCATTATTTTAGGGTAAGTTTCATATTCGTTGGGCAGATTTTCACTGATTGTTTAATACAGACCAAGATCAATTTTAAATTAACTATAATAAACGGTAATGCTTTTAGCAAAATTAATATACGGTAATAAGTTTTCGAATATGACTTTCAATAAAGTCGATTTCATTTTGCATTCACAATAAGCATTTCGGACAGAACTCTTCAGTTGCGATCTCTGTCTGGTTTGGTGTGTGGTGAGCAGGATCTTTTAAAGACCAAATGCAGTAAGGAGAAATGCACTCTGCAGTAAGGAGAAATGCATTTTAAGGAGATTGCACTATAGTAAGGAGAAACGCAATCTATCCAATGACAGCAGGCTTTGATCTTACCGAAACAGTTGTAGAGTGAATACGAACTGCTTTTGCCTGCACAAGTCTGTTTTTTTTTGTGAAATATAAACCGCTTCGAACAGGCTCAAGTGAAACTGAGAGCGAGCTGTAGTTACGATTTTAAACTGCGAATCAGAATAGTTGCGTGCGCACTGATTGGATTCCAACAAATGTTGGCCAATGGCTGAATCGCTCTGTGATTCGAATTGAGTCTTACTTTTTGCTTTGCATTTTCTATTTGGCTGGATTCTGGTTGGTTGAGATCGGTGGGTTCCCTGTTCCTGAGTAAGAGTGTTTTTTTTTTTCCTAATTGCTTTTGGAACATGTTGCTTAATGCGTTCCTGAAGCCTTTGAGAGTCTGCTTGAAAGACAAAATGGTAGTCGGAGAATAAATTCAAACAATTTTTGCAAAATGGCCTAATAATTTCAATTTTTCACGCAGTAGCTGTTGCAGATGTACACCGTTTACCGCAACATCCTATCACCAAAAACGGGAAACGCATTATTCGACCAATCATTGTAAAATTAACTAGCTATTCAGACAAAAATATTATTATGAGGTCCCTAAAAAATCTGAAAGAATACAATGAAAAAAAGAAAAGAGCATTCGGCGGCGAGACAAACTACGTTTATGTTACTGAACAACTACGTAAAGAACTTCAACAACAAAAAAAAAATTCTTTCGGCTTATAAAAAAGCGAAAGAAAACAAACAAAGAACTGTGTGGAGAATCGAAAAAGCAAAATATTGTCTATAGATTGACAATGTAAAGCACCACCCAACTTTAACTGACTCTGAAGGCGAAAAATCTGAATCTGATTTGGACTAATTTAATCATCACTGTGCAATTTTAATTATTTGCATTTGTGTGTTTATAGCCTGGTAGAATTTTCTCGTTAGTACTTAGTTAACATTCTGCATAGTAATGCTGATTTTCTATTTTCGAGTCAAGCAGCTCTTGAAAATGTAGGGCTGAATGAATTATCTTTTACAGACGTTGCTGAAAATTTTGTTTCTGAAACACTCTTAAACTTTAATCCATGTGGGATGCATCACTTTAGCATGAAAGATATAAAATATAATGGAAATGATTCAATTTTTATTCTGCACATTCAATTTTTATTTTTATTTTTATTTCCTCGTTACATAAACACTTTGACGAACTGTATGAATTATGTGTTTCTTTTTGCTATAAATCTGATATTTTATGTATAACTGAAACCCGACTTGCAGATGTTCCCTTAATCAATATTTCAATTCCAGGATACAATTTTTTTCATTGTAATTCTCCAACTATAGTAGAAGGAGTAGGGGTCTATTTAAACAAAATATAAAAGTTGAAAGGACCAACAAATTTATCTTTAATATAAATGGGGTAGAAGAAATATGGTTCGAATTTGTTGGCACAAATTCTCTAGAAAAACATAAACGCATTTTTGGTTGCATTTATCGACATCCATCTCAAAAAAGCTCACAAGAATTTCTAACAAATTTGAATAATTGTTTAGCAAACCTTAATTTAGCTAATAAACAGTACTATATAATCGGTGACATGAATATAAATACTCTCTGCAATAACTATCAAGAAAGTTTGGCGATAAAATATGATCTCATTTTAAAAAGCAATGGCTGCTTCCAAACAATAACTACTGCAACTCGAATAACGGCTGGTTTAAAAACCTTGCTGGATCAGATAATTACTAATGAGTCTGAATTACAAATAACACCGGGAGTATTTAATTACCAAATCTCGGATCACTCGCTTACTTTTGTTATGTTAAAGAATACACAATGCTCCTCCCAAAAACTCAAATATTCTGAAACTGTGGAAAAACAAAAATTTCCTTGTTTCAGTAATTATGAAACTGCAAAGTTTGTTGAAGATTTGAAATTAGAATCAGAAAATCATTTCAATCAAATACCCGAAATTACACCAGCCAATTTTAATGAAGAATTTAATATATTTAACGAGGTCATTTTAGAAGTGGTGAATAAACATGCACCTCTTAAATTTGTAAGTAGAAAACAGAAACGATTGTTACAAAAACCCTGGATAACAAAAGATATTTTTGACGCTATCCGCCGAAAACAAAAAAATGTACAAGACCCATTTCAAAAGTGGAGATCAACATAAAATTGCGAAATATAAAAAATATTCAAACAAGGTAAAACATTTGAAAGAAATAAGCAAAAAGAATTATTTTCATGATGAAATAACAAAAAATAAATCTAATCCAAAGAAAATGTGGCAAACTTTGAAACAAATCCTACCGACTAACGCAAAGCAAACTAAATTTTGCGATCTTCCAACGAAATTATGCGATTTTTCAAACAATACGTTTTTCAGAAAATCCTAAGGATATTGCGGAGTCTTTTAATGCTTACTTTGTTAATATAGGAAAATATTTAGCCGATAAAATTCCTCTTACTCATCCATTACAATGTAAAATTTACTTGAAAAATCGTATTCAATCCTCAATTTTTTTTGAGCCGCCTAGACCGAACAAAATTTTAAATATTATAAATTCTCTAAAATCAAAAAATTATGCAAAGAAAAATGCTACACCCTCATACTTTATCAAAGTAGCTGGGCATGTTCTGACATCATATTTACCTCATTTTTTCGCTTTGGCTTTCAACTTTGGTATATTTCCAGATGCTTTTAAAATTGCTGCGGTGACTCCAGTGTATAAATCTGATGACAAATCTAAAGTAACAAATTATTGTCCAATTGCTGTATTACCATGTTTATTTTCAATTTTAGAAAAATTAATTAAAGCAAGATTAGTTTCGTTTTTTGAAAAACATCATGAGTTATATTCCCACCAATACGGTTTTCGATCAAACCATTCTACTATCCATGCGTTATTAGATATAACATCAACCTTATATGACAACTTAAATAATAATATGTTATCACGCTCGGTAATGATTGATCTAAAAAAAGCATTTGATACCGTCTCGCATGAACGACTTCTCTTAAAATTAGAACACTATCGCGTTAGAGGTGTTGCGCTTCACTTACTTGAGAGTTATCTTACGGACAGAAAACAATAAGTAAATACAAGTGAATCAATCTCCAGTCTGAAACCCATTAGTATGGGGCTACCTAAAGGATCAATTCTAAGTCCATTATTTTACATATATTATGTAAATGATCTTCATTATGCTGTAAATTGTACTCCAAGATTATATGCTGATGACACATGTTTACTAGTTGAGGGAAAAACTGAAGCAGAATTACAAAATTTACTTAACACTGAATTATATGATCTTTCAAATTGGATGATCTTAAACCAATTAACAATTAATCTCAAATAATCTACGATCTTAGTAATTCAACCCACTTTACGAGGTATCCCTATAGAATTTCAGCTAAATATTGATCAAGTGTGCGTGAAATCTTCGGTTAATGTTAAATATCTGGGCATGAATTTGGACCAACATCTCAACTATAAATCACATATCGAAAGCATTGCAAAAAAAGGTGCTAGAGCAACCGGAATTCTTTAGAAATTCAAAAAATTTTTGCCACCAAAAACATTACTAAATTTATATAATGCACTTATAAAGCCACATCTCCTATATGGTCTTGTAATATGGGGATCTTCTGATCCATGTACTACACAGCAACCCTTACAACTATTGCAAAACAATGCTGTATGAGCTATACTTGGGATTAGTAGGTTTGAACACCTTCTTTTAGACGACTAGATATTTTAAAAATTCATGATTTGTGTAAAATTGAAATTGCTTTAAATATGCACAAATTTAAAAACGATAAACTTCCTGATACATTTCAAAATTACTTTACTCTTCCAAGTAATGTACATCATTTTCCACTGGAAGTAAGCTTCAACTAACATTCTATGTCCCAAAATTCCGTCTGATTAGGTTTCAAAAATTGTTTAAATATAGATCTGTAAAAGTTTGGAATAGCATAGAACAAGATTTAAAAACGCTTTCTCTAAAAAAATTCTGCAATAAGTACAAACATAAATTGTTTCAAAGCTATTTAGTTCAAACGCTCAATTAGTTATTTTGCTCGAATTTAAAATGTTTTTTAATTTCTCAATTGAATCAAAAATTCTAATAATTTCTTGGAGCTGTTTGACTCGAAGACTCCTCAAAGGTCTTTTCACAGCTCATTTGCTGACTTTTTATTATTTATGAATTATTTTCACCTTTCCTTTTTTGTGTGTATATTGTTACTGTTAGCAATAAAAAGTGTTTGTCTGTCTGTCTTTGAGTAGTGCGACCTACGTACCGACTATCACAGTGGTACACGTATTCATAAATAACCATACTTCTTTGATTGGCAGGTAGCACATCCTTTTTGGCAGCAGGTAGCATGCATTGGGTTGAGAAAATCAAGCGTGGTGACACTGCTCCGTAGCAATTTTGCACAGCACTTTTAACTTGATGTTCTAATTGCTGAAAAGCTGAGCCTATCCACGGGACTCTAAGGTACACTGGACACTTTTCTGGTCCAAACCGTTTGGCTGTAGAAAATTGTGCAATTTTCTTGGATATGTGCTTGAGTACTATATCTTCAAGGTACCCGTTGTCAAGCAAGATCTTTTTAATAAAATCAATGTCTTGCTTAAGCTTGTTTTTCGTACATATCATAAGTGCTCTGTGTACCAGCGTGGTGATTAGGTTCATTTTCCGTTTGCGTGGGCTGAAGGATTTCCAGCGAATGTATTGACCAGAAAAAGTGGACTTTCAGTATACACTGGTCTCGAAACTAAGTTCAGTTCTTTCCACTAGAATGTCTAGAAATGGAAGTTTGCCATCATGTTCTTTTTCAAACGCGAACTTGAGAGCAGGATGTAGACAATTAAGCGTGACCAGGAAATCGTCAACGTCGCCCTCTTGTTTAAAGATGGCAAAGGTGTCGTCAACATATCGAAAATAAATTGCCGGTTTTTGAACACAGGAAAATAGTTTGGACTCGTGGTAGCCAACAAAGATGTTCGCTAATGCTGGGCCCAGGGGTGAGCCCATTGCTACTCCGTCCGTTTGTTTGTACATTGTGTCATTGAAGCTGAACTCTACGGATGACGTAGCACTTTCCATAAGTTCAATAAATACTGCTTGGGGAATGGGAGGTGTGGAAGAAGGGTCTTTGTACAAGGCTTCCGCACATATGTCGATCGTTTCCTTGAGAGGTACACTGGTAAATAGGCTTGAGATGTCAAATGAGCACAAATAGACATCTTTTCCTTCTAACCTGAGGTCTTGCATGGTTTGTGCGAATGTAAATGAGCCTTTTATGCAGCTGGTGGAAAACTGCCCAAGCACTGGCTGCAAAATGCTTGCTAGCCATTTGGCAGGTTTATGGTGGGAAGAACCGACCACGGACAGGATTGGCCTTAATGGCATGCCTACCTTGTGTGTTTTAGGCAATCCTACATTCGCAGTCTTTGCGAACCCATAGGGCGTACCTCATCATTAGCTCGTTTAGGTAGCTGCTCTGAGTTCAGTAACTCTCGTAATTGGTTCTGAAGTTTTGTCTCTATGGTAGCGGTTCTGTCAGTCGTAGTGGCTGGACCAAAACATTCGAATTTTGATTCTTCATTCAGGATGCTTCCCATTTTTGTTACGTAATCACTTTTGTTCAAAATGACTACGCCTGATCCTTATCGGGCCAAGTGTTAGGGATTTTTTCATTTCTACGCAAGCTTTGATAGCCTGGTAGCATTCGTACTGCATCAGGAAGTCATGTTTTTTGATTTGACCGTCACTGTAGCTGTGTGCCAGGTCAGTGAGTCGGGATTTCAAAGCGTTTCACTTATCAACAAAGCACGCTTTGTGATGTTGTAATTGCGGCCATAATGACTCCAACTCAGCGAACAAGTGCTCTTTACACACATTTGTGGGTGGTAGGCAAAAATTGAGTCCATGTCCAAGTACGAACTCCTCTGTGTCCGACAGCACATAGTCTGAGAGGTTCTGAATGTGCTTTTTCCCGTCACTCAGCACTGTACCAAACCGTTTGCGTCTGTGTATCATGATCAACCGATCATGTTTAGACTTCGTTTTCCGTTCGTTTCGTTCATCTAGTTCGGCTAGATATCTGCACAGTCGAATAGTGTTAAACACAGAGAGAAATTCGCGAGCCTTTGTCCAATATGCCCGGTAGGCTGTGCAAAATGTTCTCAATTGTTTGTTGTTTCTCATGATCTCATTTTTGAGAAAAAACCACTCCATGTTAGGGTTGTTGCTGACATTTGCTTTTCGAATGCGGTTTGCCATGAAAGTGGGAACAACTTTCTTGAGTATGCAAGCATTTAGAAAGGCTGTTGAAAATTTGCAAGTGCGCATACGGCCTTTTGCTTTCACCACATTGTTCAAAACAGCAATTTGCTGCTTATCGTACCTCTGTCGAAGATAAATGAACAATTTTGAGGTGGAGCAGATTTTGAATATGACTTTCAATAAAGTCGATTTCATTTTGCTTTCACAATAAGCTTTTCGGACAGAACTCTTCAGTTGCGATCTTTGTCTGGTTTGGTATGAATCCAATCCTGTCCATGGTCGGTTCTTCCCACCATGAACTTGCCAAATGGCTAGCAAGCATTTTACAGCCAGTGCTTGGGCAGTTTTCCACCAACTGCATAAAAGACTCATTTATATTCGCACAAACCATGCAAGACCACAGGTTCGAAGGAAAAGATGTCTACTTGTGCTCATTTGACATCTCAAGCCTATTTACCAGTGTACCTCTCAAGGAAACGATCGGCATATGTGCGGAAGCCTTGTACAAAGACCCTTCTTCCACACCTCCCATTCCCCAAGCAGTATTTATTGAACTTATGGAAAGTGCTACGTCATCTGTAGAGTTCAGCTTCAATGACACACGAGGAGCTAGTCGTGCAAAACTTACGCAGGGAGCCGCACTCAAGCGTAACGGTACGTCGCTTTCGTAAGCTAAAAAGCTGCTGTTACGTAATTGCTATCCCCTCAGACTGGCATTGCTGCCCTAACCCTAACTGTTATGCAAGGTTTAGAAGCAAAAAAAGATGATTACAAGCTTCACCTTCGAGGTTCCTGCATACTGTATCACGTATGCACAACCCATCCACGAATCGAACCCAGTTACCGCGGATCGAGAGCTAAGCGTACTAACCACTCGACCACCCAGCTTGCAGCATTGAAGAGACGAAATGTCGTATTTAAACCAAATGTATGAGAAAAAGGCAATACAGGGTTACGCTTCAATGCGGCTGCCTACGTGACTTTTGCATGACTAGCTTCTACTCAATGACACAATGTACAAACAAACGGACGGAGTAGCAATGGGCTCACCCCTGGGCCCAGCATTAGCGAACATCTTTGTTGGCTACCACGAGTCCAAACTATTTTCCTGTGTTCAAAAACCGGCAATTTATTTTCGATATGTTGACGACACCTTTGCCATCTTTAAACAAGAGGGCGACGTTGACGATTTCCTGGTCACGCTTAATTGTCTACATCCTGCTCTCAAGTTCGCGTTTGAAAAAGAACATGATGGCAAACTTCCATTTCTAGACATTCTAGTGGAAAGAACTGAACTTAGTTTCGAGACCAGTGTATACTGAAAGTCCACTTTTTCTGGTCAATACATTCGCTGGAAATCCTTCAGCCCACGCAAACGGAAAATGAACCTAATCACCACGCTGGTACACAGAGCACTTATGATATGTACGAAAAACAAGCTTAAGCAAGACATTGATTTTATTAAAAAGATCTTGCTTGACAACGGGTACCTTGAAGATATAGTACTCAAGCACATATCCAAGAAAATTGCACAATTTTCTACAGCCAAACGGTTTGGACCAGAAAAGTGTCCAGTGTACCTTAGAGTCCCGTGGATAGGCTCAGCTTTTCAGCAATTAGAACATCAAGTTAAAAGTGCTGTGCAAAATTGCTACGGAGCAGTGTCACCACGCTTGATTTTCTCAACCCAATGCATGCTACCTGCTGCCAAAAAGGATGTGCTACCTGCCAATCAAAGAAGTATGGTTATTTATGAATACGTGCGCCACTGTGATAGTCGGTACGTAGGTCGCACTACTCAAAAGCTTCAGGAACGCATCAAGCAACATGTTCCAAAAGCAATTAGGAAAAAAAACACTGTTACTCAGGAACAGGGAACCCACCGATCTCAACCAACCAGAATCCAGCCAAATAGAAAATGCAAAGCAAAAAGTAAGACTCAATTCGAACCACAGAGCGATTCAGCCATTGGCCAACATTTGTTGGAATCCAATCAGTGCGCACGCAACTATTTTGATTCGCAGTTTAAAATCGTAACTACAGCTCGCTCTCAGTTTCGCTTGAGCCTGTTCGAAGCGGTTTATATTTCACAAAAAAAAAACAGACTTGTGCAGGCAAAAGCAGTTCGTATTCACTCTACAACTGTTTCGGTAAGATCAAAGCCTGCTGTCATTGGATAGATTGCGTTTCTCCTTACTATAGTGCAATCTCCTTAAAATGCATTTCTCCTAACTGTAGAGTGCATTTCTCCTTACTGCATTTGGTCTTTAAAAGATCCTGCTCACCACACACCAAACCAGACAGAGATTGCAACTGAAGAGTTCTGTCCGAAATGCTTATTGTGAAAGCAAAATGAAATCGACTTTATTGAAAGTCATATTCAAATTCTGCTCCACCTCAAAATTGTTCAGGTAATAAGTTTAGCATTTAAGTATAAAATCATCACATGAAAAAAGCCACTATTACTAGTTTACAAGCATGTTGCAATCTACAATCAGCTCCAATACTTGCAACATGTATCAGCACCAAGGCCTAAGCACTACATTAAACCCAACGTCTAAGTTGAGTGTTGTAAGGGATTGCAACAGCACCAAACAGCCAAAATATTACTTTAAATCACTACAGATAATGATGCCAACATGACAAACAGAAGAGTGTATTTGATTTAGATATGAGCTGGTCATTCAGTAGTTTGCAAAATTGCCTAAAAGGAGTGACTGTTTTACCAGATAATTTTGCGTTCAAGAGAGAAAACAAGAATGAAGAATAGCCATCAGTGCATTTATCATTTGATTTTTAAGGGTCAAGAATATACCGTGCCTTATGTTATAGTAAAAAAAAACAGTAAATTATATTACTATAGTATTTTACAATGCTTGACTATTAGTAGCCTAGTGAATAATTTGGCATTGTGACAACCTATACTAAGGTGGCAGCTTTCTAGCTCGACTATTAGTAGCCTAGTGAATAATTTGGCATTGTGATAATCTATACTAAGGTGGCAGCTTTCTAGATCAGTTTACAATGTAGCCTACCGTACTTTAATCAATGATAGATTCATATGATTTTAGGGAAACGATTGTTTCCTCCTTGTTTGTGGATGATATTGTCAATGAGAATCCCATGTGAAAAGCAATAACGATTTATGCATGTTGAGATCCACTTATTGCTCATGTTAGACAATCCACAAGTCTACATATAAATTTGCATTGAGTTAAGGTGCATCATGACGAACTTTCAGTGTATTACTAATTATTTGAAGTTAAGCTTTATCCAAACCTTAACTCTTAAGTAATATGTTTAATGCAAAATAAAAATGATAAACTTAACTTTGGGAGTGATTATGGTAGCCTATTTCACCAAAATTATTTAAGTTAAAAAGTATAGGTCTGCAGTAGATCAAAAATTAATATTCATGTAACCTACCGGTATACACTTTTAAGGGTTAAGATTAGGGTTTGAGTTAGGTTTGAGATTACTGATTAGTTTTGAAGAACGGTAAATGGGTAGTGATTAGAGTTAGATAATTAAAAGTGGATAAAAATTCCTGGTGAAACAGTCTCCTCCTTTAACTTTTAAGCTATGCTACAAGAACATGATTAACAAGCCAGTTGGTTAACCAGTAGGCCTAAAAAGTTTGTCTCTGGAGCGAGAGGGTCTGAGATTCAAATCTCGAGCCAGTCAAATCGGACACAGTGTTGCCAACAGCTCGCCACCACGGCAACATTTCTTCAAAAGAAGCTGTGTTACTCGATCGCAAGAACACAAGATGCACAGATGAGTCCCACCAATTCGTCACATGCTTTGGTGTATTACAGCAAGTACGGTAAAATAAAAGACTTGATTTGAAGAACGTGATTACTCATAGGAAAGTACTAAGCAGCATTTGCAATCTTTGTTTTTTCGGTGATCAATCCTTCAATCAGAATTGACTTAGTATTTTACCATGCCAAATTCAATTAAATATCGCTTTTACCTGTACTTTTACAGCTTCAACTAGCCTAGTTAAAGGCAGGCTTTTTTAGTGGCTTTCAA
This sequence comes from Trididemnum nubilum, assembly GCA_963965965.1. Lineage (NCBI taxonomy): Eukaryota > Metazoa > Chordata > Ascidiacea > Aplousobranchia > Didemnidae > Trididemnum > Trididemnum nubilum. Next base: position 41,054,445 of record OZ014483.1, read on the forward strand.
ATTAGGCTTAGCATAAGCTAACCTACAGTTTTTAATTGCACAATAAGGAGCGTACTTTTATGTTTGCTTCGTACATTACATAAGATAGCAGCACTAGCGTACTGTACGGTAGGCCTACCTTTTGAACTCAATTTGACTCGGCAAACTTGGTCACAGCTAGCTTGGTGAAACCGGTGAAACCATGGTGAAACTGACTGCTCCTTGCTCCGACCAATCAGAAACCAGGAAACAGCTGTGTTTTGAGTATAGGTCTGTAAAATGGTATTTCGCTGCCCGGCGAACTGAGTAGTCTGCCGACGCACAGCAAGGACAAAACGTGCAACGAGTTAAATCAGCGGGACAGCCCACAAACCTCAAAAAATAAAACACAAATTTATTATAAGGTGCGGCCTCGATGCTCTATCACAACTACAACACACAAATTTGAAATTAATGGGCCAAATACTCGCGATTTAAATTTTGTTGCGACTTGGTTCTTTCTGTAAAACTACAATTGTACGATTAAAAGCTGTTTGGTCGAAATCATTATTGTGTGGTTTCGTTAAAATGTCGCGATAAGTATTGAACAATTACAGATTTACAGTTTCACCTTCCATGATAGCATTACTCTTTAAACAGTCAGTGGTTGATATCAGGGTTTCAAAAGTGCTCGATAACAGAGTGTTAGAGCAAATATCACAGTAAACCAGTACAATATTAAGACATTAAAAATTAAATATTGTGCTGGTTTACTGTGATATTTGCTCTAACACCCCGTTATCGAGCACTTTTGAAACCATGATATCAACCACTGACTAATTCGGCTCCTTGCCCCAAAGCCTGTCGGGCACTTTCATCAAAGATTTCAAGTTCACTATGGAATTAAGACAGATCAATTTTCGCTATTCACTGAAAAATATTCCAATTCCAAGAAAGCAAGAATACAATTCCTAGCAAGCAAAAACTACTTAAAAAATATAACTTTATTAATGCTACCTCACCCACAAACGCTTGGGGAGTGGGACTTTATATATCTGACTCTCTTAACTATGAAATCCCAGGAACTAATTCTACCCATACTTCTGGTTGTGAAAGCTTATTCATCAAACTATCGATTTTAACTAGCAAGCACTTCACAACCATAGGAGTAATCTATCGACATCCGAAAAACAATATTGCTCACTTTACAGATGAATTGAGTAAAACTCTTGACTCGTATTTAAATCAACCCCACGATCTCGCCCTAATGGGCGACTTTAACATTAATTTGGACCCTGAAAAACGTCAAACTGAGGCTTGGCATTATCTTGAAACTCTATTAGGATTTGGCTTATTCCCTGTCATCACTAAACCAACTCGGGTCGCTGTAACATCGCAAACATTAATCGATCATATTTTTACTAACATAACAGCTCGAACTGTAACATCAGGTATTTACCAATATGATATAATTGACCACTTTCCCATATTCTGTCAAATCCATAACAACGCACCAAAGCATAAAATATTCAATAAACGAGGGTTTTACCGAGATTATGCAGCTGTCAGTCAAACACTATTTGAAGAAGACATAAACGCTAGTTTTGAAAATGAGTCTGTTTTAGCGCCTTTAAACAACAAAAATAACGTTATTAGCGTATTGGAACAATTCATTTCTTTATTCAAATCTGTGGTTGATAAACACGCCCCTATAAAAAGAGCATCCCGCAAAAAACATAAATTGCTTAAAAAGCCTTGGATAACGAAAGGGATTCTAATCTCTATAAAAAATAAACAAAAGATGTACAAAAACAACTTTTTGAATGGAAATGATGCTCAAAAACTGCTTTTCAAAACCTACTCCAATAAATTAACAAAAGTCAAACGGCTTTCTAAAAAAATGTATTTTCATAAAGAATTCGACGAAAACAAAAACAATTGTCATAAAATGTGGAAAACCATCAATTCACTTCTTTACAAAAAATCTTCCGATGCAAATTCTCCTCCCAACAATATAAAAAAAACGGCAAAATCTGCGACAATCAATTGGCAATGGCTGGACATTTCAATAATTTTTTTTGTACAATTGGCAAACGTCTGGCCAGAAAAATGGAAAGTAACAGCAGTCAAAGTGTAACTAGGTATTTAACCGACAGGGTTTCCTCCTCAATATTTCTTGAACCGGTTGATGAAAGAGAAATTATAAGCACAATTAATTTATTACCTATGAAAAAATCAGTTGGGCACGATAATATTTCTGTCACTTTTATTAAACTGGTTGTTAAAATAATAGCGCCTTTTTTGAATAAAGTAATTAATGCATCGTTTGAATTAGGCATGTTTCCAATTATTCTTAAAAGTGCTAAAGTAATTCCTATTTGCAAGTTTGGAGACAAACAAATCGTAAATAACTATCGCCCTATATCTTTGTTATCCCCATTCTCTAAAATATACGAAAAATTAATTTTTAATCGTTTTTTCAAATTTCTAGATAAAAAATCGATCTTAATATCAACACAATACGGTCCTCACCATTCAACACAACATGCAATTTTAGATATTATAACAACTGCCTACCATAACATTGAGAATAAAGATTTCACTGCGCTGGTAACTCTTGATTTAACTAAACCTTTTGATACGGTCTGTCACGAAAGACTATTAATTAAGCTCCATCACTACGGTTTTCGAGGAAAAGCACATAAGCTAATTGCTTCTTATTTTTCGAATCGAACACAATATGTTAGTTTAGGTGATGTTAGCTCCTCACTACAGCATATCCAGCTAGGAGTGCCTCAAGGATCTACATTAGGGCCACTATTTTTTCTACTATACATTAATGATCTTCCTAATGCCACTGATAGCCTCCCTAGATTATTTGCGGATGACACTTGTTTAATTCTCAGTCACCCATCTTTTGCCCAGTTGGAAAAAAACATAAATCAAGACCTAGCCAATGTTTCCAAATGGACCAAAACTAATAAATTAACAATAAATCCAACCAAATCCCACTTACTTGTTGTTTCACCATACTTAAACAAACCATTACCTGATGCACTCATCACACTAGATTCATCTATTCTAAAAGTAGAGAAAAGCATAAAATACTTGGGTATAAATGTTGATAATCAGCTCCTTTTCGGTAATCATATCAATCAACTTAGAACTACTGTTTCTCGAGCAGTTGGTATTATGACGAAGATAAGGCAATTTGTTCCCTTACGAATACTAAAACAAATTTATTTTGCCCTCATTCATTCTCATCTCACATATGGCATTATCGTGTGGTGAGCAACGTATCCTTCATACCTAACTCCGCTAAAATCTTAGCAAAATAGAGCAATTAAATTACTTTCTGGAGCAACTCGGTTTCAGAGTGCGCATTTACTCTACAAAGATCACAATAACTTAATTTAAATAGTTTATTAAGTCAAGAAACAGCCAAATTTATGTATAAATTCATTCACAAGCAACTTCCTGTTCAATTCGATAACTATTTTAATAGTGTCTTGGCAATTAACAAAAGAAGTACGAGAGCTTCACAAAAGAAAAATCAACTTTATATTCCTAGATTCCGCACAAACAGATTACAAAGATCCATCAAATATAGAGGAGTTAAAAGTATGGAACGATATACCTAACGAAATTAAGAATAACAACGGTAATTTATCAACTTTCAAAAAAATCCACAAAAAGCACTTAATCTCACAAGCGATATGATTTCTGCAAGGATAAAAAAATATATGTATTTTTTTTGCTGTTCAACTTTTCCCTCGACAGTATGCAACTTGATATAAAATTATTGTATTAAATCAATTCCGTTAAATTAACATAACATTGAAGTAAAGCACGAGCTAATAGTTATTAAGCAATAACTATTGACCTACAAAAGTTAGGTGGCTGCTTGACTCGAAGACCGGAAGGTCACTTCGCAGCCCTCCTAGTCTACTACACTTAAATACATAATAACTGATCTCGTGTATTATTGTTTTAAAGCTATGCTGAGCAAGCTGGAACACTTTATCAAGCGCTTAAGATGGAGAGCGTTTTTCTTCGACCACAAAAATGAGGATACTATCGAAGAGTACGAATGTATGGCTTCAAATCGGAGAACACCCCACCACAACATGAAGGTCTTGCGGCTTTCGAAGAGGAACTTTACGGTGTGATCAAGAGCATTAAATTCAAGCAAACTTCTAACACCTTCCAATCACGACTTGCAAACGATACAAAAAAAATCAGAGATTCACCCGTGATGCTAATTCCAGCTGATAAAACCACCAACCTTTATGAGGTAAGCGTTGACAACTACTCTAAATTACTTAAAGACAACATCACCATAGCATACCAAAAAGCAGACATTTCGGCCTTAAGTAAAATCAACACAGAAGCCCAAAGCATCGCCAATGAATTGAAACTGGACGCAAGGGTGAAAAGTTTTTCAAAACACAATGCTTTCATAACCTTAAAAGATCACAAAGCAAATTTTCAAAATCACCCAAAATGTAGGCTAATCAATCCAGCAAAATCTGAAATTGGCAAAGTTAGCAAGCAACACCTGGACAGCATCAATACAGAAATACGAAAAAAATCTGGTCTTAATCAATGGAAAAACACAGCGTCAACCCTATCTTGGTTCAATAATATTCCGAGCAAGGCCGACGGTAAATTTCTAAAATTTGACAAACTGGATTTTTATTCATCAATTTCTGAGAAACTTTTACTGATGCGATTGAATACGCTAACAAATTTGTGAAGATTGACAAGAAAAGTATCGAAATTATCATGCATTGCCGCAAGTCTCTGCTGTTCTGTGAAGGAGAAGCATGGTCCAAAAAGTCGTACGACCGATTCGACGTCACGATGGGGTCTTTTGCCGGCGTTGAGGTATGCGAGCTATAGACCTATACCTGCTTCATCATCTGTCTGGCATCCTAGGCAAAGAGGCTGTCGGTCTCTACCGTGACTATGGCCTCGCCATCTTCCGAAACTCTCCAGGACCTAACACCGAGAGATTGAAGAAGCAGATAATCCAAATTTTCCACCAACACGACCTTAAAGTTGTCACGGATACCAACTTAGTACGCACAGACTTCCTAGACGTGACCCTAGACCTGAGCTCCGGAAGATACTGGCCCTACCGGAAACCTAATGACCACCCACTTTACATTGATATAAGATCGAACCATCCACCCACGATCAAAAGGCAACTGCCTTCAATGACAGAGAAGAGGTTATCACAAATCTCTTGCGATAAATCAGAATTCGAAAAGGCGATACCAATGTATACGAGTAAGCCCTGCAAGCCAGTGGTCACCACGAAAAACTGCAATTCCAGCAGGAGCAAGCAAATCAAAAAAGGCTACCAGAAAGCGTAACGTCATTTGGTTCAACCCCCCTACAACGACCTCGTCAGCACTAACGTAGGAAACGCTTCTTTTATCTCCTGGAGAAGCACTTCCCGCCACGGCACCGATTGCACAAGATCTTCAACAGGAACACTATCAAACTAAGCTAAAGTTGTACCACTAACATGGCTGTTATCCTATCTTCTCACAACAAGAAGATCTTATCTGAGAAAAGAGATAAACCAGATCCACCTTCGTGCAACTGCAGAAAGACACCGTGCCCCATGTCCGGACGGTGCCGAGAGAAGAGTATTGTTTACAAAGCCACCGTAAACTGCAACAACGTAATTTTTGGCCTCTGTGAAACGGAATTTAAAAGTAATTTTTGGCCTCTGTGAAACAAAGCCAAAGTAATTTTTGGCCTCTGTGAAACGGAATTTAAAGCGCGATATTACAACCACGTGCAGTCTTTCAGGCACCGCCATAAAAGCAACGCCACCGAACTTTCCAAGTACGTATGGTCTTGCAGAGACGCCAGCTATGAACCCACCATCGCGTGGAACATTGTTTGCCACGCAAAGCCATACCAGCAAGAAGATAAACAATGCCAATTATGCTTAGCCGAAAAACATTCCATCCTCACGGCAGACCCCAGCACAACGTTAAACAAACGTACTGAGCTCCTTAACAAGTGTAGCCACAAAAACAAATATAAATTGAAAAACTGTAAACTTAAAACATAATCCTTGGTCATAATGTTTTTCCTTCTTCATCTTGGTATTGAAGGTTTATCGTACTCCAGTTTCGAACCACCGACTACCTCTATTTACAACATTTGTTATTGTTTATTGTCTACGTCATCGTTTCACGTGACATTGCTGTGATCGCTTGTTCTGATAAAATTTTGCGCCAGTTCAGTGTAGCTCAATTACTTTGTAGGTTTCAACCTACTACAGCTTTTATATTCTGGATCTTAATTTTTATTTCATTTGTTCATGTTTAATATGTTTAGCTTTACCCCTGATGATCCCATTTATGGGGGAAACAGATGGTTGGGTTATAGGTTTTTAATTTTTAATGTCTTAATATTGTTGTGGTTTACTGTAACTCTTTAAACATCACAATCTTGATAAGGTTATTACCAATGCTATTAACTAATACTAAGTAACTAACAAATAATTCAACTGATATCGTACTCATATGCTACTTATATTTAACCGATCAGTGGTCAAGTGGATAGAGCGTCTGCTACTGAAACGGTAGATTCGGGTTCGATTCCCGGTCGGGTCATACCAAAGACTATAAAAATTGGTATTCACAGCTTCCCTGCTTGACGTTCAGCAATTAAAGGGACAGTATGAAGCCTCCGCCGTGTGTGGTAGACAGGTGGGCAGGTGGCAGCTTGACTCGAAGACCAAAAGGTCCTTTCGCTGTCTCCTGGCCAAGGCAACTTGGTGAATAAAATGTAATTACAATAACAATTACAATTTACAATATATCGAACAGGAGAGCTCCAAAATATATGTCCTCTCGCGACTACGACAAATACAAAAATGACTTAAATCGAGAAGCTCAGAGCTAGACATGTATAAAAACTTCATTGTTTAACCACGCCATGCAGTGAAGCATGACGTGTACCGATTAACTAATCCGTTCCAAGGCATCACTAGCGGAGACCCTTCGAGAAATACAAAGACCAGCTATTTGGTTGTAACAAGACCCGTTATTACAATCACACCCACTCCTTCAGATATCGAGAGAAAAGAAATGCAACAGAACTCTCAAAGCATTTTGGAATGCTAAAGATTCTGGCCATGAGCCTAAAATGAAATGGTCTATTGCTAATCGAGCCACTGCTTACCAACCCGGGTCTCGATCCTGCAATTTATGCCTGACTGAGAAACTCGCAATTCTTTTAGCTGACAAACGTAGGCTACTGCGCTTAACAAAAGATCAGAGCTTACGTGGAAATACAGGCACAAAAACAAATACAAGTTGAAAAACGTTCGACCGTAGTTTTTATTTTTTTACCAATGTTTTAATCAGTGCTGTATTTCAACACTGCAACTTGTAATCTTTGGTAGTGTTTTAGCTTGACAGATTCTTCAATAATAGCCTACCGGCATGAAGTTTTAGCTTTTAGAGATTTTAGTTCATAATATTTCTTTTACAGATTACAGTAGCACATGACAAGTTCTTTGGAAGAAACAGACTGTTGCTTTAAATCTTTTACTGTGATTTTATAATTTGTCGGCAGATTTTACCCTTTTACTGCGATTTTGTCGGCAGCGTGGCCGAATGGTGAGAGGCGTCGTTTTTACGACGACCCTGATTGAATGGTCTGGATTCAGCCCGCACTGGTCACGTTGTTGCGTCCTTGGATAAGACGCTTCACGATAATTATCTCTGCTTGGTGGCTTTGAAAAAGCAGCAAAGTCAGTGGACAAGAATTCGAAGAAATCCACAGGAACATTGGATCATCAGAAACTCCTAAGCAGGTGCGGATACCTCCAATCAAGAAGTAGTCGTTGTAATGAAAAGTGCGCGGATCGTCCAATAAGTTAGTGTCTGACGCTGTCCTGTAACAGGAGGATAAATATGCCCTACAGCAACAACAACAACAACAACAACAAGAAGTTATATATATAATTTGTATATAGTGAACGCCCGTTCGGGGCTCTGCCCCGAAACTCCCAAAACAACCACCCCCCAATACAGATTTCTCGCTACGCCCCTGTAGTTGTTTGACTTTAAACATTCACCTGGGAATCTCAAAAGCATAGAGTGCAGTAAATTAATGTAAGTTTTCAATGTGAAGTCATCGGAACGTTAGTCTCTGCAATATTACTAACAAATATATAAGAAGAAAGGGACAACAAAGTTGTAGCATTAGGAAATCCATCCAAGCTGAGTGGGGTGCTGTAATCATGTATTAAAACAAAAATTGAAAAGAAAACACCAGCAGTCTTAGGCATGCGACTGGTAATTGTTTTTTTTGTGCTTTTAGTAATGTCTTAAGTAAATTTTGATGTTTGTTCGATTGCTTTCGTAATGTACCTTTTAAATGGTGTTCTCTTTTCTTTGAAAGCCTTTTTTTTTATTTCTTTGTTGTTGTTGTTGTTTTTTTGGCTTGTTTTTGCTTGCGCTTTTCTTATCACCATTTGCTTAAGAATTGAAGTCTGAAGTGAGAGTGTGGGTGAAGCTGACTTGATGAGCACTGCTCCTTTGCTTCATCCACAGTATGCATAGACTGTGGTTTCGCATTGTTCAGCTTTTACAGATGTCATGATGTGCCTCTTTTTGTGCATGCTGAAAGAATAAACTACTGACTGACTGACCGTTAACCTCAAACTTGATCAAGTTAGTGAACATTATGAAATTCGAACGCGATGTATTTCAGATCTGACTATCAACCATAAAAACATGCTTAAGGCAATTGGAACGCTATTTTTAAGTACAGTGAAGTTCTTTAGTTCAATACAGTAAGATATTTTCGCGAAGTTCCCGGATATCGCTTGCAATGTCACATTTTAGTTCATTTTCGTATCACAATCGATGCGTAAATGTGTATGCATATGGTGAAGCATACGTGCAAGCATCCTGAATGTCTTAACGTAAATCGTTTTGCTGCTTCTGCCTTTTTCTTGACCCCTGTTTTGATATGTGATGCTTTTATTGGACGCGAGTCACGCGAGGTCATGAAATAAACCAACTGAGCAGAACTTGTCTTGTATTTTCGCTCAAAGATGGTATTCTATGATTGCTTATTTTATGACGTAAGGTTAATGAAAAGATAAGGTTGAGTGATTTCAAATAGAGCTTGTTTGTTCGCGTCTACAAAATTGCCTCAAGCTATACGCAGCTGCTATGCTCAGGTTTGAAACATGAGAATGTTTTACTAACTGCAGAACATTTTCGAATATGGTACTATAGAAAGAAAAGGAAAGTGAAGCAAGAAGTTGTCGCTTGATTCATTCAGTTTTTTGTCAGTGTGATAGATGAACTTAAATTCAATCTATGGTATACCTATTTATGGAAGTTTTTTTTCGCAATGGTTTTGATGAAAATTTTCAATACTATTTCGTTATAGTTAATGGCTATTACATCACAAAAGTCTGTATCACGAATATTATTACCTTTTTAAAGGTTTCAGAACAAATTAACAAGCGTGATATCTTTTATGACGAAATGTTGTTGAGTTTTTCATGAGCACCATTGCAGTTTACAGAGGTGGGCACAAATAACTGTAGGTAGTGACTATTTCACCGAAAATTTTCAAGTTAAAGAGAATAAAACGAAAATGAGAAATATTCATCCGCGCTTTTTTCATTTGCTTTTTTAGGGGTTAAGATTAGGGTTTAGGTTAGGGTTTGGGTTAGGGTTCGATTTGGGAATAGTTTTTGAGTAAGTATTTGAGTTTGGGTTGGATTTGAGCCAGAATTAATAAAAAACTAGATAAAAATTTCCGGTGAAATAAAGCCTTCCATAACTGTATATCAAAAGCGCAGCGCAACAAAGCGCAATGATCTTTTTCAACAGTAAAAGCGCAGCGCAAAATGCGCAAACCTTTTTCAAATTCCTGAAGCGCAGCGCAACTTCCGCAATGAACTTTTTGATTCAGTTGAAGCGCAACACAATTCCGCAACTACGGAACGGCATTTTTATACCAAGTTAAAGTCAGTCAATCAGTCAGAGGTTTATTTTGTCGAAAAGTTACAGTATAGAAAAGATGCAATACAACAATATTCATACATATTAATCAACTAGGAAACCGGAAGTGACCTTTCAGTCTTCGAGTCTACGGTCACCAGTGAGTGTACAGTAGCTAGTTTTGCCGTTGAAAAATTGAAAATTTAGTGAGATCGACAAATTGTATGTGTAAAACATCTAAAATTTTTATAATCAATGAAATATTCATTTTTGTGTAGTTGCACTTTTTTGAAACAAGTACAATTTATATTTTTGTTTAAATTTGTTGAAGGGTAAAGTTTTGATTTTTAAAGGTATATCATTCCAAATCTTAACTCCAACATGTTTGATTGATTTTTGAGCACGTTTTGTTTTGTAAAGGGGTAAGTACAAATCATCCTTGTCCGCTTTCCTGGTTTGGCGAGAAGTGATAACTTTAATATAAGAGAAATAATTGTTAAATAATTGCGGTAACTTATTCCTTTGATACAAGAACATGAATTTAGCAATTTCAAAATTTAGTAGTTGATCAATATTAAATATTTCAAATTTTATGAATAAAGGTTCAAGTTTTTGTTTTATCTGCCAACCTTCTATTATTCTCAAACATTTGTTCTGGAGCATCTGAAGTTTATGCAAATTATTTTTAGACGAGCATCCCCAGAGCAAAATTCCTTACATTAAATGTGAAAAAACTATAGCGTAGTACACAGAAAGCAAAATTTTAACAGGAGCCATAGATTTTAATTTGCACAGTATGCCAATGGCTGTAGATACTCGTCGCTCAATCATTTGAATATGACTGGTAAAATTTAGCGTTGAGTCAAGATGAATGCCTAGATATTTTACACTCTGTCGTATTTCAATAAAAATATTGTTAAGGGACAACAAAAACGGTTGGAGCTTTTGCTTGGATCGGGTTAATACTAGAGCTTGTGTTTTATGTGGATTAAGAGTCAACCTATTGGCGATCATCCATTCAGAAACGCTTTTTAGTTCATCGTTGCTTTGAGTTTCCAAATTTACAAGGCTGTGGTTGCTAATCAGGATACAAGTGTCGTCGGCAAATAAAGTTGGTTGATTTATTAAAGTATTTGGGAGATTATTGATATATAAGATAAAAAGGAGCGGACCTAAGATCGAACCCTGGGGGACGCCGTATTTTATATTAATTCTAGACGATTTGACATTGTCGAGTTCCACATACTGAAATCTGTCGGATAAATAACTTTTAAGCAATTCATTTGCCACTCCTCTAATTTTGTAGTGGTTTAATTTTTCGATAAGAATTTGATGATCAATACTATTGAAAGCTTTTTTTATGTCCAATAGAATAAGACAACAATGCAATTTATTTTCTAGTTTTTCATAGCATTGTGTTATGATATCTGTCACAGCATGGATAGTCGAATGCTTTTTTCTAAATCCAAATTGACGGTTATAGAATATACTGTGTTTATCCAGAAAAGCAAGTATCCTGACGGCTATTATTTTTTCAAGAATTTTTGAAAAGTTTGAAAGCAAGGAAATCGGTCTATAATTGGTCAATTTAGATTTTAAACCCGCCTTGTAAATTGGTATAACTTTAGCAATCTTAAAACAATCAGGAAAAATGGCAAAATCGAAGCAGCATGAAAACAAAATGGATAGATATGGTGATATAACAACAGCAATTATTCGTAGAAAAAACGAAGACACATCATCGAAACCCGGCGATTTATTGACATTTAAGTTTTGAATAATGTTAAAGATTTCATTGCTTGACGGTGCTTCTAGAAAAATAGACGATTTATTTCTGTGTTTCAAACAATTTTTAAAACTTGGAGATCTTTTAGGCAGAGAGTTAGCCAAATTTTCTGCAATATTTCCAAAGAAGTTATTAAATTTTTCTGGAATAGCTTCTATATCATTGATAGTTTTATTGCCAATCGTTAAACTTTTAGGTGTTTGTTTTTTTTTAACCTTTGAATAATTAACTAATTCACGAATTATATCCCATGTTTTTTTAGGGTCGTTCTTGCTACTAGCAAATGCCGAAGAGTAGTACAAAAGTTTGGCTGTTTTTTTAATTCGAGTTAGGCAATTGTTATACTTCTTATAAAAGCTGCGTTCATAAGAATTTCCTTCAAGAAACCACGTTTTATATAGTCTTTGTTTGCTTTTAATTGATGTCCAGATGCCTTTAGTAATCCATGGTTTTTTGACTAGCTTTTTTTGTTTTCGTGATAAATTTGTCAAGGGAGCAAAATTTTCAATTTCATCTTTTATAAGTTGAACAAAATTTTCACATACTTTATTAATGTTATTCTTATTAATATGTTCTAGATTGTCGAAATAGATTTTCGGTTTCATAGATACACAATCAGCAAAACTTTTTGAGTTAAAGTTTTTTAGGTTTCTTCTAAACATCTCATGTTTCATGTTATACGAAATTTTAAGTTTAGAGATGTAGGCAAATGTTGGAAAATGGTCATTTATATCAGTTTGTAGTACTCCAGGTTTGATTTCTTCTGAAGTAATATTGGTAAGTATATGATCAATTGCAGTTTTAGTCGTTTCTGTTACCCTGGTGGGAATATTTACTACAGAAAAAAAGGCATTTCTAGCAATAGTATTTTTATAATCGGTTACAAAAGGAGTTTCATTTAGTAACTTGACATTGAAATCACCCATAATAATACTTTGACTTTTATTTTTATTAATTTTGTGTAAAGTAAGGTCGAAATTTTCTAAAAATGAATTTAGGTTTGAGTTAGGATGCCGATAGATTACTCCTATCAATAATTTGTGTTGGGGAGTACTAATAGTTGCCTACATATTTTCGCATCCTTCAATTTCTAAATTATATTCCGGTGCAATTTCAAAATTGATATCCTTAGTAAAGTACATTGCTACTCCTCCAGCTTTGGTAGGTGAATTTGCAAATTTTAAGTTGTAACCCTGTATCTCAATGTTAACTGCTGGGGCTTCTTGTATTCGGGTTTCGGTGGTGAGTATAACATCTGGCGATCTACACAAATTGGAAATCAGTTCGCATAACACATCAATATGTTTTTGGATTGATCTGATATTTATATGGAGTATAAATAAAGTATCAGTTGAAGGATTATAGTTTGTTAAGTTAGAAAGATCTGAATATTCACAAATTTTGACATTTTCATGCATACTTTCAAAATTTTTGTCAAAGTCAGAGCATAGAAAATGTTTTGTTTTATCCATATTAATCATTCAAGACAATTTCACAAATTACTTAAAATCAAGTCCTAAAAGGTAACTTAAATAGCATTAAAGACTGTCTAGGTCGTCCTCGCAGCGTATTAGAATTGCATCTTCTGACTCGTTTTTCTTTATCCATATTTGTCCGTTTGTTGTCCAGAAGAATTTGAATTGTTTTGCTTTGGCAGTTTGCTTTGTTGACCAAAATAGCCTCTTCCTAATTTGCGTTAAATTCTCGTTTATCTATAGGTTTGTCATTTCGTCAACAGGAAAATCTGTCATTTCTTTTGCTTTCTTCCTTTTTGCAAAAATTTTATTTCTCACCCGTTTGTTGGTAAATTGGGCTATTATTATTGGTGGCCGGGATGCCGAATCATTAATTTAAATTTTTTTGGGGGGAGCCTATGAGCGAAAGAGATATCGCTCCTTCTAACTTCAACATCAAGCTTTTTTGAAATTTCTATAACAATATCAGTCACATTCTCATTTTTTTGATTTGGTACTCCATCAAATTCGAGGTTTAGTCTTCGTCCATACTGCTCTAATTGATCGATTTTAAAAAATTCTTCCTTTTTCACCTTTTCCAAGTCTGTTAGCTCTTTTGAAAGCTTTGTAGCAGTTAATTCGTTTTTCCTGTTGGTGGTAGCCATTTTTTTGATCTCTTTACTGAGTTCATCAAATTTATCGGAATTGAATTGTTGACTAGTTCTTAATTGCTCTAACTCGTATTTAACAGCGTTTAATTCTCTCAGATAATCATCTGCAAACGAGTTAAAAGCTTCCTTGACTAAGCCTTCAATTTTTGGTACAACTAGTTTCATAACTATTCCAATAATTTCATTTTGGTCCAAACCAAGCTCGTTCTTTTTTGATTTAAAAGACTTTGCTTGCATTATGATTTGTTTGTCGTTTAAAGTCCTAAATCCTCAAAGTTTTTGCAGCAAAAACACGTCCGTTCTACACAAACGCTGCAGCTAGAATGAAGCGCAACCTAAACTTCTAATTTCATTTTGGTCCAAACCAAGCTCGTTCTTTTTTGATTTATAAGACTTGGCTTGCATTATGATTTGTTTGTCGTTTGAAGTCCTAAATCCTCAAAGTTTTTGCAGCAAAAACACGTCCGTTCTACACAAACGCTGTAGCTAAAATAAAGCACAACCTAACTTCCGCAATTGAAATTTCACAACACGATGCAAATATCGCATTTTTTGCAATTTTAGACTAAAAAAGAGCAAATAATTTGCTGAAAAAGGCCGACATTTATCAATATCACGATCAAAATGGAAGAAAATTAAGTTCAGTGTACAGAATTGCGCTATTAACCGAAAATAATTTTGAAAGCACAACGCAATTAAAGCGCAACATAATTTAAAGGAAAAGGCTTGGCGCAGTTTCGTGCGGGCAGACATTTTGTAATAAAGCCTAAAAAAACTAACCCTAAGCCCTAACACTAACGTTAACCCTAAGCCTAGCCCTAACCCTAACTCAAACCTATAACTGTAATAATCAAATTTCCGAAAACGAGTGACGTCACCCAAATCTTTGTTTATTTAACCGCGCACGTTCCGTGCGCCAAGTCACTTCGTATTTTAAAGACTTTAGTCCCTAACGCAACTTCCTCAATGCTTCAAAATAAAAAATTAAAGCGCAACGCAACTTCCGCAATTGCGCTTTGCCCACCTCTGGCAGCTTGTAATTTATCCACAACGTTACCTAAGCAAGGAGACAGCTAAGGAAGGTTTCGGTCTTGGAGTCAAGCTTACACCTGTTTAACACACACGGTGCAGGCTTCACACCGTCCTTTTATTAACTTAACATCAAGCAGGGAAGCTGTAAACACCTATTTTTATAGTTATTGGTTTGACCCGAGTGGGAATCGAGCCCGAGTCTACCGTTTCAGTAGTAAACGCTCTATCCACTCGACAAATGATCAGTTAAAGCCTCATGCAAACAGGTAGAGTAAGTTCAATTTAAAACAGATTCCATTCGGTGGATTCAACATTAAAAAAAAGGAGACAAGAAGGAAAGGATAGGTAGTGTCCAAAGCACCGTCGCTGGTTTCTAACATAAAATCGCTGCTGCACTACTGCACCAACCGTTTCTTTTGCACTTCAATTTACTATTTCTCAAGCTGGCATAAGTGGCATTGCTGCCCGAACTCTAACTCTAGTGCAAGGTTCTAAAGAAGAAAAAAATGTACCACCTTGCAATTGTATCTAATCCCGATTCTGGCCAAGTGCGTTCAGTTGGAATCGAATCCCGAACCTATGCTTGCCAGGTGAGCACGCTAACCACTACACTATCAGGGCTTCGCAATTCATGGGTCAAATTAAGTCGAATCAATGAGAAAAAAGCAATATAACAGGCTGCCGGTGCAGCAGCGATTTCATGTCAGAAATCGGTGCCGGTGCTCTATACATTACTTGAAGGATTTGCTTGTACACCAGACGCTCAAAATCCTGATCTTATTTTTTATCTTCAAAAAATTCCTTTTCGTATTTCTAGTCAAACAGCAAACAACAAGTAGCCACTTTAAAAAAAGAAATAAGAAAATAAAAGGTTTTTTACTTATGGGTGAAAAACAAGCATTACATTTAAGTCTGATTAAACAGCAGTAGCAAACTAGAACGTGACATTGTAGCGATTTTCGGAAAATTCGCGACAATATCTAACTTTTACTGAACTTCATTAATCTTTAAAATAGAGATTCATTTACGTTAAATGAATTTGTAAGTATGTGGTCCTTCATAGTCACAGATTAATGCCTTAAGTGTCCCCTTTTCAAATTTTGTTTCACTAACTTCAACAGCTTTTGTTATTAGGATGTCGCTGACGTAGAACCTTTGTTTTTGTTCAGCCATTTTGATAGATGAGGATGGATTTTCTCATAATTAACTAACGATTAAACCTAGAAAGTTGACATTACACTCAAAATAAGAATTAATAAAAGCGTCATGTTTGACAATTTTGGGGATCGTCGGTCTTGTGATCGCAAATTAAGAAAAAAAAAACAGAACAAAACGGCAATTTTTGAGTGAAAAATTTGTTATTTTGCTTATAATTAGGCTTATTTTTGATACAACAAAGCGAGACAGCGGTATAATACCATTAGCGGAATGTGAGGTGAAGCCCGAAAAAAAGTCTTCACATCTGTTGTGATCGTTGATACTTGGCAAGAGTACAACCTTTAATCCCTAGAATTGCCCACGTCGGCTGAAACTAGAGAAAGACTGAGATGTTAATTGACGAATCAAAAATGGCAGTTGACAGTTCCTTTAGCTTCTTGAATCTCAGAAAGTAGCACACCAATCTTAAATTAAAACTTCTATTTAAGATTGAAACACAAACCAACTAACTGAGCAAAATCGCTCCACTCACACCTCTTACTAAATGGCTATACAAGCCAACC
Organism: Trididemnum nubilum; assembly: GCA_963965965.1. Classification (NCBI taxonomy): domain Eukaryota; kingdom Metazoa; phylum Chordata; class Ascidiacea; order Aplousobranchia; family Didemnidae; genus Trididemnum; species Trididemnum nubilum. The sequence goes on from OZ014483.1 coordinate 41,071,065, forward strand.
CCAGACAACACAAACTCGGCTTAACTGCCTACAAAGCTAATACCTAAAAATCATCCTTTTTTAGAATATTAGAATGAAAAACGACCCGCCTATTTATACTACGGCAAAAGCTATCGAATATCCCAGAACAATCCATGATACGTCACAATAAAAAAAATACACGAGCTTACGATAACAGATTTTGACCTAACTATGACGTCACAACTTCAAGTCTAAATACAGCAATTAAGAGAAGTAAACGACTAATTACTTTGGTGAGTAATAGAAGACAGTAGAAAATACTAGAAAGGAATTATCTGGAATATCTCGAATATTCTAAATCAAAAAAAAGCGGCAAAATTAGTAAATCAGTCACGTACGCATTAAAATACAGCAAATAATCATATTTCAGGTTTACAAAATTATTATTCGTAACAACATCACTTCGGTAATCCACAAATTACCGTAGATTTGGTCAGTTAGACATTTCCATGCACCAAGACAATCTCGTCATCATTTTGCGGGACATAATGGTTACCGGCGGGACCGCGGTACAGAGCATGGGCATCGGCAAGGAAGGGATTTTCTCACATTCTCTCTTAAACCTCCCAAACTTCAAAAATACTTCCATTTTTAGGAGTTAAAACTGGCTTTACTTTTGTTATCCTTAGGCTATTCCATTGTATTTCAAAAAAAATTAAGCCTTTTTATACCTATCCTCTGGAAAAGAGTCAATTAACCATTTTATAGATAGAGGCTGGCGTACTGATCAACCTGCAAAAAAATTTTCAAATCGGCCCAGTGGTTGCTTAGATATTGATAGTCACCACTAGATGGAAGACACGAGTATGAAAAATTACAAGTTTAGATTTTACGAGGTTTACTAAAGGTATCAACTTGGTTTTTGTGTCTAAATACATGTTTTTGGGGGCAAGGAATTATAATTTCGGGTTATTTTCATGATAATTTTCCAGAAAAGTCTGTTATTTGAAGTTTTTTGAAATTTTGGGGGCTAAGTTGAGGCCCAAAAATGATAATGAAGTATTGTACAAAATAAAAAAAACCAACATGCTTTAAAGTCTTGGCAATCAACATTTTTCATTGCTCTTTCGTTTATTCATGACAATTGTAGTCTTCATTACCTATGTTTTATTTTTTGAAACAAGCTTCCAAAAATTCTACTATGTTTTTTCAAATTTTGAATTTATTGCTTGCTCTGCATAAATACAAATATTGATTGTTTCAAAACAATTACAGTTGTCTCATAATTATACAACAAAAATATGGATGGCCTATGTATCAGAATCAAGAAATTTACCTTATTGAGCAATAATCAGAGATCATTCTCTCCAGTGCTTTATTATAAGTTTAGTTGCCATGAATAGTTTTTATTTGATTAGGCTATATTTCACCAAATGAAATCAAGTAGTGATTGTTTGCGCAAATTTGATCGTATAAAGTGCAAACTAAAATTAATCAAAGTTATTTTGATCATTCTCACCAATTTCGCATGCAATATTTTAGAGCTTGCATCCAAAATATTTTAATATTTTTTGTTATTTTTAGAGCAAAAGGTTCAATTTTTCGGCTATTCATTAAAAATTTACTCAATAATTATCAAACAACCGATAAAATTAATAAACCTAGACTGTTAATAGTATTGATTTAATAAACAAGGTCAATTAAAGTTTGCATCTCAATGTTATAAGGAATAAATTTTTAAATCGTGCTCATTATGAAAAAGATGTTGGCTTCAACAAAGCAATTATTAAAAAATACCATATTATCAAACACCTGAATTGCTTACTCACTTAGGTCAATACTCATGTATTAAGTAATTTTGAGTGTGCTTAGTTGTGCTGTTTTCTCCCAGGACCTTGATATTCTTTTGTGCATGTGATTTCAATTTCCATTTAAATTTATCAAATCAAAACCAAATCTATCTTTATACTCATAGTATTACGATGAAGCATGTAATGAGTTTGCGGGGCTCATCTCCGTATCATTGCGCCTAAGCAACACTGCTCCTTTCGAAGAAATGTCGCAGCAGTGGCGAGCTGTTGGCAGCACTGTCTGATATGACTGGCCCGAGATTTGACCTCCCGCTTCAGAGACGAACGCGTTATCGTTTGACCAACTGGCCGGTCATTTAACTTCATTCCAAGTGAAATTGCAATTGCACTATAAATAAGTATTCAATGCTAATTTCTTATTCTTTCAAATGACATAATGTAGCAATGATTTGGAAATGAACCCACGAGTATAATATTTTATAATTTGCATCAACATATTTGCCATGATCTTTTTGAGCTAGTTAAAAAGTATACACAGAGTTTTGGAGCATAACTGTCGCAGTTTCTGCTTAATCTAAAAACAAAAACCATTTCCAGAAAAGAACTAAGCATAACAATTTCTTAGACGTGTTTCGCTTTAACTTAAAGCTTCATCTGCAGAATGAATTTACAAAGTAAGAAGCACGAACTTATATACCTTTCAGTGCTTAATTATTTTAGTTGTTGTTTAAAACTGACGTCGCTATTCGGCTGTGTTTTTTTGTGTGTTTAAACCTATGACCTGTCGCTCTTTTATTCGATAATATGACAAATTTTTAGCAATGCCGTGCCCACCTGTATCAATGGGTGGCTATTATATGTAAATTTGTGCTTCTTACTCAATAAGTTTATTCTATTGATGATGGTTTAAGTTAAAGCGAAACGCGTCCAATAAATTGTTATGCTTAGTTCTATTCTGGCAATCATTTTTGTTCTTATATACAAAGTGTTTCAAAAAAACATACCGGTATTGTATTGAAATAATACCAGTATATTGGTATGTTACTTTTGAAACACCCAGGACAAAGCTTTTGCTATGATTAAAATTGTATTTTATAGCAAAAATGCACTTAACACCAATTACACCATTGCAACAATGACACCAATCTTGTGATTGACTAGCATTTATTATGCACAGAGCTGGACAGCGCTGTTTCGAGCTTTTAGCTCTCATTGGCAACCCTCAGCTTCTCTAACAAAGTTATTCCCCAGCTGGACAAGACTCTTGGCCAAACTGGACAAACCTTAAGGGCTTGCAGAGCGGCAGAGGGTTTCTAGGGAATAAACGATTTTTCACTTGTGGTACTTAACAAAAAAAAACAAGCGAAAAAATCGCTGAACCCTTGTAGTAAGGACAGCCATAGGCTATCCCTACTAGAAGGGTTCCCCTTGTGTGACCACGGAAATCATAACCAAAAAGTTTGACGTCCTTCGTGGTCGACTCCTGGGAAATCATGACGACTTCCACTTTGGAATAACTTTGGAATAACTTTGTTAGAGAAGCTGAGGGCTGCCGATGAGAGCTAAAAGCTCGAAATAGCGTTGTCCAGCTCTGTGCATATTATGACTCCAGCTGCTTTGCAGCTGCAGGGTTGGTGGTTGATCTGGCTACCTAAATGCCAGTGGAAGTCGTCATGATTTTCCAGGAGTCGACCACGAAGGACGTCAAACTTTTTGGTTAGCATTTATTGTGTTAGTCAGCAAGACCATCATAATGCCAGTGGTGTAAAAAGTACTCGAAAATTGTACTCAAGTAAAAGTTTCGTTACCGACAAAAAAACTACTTGAAGTAAAGTACAAAGTACTGACCAAAAAAAGTACTTGAGTAAAAGTAAAAAAGTAGTCATTTTAAAACTACTCAAGTAGAAGTATTTCTGAAAGTATTCACGCAAAATAAGCAAACTATTCAATTGACATATGACAACTGGTTGCCTACTTTACATCACTGCCACAAGCGCTTGATTTTCTAACCCCTCACTATCTTAAAAAGTCATGAAATATTAATTGTGCAGGTTTTTTGTTACTATATTCAAGGAATCAATTCATGAAATATTTGCTCAAATACTCATTCACTGCCAGGCGCGTAGCCAGGATTTGGAAAAGGGGGGGGGGGGCTATTTTGAAAGAGTGAGAATTGTGCAAACGACCTTGACTCGAATTTTCATTGAACTTGAATCAGTTTCAGACGGTTTGTCCGAAAATTAAGACGAAATTTCTCGGAAAGCTCGGAAATTCAAAGGTTTTTTCCGCCGAAAATCAGGTGTTCTCCAAAAAAGAAAAAGGTCTTCACTGAAATTGAGAGTGATTTTTCGGCCGAAGTCCGAAATTCAAAGGTTTTTACCGCCCAAAATCAGGTGTTCTCCAAAAAAATAAAAAATAAAAAGGTCTTCACTGAAATTGAGAGTGATTTTTCGGCCGAAATCAGAAATTCAAAGGTTTTTTCCGCCCAAAATCAGGTGTTCTCCAAAAAAAAAAGCTCTTCACCGAAATTGAGACTGATTTTTCGTCCAATTTAGCAAGTTCAGACGTTTGAGGGGGGGCTGTTTTCGTATGGGGGGGCTATTTTCAATTTTTCACAAAAAATCGGCCTCAAAGCACAAAAAACATGCGATTTTGCATACTTCACGAGCCAATGGGGGGGCTCGAGCCCCCCTGGTTACGCTACTGTTCACTGCCATTGTTTGTTAAATTTATATGCTAAAAACCAACAACACCGTGGAAGTGGCTTATTAGAGTTTCGGCAGCGTGGCCAAGAGAGTAAAGGCGTCGTTTTTTTGACGACCCTGATCGCATGATCATGGGTTCAACCCGCACCCTGGTCACGTTGTTGCGTCCTTGAATAAGACGTTTTACGATGATTACCTCTGCTTGGTGGCTTTGAACAAGCAGCAAATTTATGTGGGAAGAAGTCATCGGTCAACCGGAAAACTTGGAAAATGGTCAACTCCTAAGCGAGTGCGGATTCATCCAAAGGATAGCACCATCGTCGCTTTCTCGTGAAAGGAGGATAAAGATATATCAATCAATCAAGCCTACTGTGTCCACAGGGTCCGCCAAAAGTCACGCACCACAGCCAAAATTATAGTCTGCGATAAACTTTTTTTGGATTAAAGAAGAAAAAATTGTCGTAAATTTTTTTCTAATGATTTAATTTCACGACATGTGAAGGCAGATAGAAACCGGTAGAAACATAACTGAAACTGTGAGTGAAGCACAGTTATTCATTGATTGATACCAGTGTCCTGTGACAGCAATAGTAGGTTAGACTGCAGCTTAATTTAATTCCAATTCAATTTACTTGCTGCACTTTAGAAAACCTGCTGCCTGCCTAGACAAAGTTTATCATGCAATTCCTGAATTCCACCATGTTTGTTTTCAGTTTTACTGATTTATTCACCGTGTTGCCATGACCACGAAACCGCAAAGTGATATTAGGGTCGTTGAGGCAAGCTGCCACCTCTCTACCATACAAAGGTGTAAGCACTGAGCAGCACATTATCACCTTCAATGCAGATTGTCAAGCAGGAAGATGTGAATACAGTTTGCTGTAGGCTACATATTTTTAAGTCTTTGGCTTTACTGGACCAAATTTGAACCCAAATATTCAGCTCGATATACAGATGCTCTAACCACTAGGCTATACCATCTTGTCGGCATATTTATCAGTTCAACCCCAGGCTCTCGAATTGCAAGACACTGTTCTCAAGAACAAAGAAACATTTCATCAGTTTATTACTCATTGATGAAGTTTTACTGCTACAGTGCTACTCAGCAGAGGTGGAGTCCTTGAGGACGTCATTGGTCTCGAGGAAACATTTTGAAGTCCTTGGCTTTGAAGCCTCAAGTCCTCAAAAAATGCCTGTCCTCGGCTCGAGGACAGCAGTATTTTTTGAATTGTTAAAATTTTGTAGTTCGCCAGAAAAAAATTTGAAGACGTTTTTTTTGGAGATCGCCTAAATTTGGACTGTAAAACCGACTCAATCTGCGTGAAAACCGATCAAAATCTGGGATAAGATCGTTTGATGTTGTTTCCAGCCTCTGAATTAGCCCCCTATTGCAAATTCCTGGCTATGCGCCAGCCAGGATCTCATATCTTCACTTATCAATAAATTTCTGCAATTGCCTAATCCTCCAGTCCTACAAAACAGCAAAACGCGAATGGACCTTTCACAGCTCGATTGTAAATGCACCCTAACCTACTAACTCTACTCATGACTTCAGGAAAACTGACGATTCGTTTGCATTTTATTGGTGTTAAAATGGTTCTAGGTTGACCTATGATGTTGCAGGCTAACTATTCAAAACAACTTTGGTTCCTAGTCCTGATTAAGAAGTTGATGTTTGCCGGACTGCGGGTGCTTGATTACTTGATTAGAAAAAATGCAATCGTTTTCAAAAGCTCATAAACGCAGTCAAGCGTGGAATTTAAAAAAAGAAAAAACCAAGGGAGAATAACCTGACTGCGCGTTTACAAATGATTGACTGCAGATGCCCTCAGTTAAAGTGCAGTCAACACTGCGGCTCAAATTTTAAAACTACTTTGTACTTTTATCAAATAATAAGTACTTAAGTAGCGTTACTTCAGACTAAAACTACTTAAGTAAAAGTAAAAGTAGTTAAAAAAAAACTACTCAAAAAAGTACTCGTTACCGAAAAAAACTACTTAAGTAATCTACTCAAGTAAAAGTATTTCGTTACTTTACACCACTGCATAATGCTATGTATAATTTGTGCCTAAAACGTCTGCTAATGTTCGTTATATACATTTTACATGCAGCTGTATTGTTATTTGCTCAATTGCATTGTATGGTAAAACCAAAATAATCAAAATTTGTCTCTTTACATATCCATACTTTCATTTCACTTAAATAAAGCAATTTTCATGCGCTGTTTCTGTTGCATTACCTATCTTGGTAGCTGAATAGAACAGCGAAACAAATTGTTGTGTTTACACACACTGTTAATCAATTGTCATCCTAATTTTTTTACCAAAAAGAAAGAACAACCTTTATACTACCCACAATTATTTTGTTTTAAAATTTTATTCAATCCTTTATCCCCAATTTTTGATCCGAATTTACCCTCCAAAAACGTAAAAAAAACTATCAAAACACAAATTTTAAGCAAAATTAGCCGTAATTAAATCCCAAATTTAGATTCCCCATCCCCAAAAACATATATTTTGACACAAAAACCAACTTTCAGCCATTAGTAAGAGCCACAAAATTGGTTTTTGTATTTTTACATGCTCTTGTCTGACACCTAGTGGTGATTTTCGATATCTCAATCACGGACAGTCCGATTTCAAAATTTTTTTATATAGCTTGTGCCATCCTATGTAGATGATCTATAAAGTATTTTTTATTAATTTTCCAACCTAGGGTATTTGGCATTTTGTTAAACTATAATGGAAAAACCCCCTTCTCTGAAAATTTTTCTGCCGACACCCTTGGGTTGAAAATTTTTTTGCCGGACACCTCTTTGAATGAGAAGTTCTCTTCTGATGATCCCGTTAAGGGTGAAACAAACTGCTAAGGGTTTCTAAATTGGACTATGAAAAAAATTATAATTTTTTTGGTTATGTTCATTTACCCCAGGGTTGCCCAACCCCTGGCACGCGAAGCTGTTTTGTTGCAAATAAAAACCGGGACGGTCAGAATCAAAAGCTTCTTTTGTTTGGATTTCCCGAAATCAGTTCAGATTTGCGGCGAAAGCCTTTTTTTTTGGTCATCAGCTACTTTTGATTCCCGAAACACTGGCCGAAGCGGCACTGATTTTGTACAACAAACTAGCAATTAATTGGAGTTTAATCTTGATAAAAATGCATGTGGCCGGCAATAACTTTTCTCCACTAAATGTGGCCCGTACCAGTAAAAAGGTTCGGCAGGCTTGATGTGCCCTAACTTAAGTAAGCTACTACTTGTTTTTTTTTTTATTCCTTTTTTTCTTCCCGAGTTATCCACTTTAAAACTGCTAAACACACAGTATTCAAACTTTGAGCAATTGTAGACATCAGGAAGAACCAGTATCCGCCTAAAATCGGGGGTGCCACGTTGAGGGGATCCCCCTTCAAACAGGTTCTCCAAAATTTTGCACTTTCAAACCGTTGAAGCTAGATGGATCAAATTTTCAGAATGGGTAGGTAATAAAAAATGAACTAAACCTAACAAAAATCGGAGGTGCCACGATAAAGCCGTTACCCCAAACCGGCTCTCCAAAATTGAAACTTTTTAACTATCTGAACCAAACACATGAAATTTTTAAGGTAAGTAAATACAAAAGAAAGCTAAAATTTGAAAAAAATTGTGGGGTACTCTTCTTTAAACTGGACCGCCAAAATAAAAATTTTTATCCACCTAAGCTAGACACAGAAAACTTTCAGGATAGGTAAATATAGCAGAATGTTATAACATAGTAAAATTTTGTGGTATCAAAATGAGGGTTCCTAAATCGGGTCCACCAAAATTCAAACTTTCAACCATTCAAGCTAGACACATAAAACTTTCAAAATAGGTAAATATAAAGGAAAGATAAAATATGACCGAATTTGGGGATACCGCAATGGTCTCCCAAACGGGGTTGCTAAAATTAAAAACTTTTAACCACTTGACCTTGACACAGGCAACTTTTAGGATAGGTAAATACAACAGAAAACTATATAGTTAAATTTGGGCGTACCAAAATGGAGGGTCCCACAATTAGTTCCTCTAACTTCAAAATTTTGAACCATTCAAACTAGACACATGAAACTGTCAGAATAGACAAATATGAAGAAAAGATAAAAAATTACTAATTTCAGGTGCCACAACTGGAGAGTCCTCCTCAAACAGGTCCTTTGACACAAGGGCGTCGGCAGAAAATTATTTACAGGGCGGAGGTGGAATAATAATAGAGCCATCATAACCTACTAAAAATCGAAGAATTTTTGAAGCTTGAGAGGTTTAAAAGAGAGTGTGTGAAAATTCAAGGGGGAGGCATGGCCCCCTACCCTCTCTTGCCGACGCCTATGCTTTAACGTTTTGAACCACTGAAACTAGACAAATAAACTTTTCATGATAGGTAAAACATATGAAAAATTTGGGAATGCCATACTATAGGAAATCTCCAACTATGTTAACACCACACCCCATTAACAACAAAAGCTAAACAAATTAAATCTATTGGATAGGTTAATATGAATCAAAGAATAAACATAGCAAAATTTGGTGGGCCAATTGAGGAGACCATGTCAAATGGGCCCCTTAAAATTCTAAATCTTTGTTGAGAAGTACTCCAACTAGACACATCAAATTTTAAGAGTACCGGTAGACTAATATGAGAAAAAGATAAAACATGCCAAACTTGGCAATGCTAAGTTGGACAATTGGCCCTTAAATGGACGTTCAAAACTATTAGATGAATTCTCACAAAGAATTGGTATCACAGAAAAGTAGAATAGTCAAAGTCATAGGATTACTCCAACATTTAAGACGTTGAAGTACTTGAGCTTAATGGCTTTCTTAGATTCAAGCTGGATGGCTGAGTTTTTTTACTACACTGTCACTTGTGACCAGAGATGTGGAAGCGGAAGCAGGAAGCAGAAGCGGTGGAAGTGGTTAAATTTTTGTGGAAGCGGAAGCACTTTGATAAAAGAGACTGGAAGTGGAAGCGAACTCGGAAGCGACTAATTCTATCCAGAGCCGAAAGCGGAAGCAAAAAATTTCAAAGGTGAGAAAGCGGAAGCAAACTCAGAAGCATAAAACTTCAAGAGGAGCTGGAAGTGGAAGCATTAAAAGTTTGACTGCTTCCACATCCTTGCTTGTGACGTTGAAAAAATCTTTCACTTGTTCTTCAAAGTTTTTGAACAATTTTATTAAGAAAGCTTTTTATTAAAAACTCAGAAGCATAAAACTTCAAGAGGAGCTGGAAGTGGAAGCATTAAAAATTTGACTGCTTCCACATCCTTGCTTGTGACGTTGAAAAAATCTTTCACTTGTTCTTCAAAGTTTTTGAACAATTTTATTAAGAAAGCTTTTGTGCTAATCATGGACCTAGTATAATATACTGTACAAAATCCAAAACGTTAGCCGTTGGCTTACTATGTTAAACAGCGTTTTCAGAATAGGAATAGCTGTAAAATGCGTGAATATTTCTGGCTGATGTAATAATATTTTTTGCACAAAAGTCGTACAAAAGTTACAAAACCTCCTAAGTTTGGCTTATGTAATAATATTTTGCTAAAAAGTCGCTGGAATTTAAAACACTGTTCAATGTTATTTCTAATAAAGTGAAAAACAAGAACTCGTAAACAGTGCTGATTTTTTATGTTTAGCTTAACTGGTTAAATTATTTTAATTTTGGCGGACTCATTTGGGGGGACCCCTACATTGTGGGTGCCTTAAATTTTGTCTTAATCTATCGTTATGTTATAGTAACCTATTCTGAAAATTCTATGCGTCCAGCCAAAGTGGTTAAAAAGCTTGAATTTTAGCGGGCCCATTTGAGGGCCCGCTAAAATATTTGTACCCCTAAATTTCGTCATATTCTATTTTTTGTTGTATTACCCTATCCTGAAAATTTCATGTTTCTAACTTAAGTGGTTAAAAATTTTGAATTTTGTCTGCCTCGTTCAAGCTGAACACCATTTGGGTAACCCCAGAATTTTGTCAAATTTTATTTTCTCTTTGTATTTATTTACCTTTATGAAAAATTTTCTGTGTCTAGCTTAAGAAGATAAAAAGTTTGGATTTCATAGGTCCCATTTGGGGGAACCCTATCGGAGAACCTCCAATTTTTGTCAGGTTTAGTTTTTTTTAATGTCGACCCATTTCAAAAACTTGATTCAGGTAACTTCAACGATTTAAAAGTTCAAAATTTTGAAGGTCCCGTTTCAGAGGGATCCCCTCAACGTGGCACGCTCGATTTCAGGCGGGCCCCAGTACTCTCTTGACAGCCACTGAAAACGATAATTTTTTACCGTTTTGGTAACATTTTCTTGCGTTTTCTTGTCGAAAAAATGTATTGTAGTTGTACTCCAAGCATTTCAAATAAGAATTTTTTAGAGTTCTTCTGATGTTGGAGGGTAGCTTCGAAAAATCTACTCAAAAGACTACATTTATTTGCTAACGTTTCACTAGTTAAGATCAACTGGCTTCATCATAACATTGCTATCAGTAAATTGCTATCAGCCAATCGCTATAGCATTCAGCAAATCGATATCATATAGCATTACTATCAGCAAATCGCCATCAACTATTCAACTACTGACAGCAAAAACAGAAAAAACAATCCCACACGTTGGAGTTGTAGAATAACTAGCGAAAAAATTCAAAACAAGGCTGACAAAAAATTCATGCTTACGATAGGGTGCGTCATACAAGTAAATATAAAGGTTCGTACAAAAATGAATGAAGGCGGTTCGTATCAAAATAATTTTTCCGAATTAGCATCCCAGCAAAATACGGTAAAACTAACATAAAAAGGATTAAACCAAAAAATAATTTTAAAATTGGGAATTAAGCAACTTTTTATAAAAAGCATGAATTGCTAATCCATTGTTTCTGTTGAGCATTTAGTGAGTCCGCACGCTATGAGTCTCAAGCCGTAATGCTTTAATATCAACAAGTAGAATTTAATAACCTAATAATAGTAACAATCATGACGACATAAAGCAAGCAGCAGTATATATACAGCGAGTGAACAAAGAAAAGCGAGAACAAAAACAACATGAATTAAATTCCCTTTGTTTCGCAATATCCGTTCATTATGCAATACCACCCATATTAATGAGCGATATGTGCCAACAACTGGATACCGCAGACAAAATTACACAAGGACAAATATATTAAATTATGTTCACTCGGTCACCACAAGCACCGATGGCGGAACCATAAGACCAGCGATGGCGGAACCATTTTGAAAGTGGGGGGGCCCAAAGTCTATCCACTTTTTTCACCTACAGCGCATAACGCGCAGTTATAAGCTTACAGTGATTTTCGTTGTTTTAGCACTAGCTACTGCAAATACAGCATGTCGCTATAGGTTACCGGAACAACGCAGTTCGTTTTAAAAAGTGCGCCCATAAATGTAATTCTAAGCCGTAATTAATCATCAAAAACTATAGCAATAATATTAGGCCTATCCAATATCCATAATAAAACAGTCACAAATTTAGTCACAGCAAAAATGCTACATTGTTATTTATTAGTAAACACACAGCAAATGTACACATTAAACTCGGCATATAGCCCAATAAAAAGGAGGATACCTGAGAAGCTAGGGCCTTGCTTCAATTTTTTTCTTGAAATGTATAGGATATACTGACCAATTTTTTCCCTTTGTTTACATATTACATTGCAGGCTTTTAAACTCCCGATATTTTTTAAACTTCCGACTCTTGCACTCCACGAGTCCACAATCTTCCTTAAATCTATGAGAACTTATTTTTTGTAGTAACGTATAGCTTAACAAAATTTTGCCAAAATCTCCAGTATTTGATCACTGTTAATTTTGCGACTCCGATTCCACTAGCTTGTCCGCTTGGCTTACAAATAAACTCAGCTTATCATATTATGGTCTATTGCAAACCCAAACCGTAAATTGTAAAAGACAGTTTAGTATTTCTATTCCAAACCAAGTCTTCAGCCCTTCGTTTAGCTAAATTTGCAAACTTACTTATTATTGTGGGAGTACCAGTACCGCTTCGACTATCATAGCTTGAACTTAAATCACTGGCAAGGCCACTACCATTATCCGAATTTTCGTCGCTATCTTCTCCTTGGTTTATTATCGGCTGCCCAGATGGAGGTTCTGAACTTGACTGTTCTGCTAACGAACGTTTGCAAAAAAACGATGTTATCTTTTTCACTTTATTTCTGTATCAGCTTTAGAAACGTGCTAAGTTCAACAGCAACATATACAAAAAACATATTGATTGCAAAGTCTCTTAAACACGCTTTTCAGAGCAAGCGTCCTTTGAGGCATTCCATTTTGGCTTCCTTCCTAAGTTACTTGAAACGCGTGAGTGCAAAATATGAAGATTGCGTTGCTTCTTCCTTTTCCAGATTCAACATATTACTTCTTGCGTTAGTATCCATTCGCTAATTACTATTTTTGTGGTGGTCAAGAACAAAAAAATGAATGAATTATCTGAGAAAATAATGTAGCATAGTACCCATTTTTTACACCACAAATTACCTTTAATTGTTTATCAGATGCACACCAATCAAGTTTGCTCCTATTTCGTCAGTGACGCTTATAATAATTACGTAACAATGCAAAGAATGGCGGCTGAGGTACAATAACCTTGGAGAGGGGAGGTTATTTTTAGAGATTTGAAATCACTTTCAAAGTAACGTAAACATCGTATAGTTGCAAAAATGACAGCCGCACAGCCTGTGCCGTCGCTACGGGGGGCCAGGGGGGGGGTCCGTGCCTCCCCTAACAACCGCTTGTGCCCCCCATTTTGGTTTACTCAGAATACCTTTTGGAGACATGACAACAGGCAATAATGGAAAAAGAAATAATAACGTTTAAAGTTTATTCTCGTTTGAAGTTTTCTCGATTCTTTACGAAATTGTTGGCAACCTGTACGAGTACATGAATGAGACGCAATAATCCGCCTTATTAACACGACCTTACGGATGTGTCGCGGAATAAGGATGTAAGTGTATAGAATCGTTACCGGTACTTCGTTAGTGAATATGACCTGAAACAAAGTGTGAAAACATTTTTTCTAAAAACCAGCTGTTTTTGCTTTTTTAGAGCACACTCAAGATTTATTTTAGGTCGCAGTCAGTTGCGCAACCAGGGGGAAGGGTCTAAGGTGGCTTCAGCCCCCTTTAGCCGAGTCATTGAGAAAATATAACCCTAAAGCCAAGCGTTTAAATGTCTTTGAGTTAATCTTAAGAATAAAAGAGGCTAGGCAATTCAATTCTTTCAATGACTGCTGAATTTTAGCAATGTATTGTTATTATTCATATGGCTTCAAAAACGTGCAAAATGTGAGTAAAATAGCGTTAAAATTGCTATTTTTTGGCGCAAAATCACAAAAGTCATCCAGCAGCTGGGGGCTCTGCCCCCAGGCCCCTCTGTGATACGCTTGAGTTGCATTGGTTTGTTGAGCACGGGGCCTAAATTAGACAATTTTTGTACAAAAAAATTTACTTTTGGTTCAAACCCCTCTCTCTTAATAAAATCCTGGTTACGCTTCTGGTTGCGTTATGGCTTCAAAAACGTGCGAATTATGATCGAAATGACGTTAAAATTACTATTTGTCGCCGCAAAATTACAAAAATTTTCCAGACGCTGGGAGCTCTGTCCCCAGGCCCCCTTTGTGACAAGCTTGAGTTGCATCGATTGGTTTAGCACGGGGCCTAAATTAGACAAATTTTGTGCAAAAAAAATTTACTTTGGGTGCAATCCTCTACCTCTTAGCAAAATTCTGGTTGTGCTTTTGGTCCCATTCACTGCAGCAGACAGATTCTTCAAAAATTACATGGGCCGCAGAAGAAACGAGCTAATAAGCATTGCCAGGCTTATACGTCTCTTTTTTCAAACACGAATTCAAAATTTTTAAAAGCGCATGATTTGTAGCCTTGTAATAAAAGCACATGATTAGAAGATTTGTAATAAAATGTCAGTTTTTGTATGCAAAAGTTCGGTCTATTTTAATGCCCCCCCACTTTCGGCTAGTGCCCCCTCACTTCGTTTGCTCTGCACACAGGTATTAAACCCAAACCGAAGGTATCGTACTCTTAACACGAGCATCATAATTGGGAATGGAATCGATCCCGTGTTAAGCTCAAAAGGAGAAATTACGCTACAAAAATTTTGAGTCATCGTCTTAAAAGTCAATGCATATAGTCCAATGCCTTCCCACCCGGTTAGGAAGTGTGAGTCTGCATTCTCCGCCTTCTGGTTTCGACATCTATGATATTAAGTTGCAAAAACATTTTTCAGCAGTGTTATTTAAAAAAAAAATCACGTAAATTAGGGCCCCCCTGAAAAAAAAGTAGGGGGCCGGGGCCCCCCCGGCCCCCCCGGTTCCGCCACCCATGCTTAAGACTTTTCATTGATATACCAACTTACCGTAAAAAGACGCTTCGAGTAATTGTGTTCCACTTTTAAAAATTTGACTTCAGACCAGTTATCGAGGTGATTATTTTTCATCGAATGCTGGCAGAGTGCTGATTTTCCGGGCCGTTAAAATTTATTGCTCTTTGATGCTCCGTTATTCTTGATTTAATGTACCGTCTGGTTTGTCCGATATAAACAAAATGATTACAAAAGGTTTGAACGCCTTTTTTTCACCGGTTTCCAAAAGTATTCGCTTTGTTTTGCCCAATACACCTTTGATGTAGGGCAGGGTCGTAAATCCAGAAAAAGTTAAGCCAGCTAGTACTCAGTTGACTTTTTCTGGATTCACGACCCTACCTTACATCAAGGTGTTTCGGGCAAAATCAAGCGAGTGCTTTTGGAAACCAGAGTAAAAGTGGCGTTCAAACTTTTTGTAATCATGATGAAAAGTCCAGCTTAGTATACGAAGTTTCTTGTCAAGATTGTGCTTTTGTTTATATGGGACAAACCAAACGGGACCTCAAATCAAGGATAATGGAACATCAACGAGCAATAAATTTTAAGAGCCCGAAAAATCAGCACTTTGCCCGCATTCCATGAAAAATGATCACCTAATTACACAGGCGTTGCCAAGGGGGGAGGGGGCAGGGGCCCCGCCCCTCTCCCATTGAAATGTCATTAATGACAAAAATGTGACAAAAAAGCCTATTGTTTGTTCAATCTCTTTTAGCACTTTTCGCTTACAACAGTAAATAGCAACAGTATCGGCGGCAAGGGACCCTGAGGCCTCCTTCCCTTCAATTTTTGCCAACCAATTTAAATGCATAACCCGGGAGAAATTGAGAGTTTTTGTCCTAAATTTGCTATCTCAAGTCCTTATTTAACTTTTTTATGAACGTAGTGCTATAACTAGGCCCAGATTTGCCATAATATGGTATAGTACCAGCTAGAGGCTCCGCGCACAGATGGTGAGACTTTTTTTGGTTTTCATCTATATTAGGCAAAAAGATGTTGCGAAAATCTCCAAAGTGCCAAGAGCCCCGCGCAATGTAAATTCGGCCCTGGCGATAACCATCTATTGTACCATTTTTAAATAACAATCCACCTACACCTTGCCAATTTTTATGCTATGAAATACGTTTGAAAAATTAATTAGCTAGGGGAAATGCTCATTGAGCAAATCATTGAATTTGAATTGAGGGGGTCTGGGGATCAATCATTGAATTGAGGCCTAGTCGTGCAAATCATTGAATTGAGGCCTAGTCGTACATGTACTCCTATAATGGTTATTCTTATGACAAAACAAAAATCCCTAAGGAAAATTTTCGAGTTGATTGTTATTTACTGCTAAAATATTGCTCGAGGCAATGTATTTTGTTTTCCCCTACGTGGGCCAAATCACTAACAAATTTTAATCCTAAAATACGAGATTATACACGTGTTGTGGACTTAAATTGTAAGTAAAAGGAGGATTGAACAATTTAATTTTTTTAATTGGCTTTCTAATGTTAAAAATCCAGTACTTTCAAATGACTTTTAACACGTGCGAAATGTGATCCAATGGCAGTAAAATAGCTAGTTTTCCAAAATAAAAATTAAAAAAAATCGCCCAGCGGCTGGTGGATTCTCCCCGACACCTCATAACCTCCAGACCTCGTCTGTGATACGTTTGAGTTACACTAGTTTGCTCAATATGTCTCCCAATTTACACATTTACACTTTTTACTTTTGGTTTAAGCTCTCTCCCCTATCGCAAAATTCTGGTTATGTGCCAACAAACAGATTAAGGCTTCTAAACGTCCCATTTACAATATCTTGGTCCCACAAAAAATTGATCTTTCCAAGATTTCTGGTGACGTCATTGCATGTGATTTGTGGTTGGCCCCCCCCCAATCAAAAATCCTGGCTACGCCTATGCCACATTAATTGGTCTGAAGTCAAATTTTTTAAAGTGGAACACAATTACTCAAAGCGTCTTTTTACGGTAAGTTCGTATATCAATGAAAAGTCTCAAGTGCTCAACAGAAACAATGGATTAGCAATCCATGCTTTTTATAAAAAGTTGCTTAATTCCCAATTTTAAAATTATTTTTTGGTTTAATCCTTTTTATGTTAGTTTTACCGTATTTTGCTGGGATGCTAATTCGGAAAAATTATTTTGATACGAACCGCCTTCATTCATTTTTGTACGAACCTTTATATTTACTTGTATGACGCACCCTATCGTAAGCATGAATTTTTTGTCAGCCTTGTTTTGAATTTTTTCGCTAGTTATTCTACAACTCCAATGTGTGGGATTGTTTTTTCTGTTTTTGCTGTCAGTAGTTGAATAGTTGATGGCGATGTGCTGATAGTAATGCTATATGATATCGATTTGCTGAATGCTATAGCGATTGGCTGATAGCAATTTACTGATAGCAATGTTATGATGAAGCCAGTTGATCTTAACTAGTGAAACGTTAGCAAATAAATGTAGTCTTTTGAGTAGATTTTTCGAAGCTACCCTCCAACATCAGAAGAACTTTAGAATTTCTTTATTGTTGATTGTCATTGACGTAATTTGAGGCCAGTGTTCACATGATAAAAATGTTTTAAACCTTGAATTTTTTAAAACCGTATAACTAACGGGCTTATTAACGCTTAAAAAAGCAATTTGTCAACTTAATCCTGTTTTGCTTAATGCTGTTTTGCATCATAAGATTGAGATAACGTCATTTAATGACGTCACAGTTTAAGATGACGTGATAGTTTGAACCAGGAATGTGGAAGCAGTCAAATTTTTAATGCTTTCGCTTCCAGCTCCTCTTGAGGTTTTATGCTTCCGAGTTTGCTTCCGCTTCCTCACCTTTGAATTTTTTGCTTCCGCTTCCGGCTTCGGATAGAATTAGTCCCTTCCGAGTTCGCTTCCGCTTCCAGTCTCTTTCGTCATAGTGCTTCCGCTTCCACAAAAATTTAATCGCTTCCACCGCTTCCTGCTTCCGCTTCCACATCCCTGCTCAGTATGAAACAGCTAATTGGGACTTAGCGTGAGCGCTTAGTTCCTTTGTTTTTGTTCGCGAATTTGGCAGATGAGGATTGATTTGCTCATAACTAGCAACGGTAAAACGTAAAAAGTTGAAATTTGGACTCAACATGAAAATTAATGGATGCGTTATGTGTGCCTGTTTTGGGGATCTTAGATCACGTGATCGTAAATTGGCACACAAAACAACATAAAAAAATGCGATTTTCTTTTGTTGAAAGTTTATTAATTTGCCTGTAACTCAAAAATCACTTAGCGTGCAAAGCTGAAATTTATAAACAATGTGGTGCTTGTAAATGGTTTATGCAAACCGAGTTTGAAAGCGCCCGGTCACGTGAACAAAATGTTACCGGCCGAACATGGGCAGAAAGTGGACGATTTTGAACCGATATATGTGGGTAAATACCGATTTTGATGGAAAATGATTACTGCTTTTTGAGCACACTATTAACCGCTTTTCTTCTTGGTATGTTCGTTTACTCCAACCTGAATACTATTTTTCTTCTTTTTTTCTTTTTTACTTTTTTTTTTTTTCTTCTCCAGCTGTCTACTTTTAAACAGTTAAACGCACTATATTTAAAGTTTGAGCAATTAGAAATATCAAGGAGAACTTGTTCGGGAATGAAATCGGGGGTTTCAGGTTGGGGGATCCCCCAATCGGGCCCTCCAACTCTTTGAACTTTTTAACCGTTAAAGCTAGATACGTCAAAATTTCGGAATAGGTAGACGTTAAAAATAAACTAAACCTAACGAAAATTGGGGGTACCACAATGGGGTTTTTCCCCCAAACAGGCTCTCCAAAATTCAAACTTTTTAACCTTTTAAGCTTGGCCAACAAAATTTTTAAGGTAAGTAAACATAAAGGGAAGATAAAATTTGACTAAATTTGGAGGTACCAAAATGGGGTCCACCCAAACGAGACCGCCAAAATTCAAAACTTTTTAACCATAGACGTTAGAGAAATGAAAGTTTCAAAATAGATAAATATAAGTTAAAGATAAAATATAAAAAAATTTGGGGAAACCAAACGAGGGTGTTCCTCTCAAAAAGAGGCCACCAAAATTCAAACTTTTTAACCTCTCACGCTAGACGCATGAAATTTTCCGAATAGGCAAGTACGGAGAAAAGTTAAAATTTGACAAAATTTGGGGGTACCAAAATGAAGAGATCCTTCTCAAACAAGAACGCTAAAATTCAACTTTAACCACTTTCACTAAACTGATGAAATTTTCAGAATAGATAAATCTGAAGCAAAGATAAAATTTAAAAGATAAAATTTGACAAAATTTGGGGGCATCACAATAAGGGTTTCCCTCAAACGAGGATGCCAAAATTCAAACTTTTTAATTGTTTAAGCTTGACACATCAAATTTTCAGGATAAGCAAATATCAAGGACAGATAAAATTTGACAAAATTTGAGGCATCAAAATCGGGGGTCATTCAGTTGGGTCCTTCAAAATTTAAACTTTTCAACCATTTAAGCTAGACACATGAAACTTTCAGAATAGGTAAATATAAAAGAAAAATAAAACCAGAATAGGTAAATAAAATATGACTAGATGCCACAATTGGAGAGTCTTCTTCCAACGGGTCCTTCAAAATTTTTATCCGCTCAAGCTAGACAAACAAAATTTTCAAGATAGGTAAAAATTTAATATGAAAAACTATTGATGATCTTACACTATACGGGTCCTCCAATTATGTTGACACCTCACCCCAATAGCAACAAAATCCAAACGAATTAAATCTATTGGATAGGTTAATATAAATCAAATATAGATAACAGAAGTTGTTGGGCCACATTGAGGAGACTATGCCAAATGTGCTCCTTAAAAATTTTAAATCTTAAATACGAAGTACTCCAGCTTTACATATCAAATTTTAAGAGTACGGTTAGGCTAATATTGGAAAAAGATAAAACAAGCCAAACTTGGTGATGCCATGTTGAACAATAATTAGCCCGAAAGATCGTGTTAATTAAACGGCGTATAAAAAGCTGGGATAGTTTACTAAATTATTCTTATTAACCTGTGACAAGTTGTGAGTGAAGCATTAACTAGGGAAAATGAATTTTGATTCTCCTCCTTTTTTGCAATATGTCAAATTACAGCATTCGAGAATATACCGGTAGTCTATGTGGCAAAAACATAAACGATTTAATAAAAACTGAAATAAATGCCTGTTTTAAATTTGCCTAATTTTGGCATTTTTTATTTTAGTTTATGCTGTTGAGGAGGGAGCTTTAATTTCGAAACAACCGGTATATCAATGCTATAATATGTTGGATTGTGATGCGAAAGAGCGTTTTCAGAATCATACATGGCTGTAAGTTTGGTTGATGTAACAAAATTTGCTTGTGAGTCGCTGGAATTTTAAAGACCGCTTTATGTTGTTTCAAATGGAGTGAAAAACTGTTAAGAACTCGTAAAAAGTACTGAGATTTGACGCTATATTGTAAACTGCTATGCGAGCTTTTTGAATGACGTTACTGGATTGTTCTTGAGCAATTTTAGTTAGTGAGACAAAATTTGAAAGGGGCGCATTTAAATTATTGTTCTGACTATAAACCAATACAATTTTTTACAAATTCATTCAAAGCAATCAGATCACTATTTTAAAACTTAATAAAGTTCAGTGAAGATTGGATAATGCCGCGAAGTCCCCAGATATCGTTTGCGATGTCACGCAGTGGCGGATTTAGGGGGGGGATGTAACCACCAGCCTAAAAGTAACGATTTCGGCCAAAAAAACAGCCTCTATTTCGAATAATTCGGTTCCATTTCGGGATGCATCCCCCCCACCAGCCTAAACCTAACGATTTCGGCCGAAAAATCACTCTCAATTTCGGTGAAGACCTTTTTTTTTTTTTTTTTTTTTGGAGACCACCTGAGTTGGGGCGAAAAAAACGTTTGAATATCCGATTTCGGCCGAAAAATCACTCTAAATTTCGGTGAAGACCTTTTTTTTTGGAGACCACCTGATTTTGGGCGAAAAAAACGTTTGAATTTCCGATTTCGGCCGAAAAATCACTCTCAATTTCGGTGAAGACATCCGAATTTTTGAGGTTTTGTGCTTAAAATCCCCCCCACCAAAATTTTCTAGATCCGCCACTGATGTCACGTTCTAGTTGTATTTAGTGTAAAAAAAATGGGCAAGTTTACTTTGTAAGCTATTTCATTTGACTTGTATTGTCGATTCTACATTAGTATTATTATTATTATTGTTACATTTTACCCTAACAGTTGTAGCCAGTTTGAAAATCCGGAAGCGTCTGATTTTGAAAAAATTGCTTCCGCTTCGGGCTCCTTTTCAACACTTTCGCTTCCGAGTTCGCTTCCGCTTCCAATCTCTTTTATCAAATTGCTTCCGCTTTCACAAAAATTTAACCACTTCCACCGTTACTGCTGCAAGCGAAACTTTTTCGAAAGTTTCTTGTTCTGCGCTTTGCCAGATTGCGTAATGCTTCCGCTTTATTGTATTTATTTTTGTTTTATTGCACTTTTTTGCTTTTTTATTGCACCTACTTATTGCTGTTGAATTTCCTTTGAAAGAGGAAAAATATGTATTTCAAGCATGATCATTAGTAGTAATCATGCCACAACTTTTGCTGCCGTTGTTCATGATAGTTGCAACTGCAACGAAATATTGCGTTGTTACTGATGAATGAAAGTGAACTTGTTGAAAATGTATGAAGAGGTGAGTATTGTGCATTGCTCAAAATCGCTTGAAAAACCATCGCCTTCTTTAAGAGCACTCACTGGTCTGGTTTAAGTAATCATCAGATGATAGCCACTTTTGCGATTTTTCTATTTAGTTGGCATCATGCATCAAAGAGTTTGCAAAGTTACGAGACGCTTTTTGTTAAAAAAGAACTAACTTTGATACTTTGGTAACCAGGGCCTGCGAGAGGGGGGTTCATGGGGGTACATCGTACCCGGGCCCGGGCCAAGGGGGGCCCGAGCTCAAGAGGCCCGGAAGAGTT
Organism: Trididemnum nubilum; assembly: GCA_963965965.1. Classification (NCBI taxonomy): domain Eukaryota; kingdom Metazoa; phylum Chordata; class Ascidiacea; order Aplousobranchia; family Didemnidae; genus Trididemnum; species Trididemnum nubilum. Next base: position 41,092,937 of record OZ014483.1, read on the forward strand.
TAGGTTTCCACGTTAAGTTTTGGTATCGCACCATAACATCATCATTAAACTTGCTTACAGCAAAAATACCAGTCAGCCTATTCAGTATTGGTAATTGGTCGCTATTTTTGCTACACAGCCTTTAGGACATCCAATAGTGGCCGATTTGATTAAAAACAAAGGAAAATGTATCAAAAGTCATACACTTGCACCGAAATTAACGTGTTGTTACATTTCTCTGACTTGAGAGCCCTAATTCTACGGTATAACTATGTACGAGGTCCAAAAAAATTTCAACCTCAGAGAGCGGAGTCAAACTTTCATTTTCAGAGATCCAAAAACATTTCAACCTTAAAGAGCGGAGTCAATGTTGACATACTATACTACTATCATTAAGTAACTCACTCTGTATGTGCTCCTGCCTTATTTGCCTTTTATGTCTATCTAGCCTCTAGCTCAATCTAGGCACTGGTATATTACCCGTATATTAACAAATAAACTTATTGCCAAGATAATCAAGATTTTGGGTGGGAAATATTTTATCCGACAAGCTAAATTGATAAAACTTTTATCAGTAAAATATTTGGATTTGCAGTATTAAAGTCATTATATTGTATAATATTGTGTCAATGTCATCATCCCCCACTTCACATAGTTTCTTTCATGTATATCATATTTTCTGCTAGTCATCATCCCCCACTTAGGCAAGTTTGGTGCTGGGATGTTGATCAAATGAAAAGAGCTAAAGCTTCCGGGGCTCTGCCCCGGACCTCGCTGGGAGAGCTCACAGCGCTCCCCCAGACGCCCTAGCTGGATTTAAACCAATTTTATGTCTAATTGTGTTTTTCATAGGTCCTAAACGGTATGCGAATATCGTCATTCCCTCACTTTTAAATGAAGATCTACACCATCGGACAAAAAATGATTTAACGGCATGGGCCCCGATATGGATTGGGGGGCCCAATAAGATTTGGGGGCCCGGTATTGACCTTCGTACCCCCTGAAAAATTTTCTCTCTGAGGCCCTGTTGGTAACTCCACTAACCACAACATCATTCCTACGCGCGACAGATCATTTTTCGAAGCTGTAGTTAGTAGAGTTTTGATCAGTTGACCGAGTGGATGGAGCCTTTGCTACTATTGTGATGGATATGCAGTCTGTTCTGATTCTAAAACCAACTACTTTACCATTGTTTGCATTTATCTTTTGATGTTTAGCATTCAAACTGGATAGTATGGATTGTGGAGTGTAAAGCCTCCTCGGTGCGAAACAGCCATGAGAAGACTCCAATCTTGCTTAGAATACAAAATCAACACTCTTGTTATATTGATAATTAATATACTGTAATTGAACTGCTTTTAAATGTGATGTGGCTACTCAACCGTGTTTTCTGTTCCAGCTGCACCCTAATTTGTGGCAGAAATCTCTCGACGGCAAAAATTTGACGGAACCAAGCAAAGAGAAATTGCGCAAAGATTTAGAAAGCGAGCTGCGACTGGATAGTGGAGACATTCGAAGCTACGCTTGGTATCATGGCAAGTTATCGCGAGATATCGCCGAGCACCTGGTCCAACAAGATGGGGATTTTCTCATCCGGGAATCGATAACAAGTTCCGGTGAAAATGTCCTCACTATGAGGTACGATGAGCATGATTTCATTGACAAAATAAATTTAAGGCAAATTTGGGTCTACTAACTACTTCATTTATGACTAAAAAATTAAACAAAATCAGAAAGAAGCCCTTACCAAATTGAGATTTCTTCAACAATATTTCGTTGGCCAGAAAAAAGCCAAAAAAATTGAAAAAAAGTTGAAGCATTGGCTTTATGATCACCTAGTGATTTTTTTTGCTTTTTGCTTTTAAGAACGCTAACTCGCCAAGTGATAGTCTAAACAAAGTTTTCGAAGCCACTCTTTGAAATTTAGTCCATTGTCTTAATGTGGCATTAATATATGATAATTATGCTGTGCAGTTTAAGCTTCTGCACTGCATTGGAAGGGGGAGAAGTTTTTAGTATCAATTGAACTTTTTTCCCGAAACCTTTATTCCCCTAAAGGTTAAAAGGGCATTCAGGTAGAAAACTTTTTTACTTAAATTGCTCTCAAAACATTTTGACAAATCGAGAGACTAACTTCACCAAATTTTAGATTTCTACAATCTTCAGTTCCCAAGATACGGCAATTTAGATTTCCGCTTAGAAAGGCTTTTTCCCCTCAGAAATCTTTCCATTGCCAAATGCCAACTATAAATAAATTTTCTAAAAGTTACTGCATATTTATAACTCTCAATAAGTGTGTTTTCAGCAGTGCTGTTGTCAAAGCAAAGTGAAGGGTCAGAATTGTAAATTAGCTGCTTTTCAAGTAAATTTTCTAGTAAATTGCTTTTCAAGTAAATAAATTTAAGCCAGCTTTCCAAAGGTTGATCTTCTGTCACATAATCCTGGCAAAATGGCAAAACTGAAAGTAAGAAGAAAACTGTTAGCCTTGAACTGCAATAACTTGAAAACATCAAGATGTAGAATGGTCAAATTTGGTGAGAATACATTTTAAGTTTTTCCCAACATTTTGGTCAACAATGAAAATTTGACTTGAATGCCTTTTTATGCGTGACCCGTCCTCACGTTGAATAGGTGCATCAAGCCGTACAAGAATATGACATCGCAAGCGATATCCGGGGACTTCGCAAATGTATCTAACTTTACTGAACTAAAGAACTTCACAATTGCTTTAAGCGTGTTTATGGTTGTTGATTGTCAGATCTGAAATACAGTCAACCCTCGATTTAACGGACCTCGATTTAACGGACTTCGGATTTAACGGACTTCGGATTTTACCGTTCCGTAAGCATAGACTGCTGTACATGTAATTGTTACAAGCGAAAATCAATAGCCGACGAAACGAGAAATCGTGCTACGTTGTCGCAGAGACATAATGATTCCCCGTTTACTTGCATTGTGACATCACAAGACGTATCAGTCAGCTTGTTCAGCTTGTTTTGCTCATTGAGTTTTAGTGCTGTTATAATAACAAACATGCCTAAATAAGCCAAAAAACGTAAACGTGTAAACTTGTCTGTGACGCAGAAGCTAGAACTAATCGAAAAAATTGAAAAGGGAGCCAGCGTTGCGATAGTCTACAGATAAGCTATGTTAGCAGTTGAGGTGCACACAATTGTAACAGAGTGAGGAACACTGCGTTTTCGTTTAACGGACTTTTTCCAACAACGGACTGTCGTTGGTCCGCATTTGTCCGTTAAACCGAGGTTTGACTGTACACTGCTTTCAAATTTTATAATGTTTGATTAACTTGATCAGGTATGTGGTTAACGGTTTCCAAAATTTAAATGACTGGAACAAATATTTGTAAAATGTCAATTGAAATTTTGCAACTCTGCTTAGTTTTCGTTTCAACTTTTAAGGAGTTTGTTGAATTTTCTCTCAGCAGCCAGCACAATCGCTAAAATTGTGGTTACAAACAAAACCCTCGTTAAGGCAAATATTTCGACAGTAAATTTTTGCTACGATTAAAACAGCAAAAACAACAGGAAAAAAATTTCTGATTTGAAAATGCCAAAATAATTTTCGATTTTGTAACTTACATTATTTTGACCAGAAATTTGACACACTATCCTCCATAGCAAATCTACACTCTAAACTAGCCCAATGCGATATTTTTTAAAGTGAATTTTATCGAAGCACATGAATGAACACTTCTACAGATTTTTCTCAAAATTTAAGTATCTAAATCAAAACAATGCCTGCGTTGGCCATTAGCATGGAAAAAGATTTGTACACAAAAAAAATTTAGAAACAAACATGCAAGTTCTTATCAATTTTTAGTGATATTGCAGAGCCTAACTTCACGAAGACTTCACATTGAAAACTATTAACTTACTCCACTCGATGCTTTCCAGAACTCTTCTTCTTCTTCTTCTTTCTTCATTGCCCGCTTTTCCGTGAGGGTTGCGGGGGCAGTAGCTCAAGATTGAGCCGCCACACCTCACGGTCTTCCATCACCTCCATCATTTCGCTTGGGCGAAGTCCCAAGCGATTCCATCCAAGATCCTCAATGTAATCGGTCCATCTAGTTCTAGGTCGTCCGACTGGTCTTCTCCCATTTGCTTTGGCATGTAAAGCTTGTTTGGGGAGTCTTTCTTGAGGCATTCTGCTTACATGGCCAAACCATCTAAGCTGTGATCTTTCAATTCGGAGAAGTAACGGCTCGATGTTAAGAGATTTTCGAATTTCAGAGCTACGCACCTTGTTAAACAGTGTAACTCCTTCGATTCTTCGTAAAAACCTCATTTCGGACGCTTGCACTTGTGATCGCATTCTTTCGGTCATTACCCAAGATTCATGACCATAAGTGAGAATGGGGACAAAAACTGCTTTGAAAATTGAGAGTTTTGCCTTTTTCGACAATTCTCGTTTCATGACAACCGAGTAGTGCAAAGCTCGCATTACTGCACTAGCCTTGCCTATTCGGGTATCCGGTTCTTCGTCTTGCCTTCCGTCACTCGTAAATGCAACCCCAAGATACTTGAACTTCTCTACCTGCTTCAGTGTCGCTCCATTCACTTGTAATACGCACTGATCAGGGTTTCTTGAAAGATGAAGTACCTCAGTTTTGGCCGTGCTTATTTTCATTCCGGCGGTGTTGCATGCATCTGCATTTTCCAGAACTCCTAGTGTAATATTTAAAGTCAAACAACTATTTACTAAAAGCAAGAACGTGACATCGCAAGCGATATCTGGGGACTTTGCGGCATTATCCAACTTTTACTGAACTTCATTGAGCTTCAAATATTGATCTGATTGCTTTGAATTAATTTGTAAAAAATGTAGTCGTTTATAGTCAGATCAATAATTTAAATGCGCCCCTTTCACATTTCGTTTCACTAACTTATAAATTTTGGTAAATATTTTATAACAGTTTACAATATAGCGTCAAATCTCAGTACTTTTTACGAGTTCTTAAAGGCGGTGAATCATCCAACCAATTCCAGTGGTTTACAATAGCTAAAATTGAACTATAATTTTTGATATTTTTTGTTTTAATTTTGGGACTGCGGTTGCAAAGATATTCAACAAATACAAAAAGATGTCCCCCCAAAAAAGTTTTTGGAAACTCTGAGTTTTGATCTTCCCGCCAAAACCACAGTTGGCCTAATGGTTTAGAGAACTGTGGTAGGCCTAATAGTTTAGAGATAGTTTATTTCTAAATAGTTTATTTCTACATAGTTTAGGCCTAACTATCTCTAAACTATTAGGCCTAATAGTGGTTTTGGCGGGAAGATCAAAACTCAGAGTTTCAAAAAACTTTTTTCGGGGGACATCTTTTTGTATTTGTTGAATATCTTTGCAAACGCAGCCCCAAAATCAAAACAAAAAATATCAAAAATTATAGTTTTTCACTCCATTTGAAATAACATAAAGCAGTCTTTAAAATTCCAGCGACTCACAAGTAAATTTTGTTACATCAACGAAGCTTACAGCCATGTATGATTCTGAAAACGCTCTTTCGCATCGCAATTCAACATATTTTAGTATTGGTATACCGGTTGTTTCTAAATTCAAGCTTACCCCTCAACAGCATAACGTAAAATAAGTGCTAAAATTAGGCAAATTTAAAACAGGCATTTATTTCAGTTTTTATTAAATCGTTTATGTTTTTGCAACAAAGACTTCATTCTCGAATGCTGTAATTTGACAAATTGCAAAAAAGGAGGAGAATCAAAGTTTGTTTTCCCTAGTTAATACTTCACTCATAAGTTGTTACAGGTCGATGAGAATAATTTGGTAAACTAACCAGTTTTCTACTCGCCGTTTAATTAACACGATCTTTCGGGCTAATTATTGTCCAACATGGCATTACCCAAGTTTAGCATGTTTTATCTTTTTCTAATATCAGCCTATCGGTACTCTTAATATTTGATATGTCTAGCTGGAGTATTTCGTATTTAAGATTTTAAAATTTAAGGGGCCCATTTGGCATTGTCTCCTCAATGTGGCCCACCAAATTTTGTTATCTATCTTTGATTGATATTAACCTATCCAATTGATTTAATTCGTTTGGATTTTTTAGTTAATGGGGGAGGTGTCAACATAATTGGAGGACCTCTATAGTTTTGAGATTCTCAATAATTTTTCTTAAATTTTTACCTATCTTGAAACTTTTATTTATCTAACTTGAGTGGATAAAAATTTTGAAGGACCCGTTGGAAGAAGACTCTCCAGTTGTGGCACCTAGTCATATTTTATTTACCTATTCTGGTTTTATTTTTCTTTTATATTTACCTATTCTGAAAGTTTCATGTGTCTAGCTTAAATGGTTGAAAAGTTTAAATTTTGAAGGACCCAACTGAGGGACTCCCGATTTTGATGCCACAAATTTTGTCAAATTTATCTTTCCTTAATGTTTGTCTGTGCTGAAAATTTGATGTGTCTAGCTTAAACAATTTAAAAGTTTGAGTTTTGGCATCGTTGTTTGAAGGGGACCCCCCATTGTGGTACCCCAAAATTTTGTCTAATTTTATCTTTTCTTCATACTTACCTATTCTGAAAATTTCATCAGTCTAATGTAGGTGGTTAAAGTTGAATTTTAGCGTTCTTGTTTGAGAAGGATCTCTTCATTTTGGTACCCCCGAATTTTGTCAAATTTTATCTTTTCTTCGCACTTGCCTATCCTGAAAATTTCATGCATCTAGTGTAAGTGCTTAAAAAGTTTAAATTTTAGTGGCCCCGTTTGAAAAGGACACCCTCGTTGTGGTATCCCAAATTTTGTCATATTTTACCTTTAACTTATATTTTTCTATTCTGAAAATTTCATCTGTTTAGCGTGTGAGTGTTTAAGAAGTGTAAATTTTGGCAGTCCCGTTTCAGGGAGATCCCTTTATTTTGGTACCCCAAACTTTATCGAATATTATCTTATCTTCATTATTGTCAACTATGAAAATTTCATTCGTCTAACGTATATGGTTAAAAACTTTTGAATTTCGGCGGCCTCGTTTGGGGGAACCTCCCAGTTTGGTACCCCAAAATTTGTCAAATCTTATCTTTCATTTAATTTTTAAAAAAATTAAACGAAAGAATAATTTAAAGATTTAAAAAAAATTTAATTAAAAAAAAATTAAACGAAAGAATAATTTAAAGATTTAAAAATGATTTAAATTTAAAGATTTAAAAATTTGTAGGGGCCCATTTAGCATAGTCTTCTTAATGTAGCAAACCAAATTTTGTAATATTTAATCTTTGCTTCATATTAACCTATCCAATTGATTTAATTCGTTTAGCTTTGGTAGTTGATGGGGGAAGTGTCAACACAATTGGAGGATTCCTATAGCATGACATCGTCAAATTTTTTCATGTTATATAATAGCCCATCTTGAAAATTTTATTTGTCAAGCTTGATTGGTTCAAAATGTTGAAGGACTGGTTGGAAGAGGACTCCCCAATTGTGGCACTTAAAGTTATTCAAATTTTATTTAGGACTACCTATTCTCATTTTATCTTTCTTTTAAATTTACTATTCTGGAAGATTTATACATATGTCTAGCTTGCGTGGTTGAAAAGTTTGAATTTGAAGGAACCAATTGAGGGACCCCCATTTTAGTTCCCCATATTTTGTCGTATTTTATGCTTAACCCATATTTATCTATTCTGAAAAATTCATCAGTCTAGCGTGAGTAGTTAAAAAGTTCAAAATTTTGGCGGGCTTGTTTCAGAGGGAAACCCGATTTTGATGCCTCCAAATTTTGTCAAATTTTATCTTTTCATAATATTTGCCTACTCTGAAAATTTCATGTGTTTAACGTAAGTGGTTAAAAAGTTACAATTTAGCAGTCACATTTTGGGTAAACCACCCATTTTGGTACCCCTAAACTTTTTCAAATTTTATCTTTCCTTTGTATTTACTTACCTTAAAAAGTTCGTGGGGCTCGCTTAAATGGTTAAAAAATTGAATTTTGGAGGGCCCGTTTGGGGGAAAAACCCCATTGTTGTACTCCCAATTTTTGTTAGGTTTAGTTTATTTTTAACATCTACCTAATACGAAATTTTGACCGATCTAGCTGTAACGGTTTAAAAGTTCAAAAATTTGGAGGGCGCGATTGAAGGGGATTCCCCCAACCTGGCACCCCCGATTTCATTCCCGCCCTAGTCCTCCCTAATACCTTCCATCGGGAGGGACAGACGTGGCTTGTGTGCTGAAATCTTTTACCGTCTTTGTTTAGCTTCCACCCCGCCTGACGAACCCATTAGGGGGAAACAGTCTGTAGTGGAATTTTTAAATTTTAAATTTTATTTTATTTTAACTGAACTTCTTGCACCGGTTACAAGCTGTTAAGTAAGTTCTGTTAAAAAAAAAAATTTAAAACCCCACTACAGGCTGTTTCCCCCTAATGGGTTCGTCAGGCGGGGTGGAAGCTAAACAAAGACGGTAAAAGATTTCAGTACACCAGCCACGTCTGCCCCTCCCCGCATAGGAAGCCCTGTGGTGGGCGCGAGCTCAAACCAGCTCACTTGGGCTAACAGTGGCGCGCACCAGCCAGGGCCAGGAGCTGCGACCCGAGTCGACGGCGCGAAGGCGCGGCTGGTGCAAACCACTGTTAGCACTAACTGTGGAGTCTGAGCAATGCGCATCTTAATCAGTGCTGTCGCTAGGGGGGCCGTGCCCCCCGTAATGGCTGCTTGTGCTCTCCCATTTCGGTATACTCAAATTATTTTTTTTTGGAACATCACGTTACTTCAAGACAACAGATAATGACGTAAAAAGGAATAATAACGTTCAAACATTATTCTCGTCTGACGTTTTCTCGATCTTTTGCGAAATTGCTGACAACCAACTGCTGTAAACTAACTTTGATGCAAGAATCCGTCTTAGTTTTGTTAACACGGTGCATACTACTGCACAAGTTTTTATTTTTGCTTCTGCGATATTCGTTGAGTGTATCTCAAACCATGAGTCGCTAAGCGTTTACGGATGTGTCGCGGAATACGCCTACAGAATCGTTTCTTAGTTAGTGATTATAACATAAAATGAAATAAATAATACGTGAACCAAGAGGGCCCGGGGAGGAGGGGCTAATTAACCCAAAAAAACTAGCGTTTAAGAATGTTTTGGACTTGATCTGTAAGAAAGGGGGCGGAAGGGGATGGGAAATTTAGTTCTTGGAGTGATTTTCGAATTTCATCAATTTAGTTTTTTCAAATAGCTCTGAAAACTTTCAAAATGTGATCAAAATGGCGCTAAAAAGGCTATCACTAACAACAAAATTATAAAAATTGCTAAGCAGCAGGGGGTTACGCCCGCAGACCCCTGTCTAAGATAAGATAAATTGTACCAGTTTGCTCAGCACGCCACCTAACTGATACATTTTTGAAAAAAAATGTTTTAACTTTTGGTTCAAGCCCTCCCCCCTCTTGGTAAAATCCAACTTTTTCTTATTAAAAGACCAGCTGTTTTTTGCTTTTTTTAGAGCCCACTGAAGATTATTTTAGGTCACAGTCACTGCTGCAGATAGATTTTTCAAGCAAATATGGGGCGCAGGCGAAAAAAGCTAAGAAACGCTGTCGGCCTAATAGGTCTTTTTTAGACATGAATACAGAATTTTTAAAATTGCATTAATTTGTAATCGTACAAGATGAGTTTTAATGCGCAAAAATTCAGTTTATTTTAGTGCCCCTCTCTTTCGGCTGGTGTCCCCCCAGTTTATTTGCTCTGGCGATAGCACTAATCTTTATCAAACACTGCTTCTGCGCTGCTTCGCGTCTGTCAAACGTTATGAAAATACTGTTTTATAAACGAAACCATCAGTGGGAAACAGCCTGTAGTGTTTTTTTTTAATTTTAAAATTTTTGATTTATTTTTTTAATTTTAACTGAACTTCCTGCAGCATTAACTGGCTCTGGCTCATGTTCACTGAGCACTTTAGAACCTGGGAAGACATTGTACAAGTTAACAGCTTGTAACCAATTCAGTTGTTTTCAGGTGGAATGGATCAATGCTCCATTTCAAAATCAACCAATACCAAGTTGAGCAGGGACCATACTTTTCCAAAGTCCAGTACGCGTTTGAACGCGAGACTTTCGATTCAATTCCTTCACTGGTTATGTATCATGTCGGAAAGAGCATCCCAATATCAATCCAGACTGGTGCAATCATACGTAATCCGATTAACCGTGAATTACCGTTATCGTATTCGGGTGCCAGGTATGCGTCTTTGAGACGAAGCATGAAATCGAACGAAAGTACAAACTCGGCTCAATCTCAGGCTAGTTCTGCTGCAGTTCAGAACCGTCCACCTCCAGCGGGCCAGGTGTTAATCCCAAACAATCCAACGCCTCTTCTTTCTCGTCAAGCTGACAGCTTTACAAGTAGGCGTGAAAATGAGGGAAGTCTTTCTTCCCCACAACCATTTCCTTTGCAGCTGCCTATCGCTGACACAAATATCTCCGCTACTACACAACTCAATTTTTTATCTCCAACATCTGGATCTCCTAAACGTGTATCGGACCTCCCCGAAGACCAACTTGCTCCTTTACCAACACAACTCAACAAATCGTCATCGAACGTGCCCCCAAAGCCTAGTCGAGTTCCATCCTTTCGCCGCCCAATTATTCGTCATAATTCATCTAAAGTTATCAACGCAAGGCATGCAACAGAAGATGAAAAATCAGCTCAACGGATTCCTTTCTCCAATGAAGCAAAGTGAGAATATGTTTAATGCGGACCAATATGAATTTCCTAAACTGTTAATTTTTTCTTGTTTTTTTCTGGTTCTTTTTTTCAAGGTTGAAGTAAAAACAGAAACTTTAAACAACATTTTGCTCTAGGATCACGTTTACACCTAAAGCAAAGCAAACAGTATTTTTATTACTTTTTTCTGGGCAAAATTCATGGTTTTTCTGCAACAAGCGGCTGAAATTGCCACAACTTCAAAACGGCGGAAGGTAGAAACTTGAAATTCAGAACTCATTAAAACGATCTCTGTGCAAATTTCTGGGAAATCGGTCACTTGATGCGAGTTTCTGAGCAAAAAAACTGAAAAACCAGTAGGAGGTTCAAACCGCATAGGCTCGAAAGCCAACTGCAGCAGCAGCAAAGAAAATTTAAAAGTAAAATCGCCGGAGAATCTAGTTTCAGCTCCCACTTAAAAAAGTTTTAAAATTCCGACGCATTTTTTTCTTTTTTCCGCTTTTTTTTCTTCCTATTAAAAACTTTTCATGCAAGCTTAAAACTCAACAATTTTTAAAACTAAAAGTTTGAAATTTAGAGGTGTGGTAAATCTGTGAATGAAGTTGTGTTCTCTCATTTTTAGGGGTAGTAGGTCACGTAGTTTGTAGGAACGGTATCAAAAACTGTGACTTTTGATTTTTTATTACTTCAAATTAGCTTGAACTTGTCAGTTAAAGTTTTGTGAATTTACTAGGCATTGTGACAGACAGCTACTATTTTGCAAAATTTTGTGGTGCTAGCGTTTTGGGTTAACAAGATATTGCCCCAAATCTATCTATCACCTTAAGCTTATTTTACACGGGCTATTTGATCAACACATTTTACGCAGGAGAAAGCAAAACTATAACTTGGTAACCAAAGCCATAGCAACGCTAAATTCGTCATGCGGGTTGGTTTTCACCAAAAGTTAAAAAAAGGTTTCGAGTTGATCACGTCTTCACAAAGACGTGAGAGTCATATTTCCGAAAAATGATGTCATTTTTTTAAATGATGTCATAGGCGACTCAAACTTGTACTTGATTTGTTTTTTGATACTGAATAATAAAATGCCTGAGTCAAAGTGATTACGTGACAAAAACGTCTTGTAATGTTTAGGTTAAATATGGGACAAAAATGCACAGATTTTAGAAAGTGACCCTGGTAAACCTCAAAAATGGAGAACTTTTCCTTACCTTAGCAACTTCAAATTCTAAGGGGTTATAGTGAATGAATTTCACTTACAGTCAAGTTGATTTGAATTAAAAAGCTCGTTTCTGAAAGGCTTTTCGCGTGAAATAGGGTTAAACAAATTTTAATACTTCATTTTAGTCTTTTTAGGCATGTCCTGACAAAAAATAGGTTAGTGGACAAAGGTGCTAGAGTTTGAAAGAGTGGCGATTTCAGCGCGCTGGGACTAAACCTTTAGTTGACAAATAGTTTTTCCCATACAACAAATATTTTCAAAATCACATTCAACCTTTTTCCTGGCATTGCATCAGTGATTTTTGGGTTTTATTTTCTATTAAGAATTATTTGTTATTTTGTTTTAAAGGCGGTGAATCATCCAGCCAATTCCGATGGTTTACTGTAACTAAAATTGAATTATAATTTTTGACATTTTTTGTTTTAATTTCGGGGGTGCGCTTGCAAAGATATTCAACAAATACAAAAAGATATCCCCCGAAAAACAAAACTCAGAGTTTCCAAAAACTTTTTTGCAAAGATACTTTGCAAAAAAGTTGCAAGTACTTTGCGCTTGCAAAGATATTCAACAAATACAAAAAGATATCCCCTGAAAAACAAAACTCAGAGTTGCCAAAAACTTTTTTCGGGGGATATCTTTTTGCATTTGTTGAATATCTTTGCAACCGCTGCCTCAACATTGAAACAAAAAATATCAAAAATTGTAGTTCAATTTTAGCTATTGTAAACCACCGTAACTGGCTGGATGATTCACCGCCTTTAATACATTTCACACTTTTACAGTTGAATTCAGGTTGTTGTCTTTCTTTCCAAAATATATGAGCTTTGGATTCTGAACCACTGTTGAGCACTTAGTAGAGAGTGTTATGGGTTCTAAGACTGATTTGGTCTTCCATAATTTTGCAAATAAAATTATTATATTCACGTAGTACCAATAGTTTAAATTTTTCGACTATATTTTGTTTTTGAAAATCAGGGAATTGTTTTAGAATATTGTTCAAAGAATTCCAGGTTCAAATCCAGGGGTCGGCAACCTTTTCAAAGTCGCGGGCCAAAAACAAACTTAGCAAAGTCTCAGCAGGTCACAATAAAATTACTAGCAATTTGATGCTTAAAAAATGTAATTTTAGGCATATTATTATTGTGACAGCGCGACGTAGCCTATTTAAATATGGATTCTGCTGAAACTCCGTTGCTTTTGATAATTAGTATGCTGAAACTGACATAACTTAACTATCCACAAAATCATTTTTGATACGGAGGTAGGAGGATACTTGCGTGCATACTACAAGAACTTTGGAAACTTTTTTGAGGGATGGCTTGGAACTAGATCCTGATGTAATTAAAGCAGTGGGCGTACTCCAATTACCTCAGCGTCCCCTAAAAAAAGCTAGCAAAATGAAGACCCGACCAATAATATTCAAGGTTTCTACGGTTTTCGATAAAGACCAGCGGTGTAGCGTGACATTTCAGATAAAGCATGCAATTATACTGACGTCATTGGTTATCAGGCTGTAAAATAGAAAAGCAACTTACGCTGAAAAATGTTTAGTATTGCAAGTAGGCCTCCTCTCCCCAGTACACATTAGTGCATAGGTGGGCAAGTTAATGCAAAACGTTAGCTTCGTTAACCACTAGTCCGTTAACAAACTTCACACCTCCGTTAACGTTAATCCGTTATTTTCAGCTTTAATTAACGGAAGTTAATAAAGTCCGTTAATTCGTTAACATTTTGCGTGTAATTTACATTTCTTTTTATTCACTCGCTTCTATAACATGTATTGACGCTGTTAAGCAGATTGCAAGGAAATATTTATAGCTATGGTAGTCTTTTTGTGTTTTGGAAGTTAAATTTTAAAGTCTAATCTAATAGAAATAAGCTCAAATGCACTATCGAAGCTGCGATCGGAAAATCTTGGAAATTGCGAGCAGCAATAATTAATAGACCTATGAGGCTGCAGCTTATTATTTGTCACAAAAAAGAGCTCCTTTCTTCGCTTTTTCTATAAAACTGGCGCTAATGCGCAACAAGTGCTACCAGTGCAAACTGGTTTGTATCGGTACGATGAATGAATGGTGCAAGATATTAACGATAAAAGCCTTAACGGAAGTTAACAGAACTTAACGAAAGTTAATTTAGTCCGTTAACAGCACTTAACGGAAGTTAAGTTTGTCCGTTAACATGAAAAAACTTTTTAACGGATTAACGAGTTCAAGAAAAAGTTAGCTTCGTTATTAACGATTAACGGACTTGTGCCCACCTATGCATTAGTGTGTTCAAGTACAAGTCTTTCTTGCGTTACTACAGACAGTGACAAGTCTAGCAGTTTTCTATGTGCCAGTAGCCAGTAGCATACTAGGCTAACGCTAACAGTAAAGTAGGCCTAATAACATTGAGGTGAAAACATTAATTGTAGAACAAAGCTGGGCCAACTTGCTGAATAGTAAATACATAGCTTACTTTTACAGCCTATTTTTCTCATGTTATTGTAATATGTTGTAGTGTGGAAACAGCCAGCGATGCTATTCAGTATTAAGCAGGCTGGTGGGCTCAAGGCTAGTCCAATGCATGTACGGTTGGTTAGGCCTGGCCTCGTTTTGTTATGTCGTTGGTTTATTTAACAACCACTAAAGCGTAAACAAAGTAGCCAAACAACATACCGGTAATTTTTTGATAGTCTTAAAAACTTTTTTGGAAAACTAGTGCAAGTTCTACGATTAGCCTAGGCCTACTAAATACTAACTCAGCCAACTACCGGTAACTTCCTGTTTAAATGGATTTCAAATCTTCTTTTCACTCTTATAGCTCAACGTTTAGCCTAAATAGTGCGAACAGCACCATGTCAAAAACTCACTCTGACTTATATTACCTGATGCCAATAACTATCGGCTATCACGGCTTGGTTTCGCTGCTGAGTTATTCGCTTTTAGCAAATTGCTAAATTACGTAAATTAAATGGCAACACGCATGCAATATTTAAAATTGCATGCTGTGGTGCATAGCATGTGGCCTGTTTCAAGCTAATTTACTGTAGCAAATCTGAAATCAAAATAGAGCATTAAGGTGTTGTCAAATGAAGTAGGATTGTGAAAATAGAGACTATATTGTACGAAAACAAGAAACAAAACGTATAAAAGAACTTTTGTAGCAAGTAATGCACCAATCAAAGTTTTCCAGCCTATTTGATTTTTTTCGTAATCTTCTAGAAACATAGCAATTTCTTGAGCCGTTGAATAAAATTTAAAAATTGCATGCAGGTTGCCATTATTTTTTGTAATGCAGCGATTTGCTGAAAACGGGCTAAAACTGAAATCAATAAAGTAAGCGAGATTATTTATTGCTACTTTAACTGGAAAGTGAATACCTTTAACTGCAGCAACTTAAATTGATTTACTTTTAAATTTTTACATATTCTAGTTTAAATTATTATTATCTTTTTTGGCTAAATGACTAGGCATGCAATGCATGCTTTGCATGCATGGAGAATACGCCCCTGATAAAGAAATTATGTACGAAAACGTTTCCAAACTCAAAAATTATATAACAACGACAGGGCATCAACTGCTTTCATCACGGAACATTCACCAAAGTTATTTAATAAGCAAAAACAGCTTCTAATGCATCAGTTCAAAGACGAAAAAAAAGAAAGACGCGAGATTTGGTGTTTACAATGATCAATACTGCTTGTATGTCGATAACAAACGCATTCCTCCACCTAGCACCGCATAAGAACTATTTAAAAACGTTAAATCATTCATTAGGTGTGCCATTTAACCTTCCATGCTACGACTCAGCCTTAACCATACAGCAAATTGTGATTAACTGAGTTAAGTCTTTACTCCTTACTAAATAATATTAGTGAATGCCAACGCTTTGAAGTACCGTTCAACTACCCTACTTTTTTAATTCATAACTTCAAAAATACAATTTTCCTTCTTCATGTCAATATTAGATCCTTGAACAAACAAGAAAATTTTGATGCACTGCATGAGTTCTTAACCTTGCTCCCATTTACCCCTGACATCGTGTGTGACTCAGAAACGCGATTGAAAGGCGACCCATTGATTAATACTGTAATACCAAATTATAACTTTGCTCAAGAGTACTCAGTAACTAATGCCGGCGGAGTGGGAGTTTATGTTTCGTCAAAGTTCTGGTTTCAGGTAGATCACGTGCTTAGTTTGAATTTAAACGGTTGCGAAGAAATATGGTTAAACTTAGAAGCACAAGAAAATCTTTCAACAAAAATCACAATCGGAGCCATGTATCGCCATCCAAATGTTAGAAGCAATGATATTGAACCTATGTAATGGTATTGAACCTACCTATTTCCGAGGCCCTATGTAATACAATTAATGAAACAGCCAAACGTAATGTCAATTTTTATCTTCTCGGAGATATAAATATTGACCTAACATTAAATAAAAGATCAATGGGAAGTTCACTTTATCTTGAACATCTGAGTAACTGCGGTACCCTTCCTATCACTACCATCCCAATTCGTGTTACTGAAAACTCGTCCACTATAATTGGCCATATCATAACTAATGATTAAGTGCATATCATAAACCGTGGAGTAATACGATGCGATAAAGAATTGCCTGACCATTATGTTGTGTTTTGTACCACAAATAATAATCCTACTAAATCCCGGTAACAATCGTTTTTCACCATTCGCGACAAGTCTAATTTTAAAGCAGATGCTTACTGTGAAGAAGTGGATAAATCGGTTTACAAGTCTTGCGTGGAATTGACGAATTGATTGAATGGAATTCAACAATTGGTACATTCAATGCTTTTGTATCAGTAGTTCATTCAGTGATTGAGAACCACGCCCCTCTTAAACGATTATCTCGCAAAAAGCAAAAACTTAAACGCAAACCGTGGATTACCAGTGACATTTACGCCATGATTCGTCGCAAAAATAAAATGCATAAATGTTTTATATAAATTTAATGCATAAATGCATAAATAAAATGCAAACATAAAATTTCTTTTCAATATTTTTGGTAATGAAACAATGCAACAAGAGTACAAAAAATATTCAAATAAATTGTCCAAAATTAAATCGAGTGCCAAAAAAGGATATTACGCAAAAGAATTAAAAGCAAATACAGGCAATCCGCGAAAGACGTGGGAAGTGCCGCGCACTTTACTCCCACGTAATTCAATGAAATCTTCTGCTTTATCTTCTGCTCTTGATCTGAACGGCGGTAAAGTAACTGATCAGCAAATAATGATGCTCAAATTGAACAGTTTCTTTTCAACAATTGGAAAAAAATTATCTTGAAAAATTTAGTGGTTCCAAAACATAACCTATTACTTCGAAATGGAATAAGTTCGACTATCTACATTGAACCACCCGGAATAAACGAGGTAATAAATGTAATCAATTCTCTAAATTTACAAAAATCAGTGGGTCTTGATAAACGGTAGAAACAATCTGAGCCAACACAAAATCTTTTTACTATCTTGATAATATATCGTCTTATTTTTACGTGTGGCTTCCAGTAATCCTGCGCCTGCAATATGTTTTTTTATTGACATTGCCTCTTCTATTTGAATGTTTCCGCATACCTGTAAAATAGCACAAAATTCCTTTGTTTAAGTCAGGAAAAAATGTTAACTTAATCAACTACCGCCCCATATCAATTTTAACCTGTTTTTTGAAAATCTTTAAAAAGTTAATTCACAAGCGACTGAACTACCAATAACACTTGTTTT
Organism: Trididemnum nubilum; assembly: GCA_963965965.1. Lineage (NCBI taxonomy): Eukaryota > Metazoa > Chordata > Ascidiacea > Aplousobranchia > Didemnidae > Trididemnum > Trididemnum nubilum. Next base: position 41,110,558 of record OZ014483.1, read on the forward strand.
CTTTTACATTTGCAATATATTAAGCTTAAACCAACTTAAATTGAACATACAGTACTATCTAAAACATAAACAACATTATACTCAAAACTAACAACTGTAAGTACCGCTATATCAAAGTATCACATGCAATAGTTACAGTACGCTGCATTGCTATCTGAAAACTAAAACCACGCAATTCTTTGCAATGACTACAGAAAAAGATTGCTTCGAGACAAAAGTCACTGCATGCAACGAAAACAGCGCGAGGTAATTTGCATATAAATCACGTCATTCTTCCGCTCTAGAAAAACGAACTCCGGTATACCAACTAAAAACCTTACACCAGCAAAAGTTAACAATCCACACAATTTGTACCTCAAATATACGCATTATTACGCAGAGGAGTCGTGGATACCATAACGGAGTGGGGTAACACCTTTGGTTGTTCGAGCAGACCGCCTAGTCAAAACAGGAGCCGATGGGGCGCGTACATCATCATCATGGGCATCAACATCATTGTCTCTAATGGCGGTAGTTGTGCTTTCGTTACTTTGGGCATCAACTAATGGTTGGGTCTCATTTGTATCGGTGTTGTCTTCGGACTCTTCAGAGGCGCAAGGAGACCAATCATTTAAGGAGACAGTAACCTCCCCGCCATTAAGATGGCAAACATTTGCGTAGTTTGGATTGACGTTGATTATCTCGACTTTGTCTACGAGGGAATCGGTTTTACTTGTTCGAACAAAACGCCGTAGATATGCTTCGGATTTAGGATAGGTCAACCAGATTGGTAGTGTTGCTCCTGTGCTCGATCTTCTCTAAAAGGCAAAAAATCGTTCATGGGGTGTCGCATTGGTGGCTGTGCAAAGCAATGACCTGATAGAGTGCAAGGCATTAGGCAGCATCATTTCCCATTGTTCGTGAGGTAAATTAGCAGTTTTTAGAGCTAGTTGAATGGTCTTCCAAACAGTTTGTACCGTTCTTTCGGCCTGGCCGTTTCCGAATGGGTGATATATACTGCATTTGTTCGAGGCGATGCAACGCTGTGTAAGATGTGCCTTAAATTCAAGAGATGAAAAAGAACTAGCATTATCAGAAAGAACAAAACCAACAGTTCCACACAAGGTAAACAATAGGTCTAAACAAGAAATTACGGTTTGAGTAGTCATATCTTTGCACGGAAAGCAAATGGAAAGCGTGAATGTTCGTCAACAACAATAAGTAAGTATTTATTAGGAGTAGAGCCATCGTCGAGCAGACTGTCCGGCTAAAGAAGTGAGCTGCCACTCCTGCGAAAAAGTTGGACATTTTTCTCGCGTTTGCAGGTCTAAGGGTATAAAACCAACCAAGAAACCTTCCTTAGGACAAACCAGTGTTCTATCATCACACAATCTGAGCCCCCTGTTTACAACTAATGCGGCAGCGTGCCCTGGCAGTTTAATTAAAGCTTCGTTGGGTGTTTCCGTTAATGGAATAAAGTTAACTGCTTTGGTTGACTCCGGCAGCTCTGAGAGTTACATTAACTCAGATACCAATAAGAAATTGGGTCTAAAACCAATCCCATCTAATCATAACGTGCAAATGGCATCTGCTGCGATGAAAATGTGATCTTCCGGTTTTTGTCTTGTTGACGTGACAATCGATGGTAAGAAGTACGAAGCCATCAGACTGAATGTATTGGATAATTTATGTAGCGATATAATTCTTGGTATGGATTTTCAGAGTCAACATCATAGATTTATTTTTGAGTTTAATGGGGATTAGCCTGATTTAATTGTATTTAATGATTCCAAATGTGCATTGGCTGTTGCTGATACAAAAGAAGCTACCTTGTTCTCTGATCTAACACCTGGAGTAAAACCGATTGCAACAAAAATCACGTCGCTTTAACGAGGCAGACCGAGTGTTCATTCAGAAAACTGTCGACGAATGACTGAAGAAGGAATAATTCAACCGAGTTCATCCCCATGGAGAGCCCAGGTAGTTGTTGTTAAAAATGAACTTAATTGTCATGAAAAACGGTTGTGTGTAGACTACTCGCAAACCAGTAACATTTACACCGAGTTAGAAGCGTATCCACTTCCGCGGATTGATGACATGATCAATGAGCTTTCAAAGTACAAAGTGTTTTTGACGTTCGATTTAGGTAGCGCATACCATCAAATTAAGCTAACGCTCTCTGATTGCAACTATACTGCGTCTGGAGCAAATGGCAAACTTTTTGAATTCACACGAATCCCATTCGGTGTGAAAAATGGCGTTGCTGAATTCTAACGCAAAATGCGTTAATTTATTGAGAAAGAAAATCTCATGGGTGCATTTTCATACCTTGATAATATTACTGTTGCCGGTCACGATCAAGCCGAACATGATGGTCATGTGACTTCCTTTCTCAAGGCTATTCGTCGCAGAGATTTCACTTTAAACGACTACAAAACCATTAGTTCAGTGAAGTACATTAACATTTTAGGTTATGTTGTTGGTAATATGACGATTAAGCCAGATCCGAAACGAATGCCCCCTTACAAGATTTTCCTGTGCCTAGTAATAAGAATGCCTTCGTCGTGTTTTAGGAATATTTGCGTATTACGGTAGATAAATTGATAGTTTTGCCACAAAAGTGCGTCCCTTGGCGGAAGCCAAAACGTTTCCTCTGACTGGAAGTGCATTAGCTACTTTTGTTTTGCTGAAGTCTGAACTGTGTAATAGTGCTTTGCAATCTATTACGGTAGATAAATTGATAGTTTTGTCACAAAAGTGCGTCCCTTGGCGGAAGCCAAAACGTTTCCTCTTACTGGAAGTGCATTAGCTACTTTTGTTTTGCTGAAGTCTGAACTGTGTAATAGTGCTTTGCAATCTATTGATGAATCGTTGCCTTTTGTCGTTGAGTGCGATGCCTCCGATGTGGCTATATCAGCCACTCTGAATCAAGGCGGACGACTTGTCGCCTGTATGTCTCGGACCTTGCAGGGTAGCGAAATTTACTCTCCCGCTTATGAAAAGGAGGCAACTGCTGTTGTTGAGGCAGTTAAGAAATGCTCGCACTTATTATCATGTCAAACGTTTACTCTAATAACTACAGGTGGGCAAGTTAATGCAAAACGTTAGCTTCGTTAACCGCTAGTCTGTTAACAAACTTCACACCTCCGTTAACGTTAATCCGTTATTTTCAGCTTTAATTAACGGAAGTCAATAAAGTCCGTTAATCCGCTAACATTTTGCGTGTAATTTACATTTCGTTTTATTTGCTCGCTTCTATAACACGTATTGACGCTGTGTCGTATTCGAACTAGTGTCATAAAATGCTGATAGTGTGCGCTTCTGCTAATGATTTGCATATACTGCGTCACGCGTGATTTGTACTGTACGAATCGCTGTCTCTGTTGAATGTCTACAGACATTGTGCTGTAGCGTGATGATTGAAACACTTTAGTTGAGCTGTTGACAGTTCACATTTAAGTTTATAGTGTAGCCTTTTGCAGTGACTCATTTTATCTATGTAATTATTTAGGGCATGTGTTATTAAGTTAAATAAAGCTAATATTACAGTATGATTGTATAATTAGTCACGACAATTTATTTAACTTAATATTCATGGAGAGCAAGTTCATAAAGCCGAGTCTGCTCAGTGCAGATCCGAATTCAAGTCAAGCTTGTAAAGAGTGGAAGCATTGGTTTCGCACATTTACGAACTTTCTCGAGTCTTTCCCGGCGGAGCCCGCGGTTTCTGAGGCCGATAAGTTGAGGTGCTTAATCGCTCATATTGACAAAGATGTTTACGACTTTGTGAGCGAATGTCAGACATATCAGGCTGCTGTCGAGACTTTGGAAAGACTTTATGTTAAGCCTTGCAATGTAATTTTTGCCAGGCATTTGCTAATGACATGCAGACAACAGCCGGAACAGTCACTAGATGACTATTTGCAGAGACTGAAACAACTTTCAAAAGACTGCGATTATAGAGCCGTAGCTGCCGATATTTGTCGTAACGAAGCTATCAGAGATGCTTTCATTTCTGGTCTTATTTCGAACGATATCAGATCTCGCTTGTTAGAAAATACGCAACAAGATTCCTTGACTCTACAAGCTATTTTTGACCAAGCCCGCTCTTTAGATATTGCTCATAAGAGCTCTGAAAGATACAATGCTCTTCCAATTGCCCCTGGAAAATTTGATTCTAATAGCATCACCAATAGAGTTTCAGCAATTCAGAAGAAAAGAGTGGAATCGACTAGTGACGAGTTGGAGGAAAACCCTAATGAAATTGGTAAATCATGTTCAATTCAACAACCGAAAAAGACATGTGGTTACTGTGGTAACGATATTCATGCGCGATCTCAATGCCCGGCTAAAAGAAGTAAGTGTTACAAATGTGGAAATTACGGTCATTTTGCAAAGCAATGTCGTTCTCGCACTAAGCAACTGAACTACACTACCGTTTCAGATGTTGCAGCATTGAATGCAGAAAATGGTGCTCCACACAAAGTTGATGTTCCAATAACTGTGAATGACATTCAAGCCAACGCACTAATCGATACTGGATCGACCTTAAGTCACATCAATAGAACTTTTGCATCCCAACACGATTTTACGCTATGTACTGAACGAAATGAAATTGGATTAGCTGTGACCGGGAATTGCTCTCAGAGTGATGGGTTCTGTCTTGTTACCATCTGCATGCAAAATCGCAGTTATCCTGATATGAAGCTCCTCGTGCTTGACAACTTGATAACCGATGTCATTTTGGGGCAAGACTTTTTGAAGTTGCATAATCATGTGCAAATCAGTTTCGGAGGTCCGAAACCTGCGTTAAGAATTAGTGCATTAGATTGCATTAAAACCGATGTTGTGCCACGTTCGTTTGATCACTTGACTAATGAATGCAAACCGATCATTACCAAATCACGCAAGCATTCAATGGCCAATGAAAAATTTATTGCTGAAACTATTAAAAACGATCTGCGTAACGGAATTATAGAGCCGAGTACATCGCCATGGAGAGCCCAAGTTCTTGTTACTACTGGAGAAAATCATCGAAAAAGAATGTGTATTGATTATAGCGAAACTATCAATAAATATACGCTATTGGACGGCTATCCATTGCCGAACATGCAGAGTATGGTCAACAAGATTGCACAGTATTCTCACTTCAGTACGTTGGATTTAAAGAGCGCGTATCATCAAGTGGAAATTCCTGTAGAAGACCGTCCGTACACGGCTTTCGAGGCAAATGGTAAACTATACCAAAGTAAGCGTTTTTCGTTTGGTTTAACCAACGCTGTTCCGTGGTTTCAGCGCATAATTGACGATATTATCGCAAGAAACTCCTGTGAAGCCACATTCGCTTACTTGGATAATATCACCGTTTGTGGTAAAACAAGAGAGGAGCATGATGCAAATCTACAACGTTTTCTCGATGTGGCAACGAAGCACAACCTTACGTTTAATAAGAACAAGTGTGTTTACTCTTCTGATTGCATTTCATTGCTCGGCTATCAGATTTGCAACGGGACTCTGCGTCCAGACCCTGAGCGTGTTAAAAGTTTGCTAAACATGCCAGTGCCGACAGCCAAAAAGGAGCTACGCCGTACAATAGGCTTGTTTGCGTATTATGCACGCTGGTTGCCGCGTTATTCTGATCGCATAAAACCGCTTGTAGACACAGTGGCATTTCCGCTGAGCGAAAATGCAGTGGACTGTTTCCGTCAGTTACAAAATGAACTAGCAAACTCTGCCCTCAAAGCTGTCGATGAAACTGTTCCGTTTACACTAGAAACAGACGCTTCGGATGTTGCATTATCTGCTGTACTTCAACAAGACGGCCGACCTGTTGCCTTTTGGTCACGAACTCTTGCGCCAAATGAAAAACGTTATGCTAGCGTAGAAAAGGAGGCTGCGGCCATCGTTGAGTCGATTCGAAAATGGTCACATTTTTTGTTACCACGCAAGTTTACAATAATCACGGATAAAATTCCGTATCGTTCATGTTTAACAGTACCCGACGCAACAAAATTAAAAACGACAAAATTATGCGTTGGAAAATCGAGTTAAGTCAATACTGCTATGATATTGTTTACCGTGAAGGGAAATTTAATGTAGTGCCAGATGCTCTTTCACGTGCGTATTGTTCTAGTACTACTGTTAATGCTTTGTATCGAATTCACGCCGATCTGTGCCATCCTGGAATAACCAGGATGTATCATTACGTGAGACTTCGCAATTTGCCCTACTCGTTGGATGATGTGAAACGAATGACTGAGGCATGTTCGATATGTTGTGAGATCAAACCCAGATTTTACAAACCCCCGCCGGCAAATCTTATTAAAAGTTCTCAGCCTTTCGAACGACTAAGTATGGACTTTAAAGGTCCTCTGCCCTCGACCACCAAAAATCATTACCTTTTAACTGTTGTTGATGAATTTTCAAGGTTTCCGTTTGTATTTTCTTGCAGTGATGTCAGCTCGCGCACTGTAATTTCATGCTTAAACTCGTTATTTAGCTTATTTGGTTTTCCTGCCATTGTGCATAGTGATAACGCTAAATGCTTTGTGTCTAAAGAAATTAAGCTGTTTCTTGATGAAAGGGGAATAGCGAGCACATTTTCTTCCGAGTACAACCCTCGTGGCAATTCTCAATGTGAACGTTTTAACGGCATAATTTGGAATACCATCAAGCTCGCACTTCGTACGAGAGGCTTGAAAACTTCTCAGTGGGAAATGGTAATTCCAGAATCTTTACATGCTTTAAGGTCATTGTTGTGCACGGCCACAAACGAAGTTCCCCATGATCGATTTTTTAAGTTTACACGCCGTTCCATGTTTGGCACTACTGCTCCTTCGTGGATGTCAGAACCTGGGCCTGTGTATGTACGCAAGCATGTACGTGACAAATATGATCCCATAGTGGATGAGGTGGAATTGCTCCATGCCAATCAAAACCATGCGGTCGTGAGATATCCAGAAGGACGTAAAGTTACCATTTCAGCCCGAGATGTTGCTCCCACTGCAACAACACCTAGCAATGGGGACCCGGGGGACCCTTCTCCACTTCCTGTTCATGTCCAACCTGAATTGGCTGGGGATAGACGTGCTACCACTACTACGGGGCCTGAAACTTGTAATGGGCCAGAACCTGATTTGCAGACCCCGTTGAATTGGCGTTCAACTCGCCAAAGAAAAGCTCCCGACCGACTTGCTTATCATACTTGATTTTGAAATTTTGATGTGAGCACAATTCTTTGGAAGGGGTGAATGTCGTATTCGAACTAGTGTCATAAAATGCTGATAGTGTGCGCTTCTGCTAATGATTTGCATATACTGCGTCACGCGTGATTTGTACTGTACGAATCGCTGTCTCTGTTGAATGTCTACAGACATTGTGCTGTAGCGTGATGATTGAAACACTTTAGTTGAGCTGTTGACAGTTCACATTTAAGTTTATAGTGTAGCCTTTTGCAGTGACTCATTTTATTTATGTAATTATTTAGGGCATGTGTTATTAAGTTAAATAAAGCTAATATTACAGTATGATTGTATAATTAGTCACGACACGCTGTTGAGCTGATTGTAAGGAAATATCTACTGCTAAGGTGGTCTTTTTGTGTTTTGGAAGTTATATTTTACAGTCTAATCTAATTTCAAGATAAAAACAAGTTCAAATGCACAACGAAGCTGCGATCGGAAAATCTTTGGAAATTGTGAACAGCGATAATTAATAGACCTATGAGGCTGCAGCTTATTATTTGCCTCAAAAAAAGAGCTTCTTTCTTCGCTTTTTTCTATAAAACTGGTGCTAATACGCAACAAGCGTTACCAGTGCAAACTGGTTTGTACCGGTCCGATGAATGAATGGTGCAAGATATTAACGATACAAACCTTAACGGAAGTTAACAGAACTTAACGGAAGTTACTTTAGTCGGTTAACAGCACTTAACGGAAGTTAATTTAGTCCGTTAACATGAAAAAACTTTTTAACGGATTAACGAGTTCAAGAAAAAGTTAGCTTCGTTATTAACGGATCAACGATTAACGGACTTGTGCCCACCTTTGCTAATAACTGATCAACGTTCTGTCGCCTTTATGTTGGATTGTAGACGACGGACAATAATTAAAAATGACTAAGTTCAATTGTGGCGAATGGAGTGAGCTCCATTTTCTTACATTATTCAGTATCGCCCTGGCCAAAGAAATGTTGGCCCAGACAGTTTTGCAAAAGCGTACCGTTCGGCTGTAACTATGACGTCCAGTACTTTTCAAGATATACATGATATGTTGTGTCACCCCGGTGCAACTCGCTTGTTACAGTTTGTTTGTAGTAAGAATTTACCATTTTCTACAACTGACGTTAAGCGTATTATTTCTATTTGTAAAATCTGTGCTCAAATTAAATCTCTCTTCGTTCGTAATAACCAGGGCACTATTATCAAAGCGATGCGACCCATGGAAAGAATTAGTATCGACTTCAAAGGCCGCTGCCATCTTCTAGTCTCAATAAATACTTACTTATTGTTGTTGACGAACATTCACGCTTTCCATTTGCTTTCCGTGCAAAGATATGACTACTCAAACCGTAATTTCTTGTTTAGACCTATTGTTTACCTTGTGTGGAACTGTTGGTTTTGTTCTTTCTGATAATGCTAGTTCTTTTTCATCTCTTGAATTTAAGGCACATCTTACACAGCGTTGCATCGCCTCGAACAAATGCAGTATATATCACCCATCCGGAAACGGCCAGGCCGAAAGAACGGTACAAACTGTTTGGAAGACCATTCAACTAGCTCTAAAAACTGCTAATTTACCTCACGAACAATGGGAAATGATGCTGCCTAATGCCTTGCACTCTATCAGGTCATTGCTTTGCACAGCCACCAATGCGACACCCCATGAACGATTTTTTGCCTTTTAGAGAAGATCGAGCACAGGAGCAACACTACCAATCTGGTTGACCTATCCTGGATCCAAAGCATATCTACGGCGTTTTGTTCGAACAAGTAAAACCGATTCCCTCGTAGACAAAGTCGAGATAATCAACGTCAATCCAAACTACGCAAATGTTTGCCATCTTAATGGCGGGGAGGTTACTGTCTCCTTAAATGATTGGTCTCCTTGCGCCTCTGAAGAGTCCGAAGACAACACCGATACAAATGAGACCCAACCATTAGTTGATGCCCAAAGTAACGAAAGCACAACTACCGCCATTAGAGACAATGATGTTGATGCCCATGATGATGATGTATGCGCCCCATCGGCTCCTGTTTTGCCTAGGCGGTCTGCTCGACAATGGTATCTTCGCCCACAGTAGTAACATTTTCTTTCTCCTGAGAATGTTGCAACTGCCAATACTTCGCCAGATGTTACTGGACTCGAATCAATATCTGCCTCGTTTTCACTGTTATCTTCGGTGCGCGTAGCCGATGCCGCTACTGAGTTAGTTCTCGACGTATACGTTGCGGAGTACTCTTGCGCTTGGAAAAGTGATCTGGCTTTATTAAAAGCTTGATTAACGATTAATTCATTGCTTTCGAGTAGTCTCTGGCGTATGTGATAAGATGCCGCACCATTGATGAAAGCATCTCTTACTAGATCCAAGCGATATTGTTCTGCTGAAATGTTTCTTAGACTGCAATCCTTGCTCAGAACATGCAGAGCTTGTAAGAACTCCTCTAACGACTCTCCAGCTTTCTGTTTTCTTGTTGCGAGTTGATGACGAGAAAAAATAACATTCGGAGTTTTGATGAAGCTTGCTTTAAGTTTTGCAATTGCTGCATCATACGAATCCAAACCATCTATTAACTCATAAACGTCGGCAGTAGTATAAGCGCACAGAATCTCGAGCTTGTTGGGCTCAGGAACGCCATCAGCCCGGGGAGCGGCCAAGCACCTCGTAAAAAAATTGGCAAACGTCTTAAGCCTATGCTTGAAGTGCTATGAGGCCTTTGCTGAATTAGGGTCAACGTCAAGCTTTGACGGTTTCATCCATTTACTGGACGAAGCTGCTGCCATTATTAAATTTAAGTTGGTTTAATAGAACTATCAATAACACTTGTTTTTTTACATTAGCAATATATTAGGCTTAAACCAACTTAAATTGAACATACAGTATTATCTAAAACATAAACAACATTATACTCAAAACCGATAACTGTAAGTACCGCTATATCAAAGTACATATGCAATGGTTACAGTTCTGAAAACTAAAACCACGCAACTCTTTGCATTTACTACAGAAAAAAATTGCTTCGAAAGAAAAGAGAATGCTTGCAACGAAAACAGCGCGAGGCAATTTGCATATAAATCAGGTCATTTAATAAATTTTTTTCAAAAGCAATCTGTGCTGATTGAGTCTCAATGCGGTTTTCAAAACAATATGTCTACAACCCATGCTATTCTGGATGTTCTGAACACCTCTTACGACCAAATCAATGATAACAATTTTACTTGCGTAATATTACTAGATTTCCAAAAAGGTTTTAATACTGTTTATCGTACCTCATTATTAGGTAAACTTGAATATTATGGTATCCGAGGAGTTGCGCAAAAACTTATGAGCTCTTTTTTACTTGCAAGACAGCAATATTTTGCCCATCAAGATATGCAATTCGAAATAGTCACCAATCGATTTGGAGTGCTCCAAGGCAGGAACTTAGGCTCCTTATAGTTTTTAATATGCTGTATATATGATATATCTAATGCCTTAAACACAACTCCCAGATTATTTGCTGATGATACTTGTCAGGTAATCCACGCTGCTAATCCGTCAATTTTGTGTGTTAATATAAATCATGAGTTACGGAGTGTACTAGAATGGAAGAGTACCAACAAAATTGCTGCACAAAGCTGTTTCGAGCTTTTAGATCTCATCGGCAGCCCTCAGCTTCTCTAACAAAGTTATTCCCCAGCTGGACAAGACTCTTGGCCAAACTGGACAAACCTTAAGGGCTTGCACAGTGGCAGAGAGATTCTAATGAATAAACGATTTTTCACTTGTGGTACTTAAAAAAAAAACAAATGAAAAAATCGCTGAACCCTTGTAGTAAGGACAGCCATAGGCTATCCCTACTACAAGGGTTCCCCTTGTGTGACCACGGAAATCATAACCGACGAGTTTGACGTCCTTCGTGGTCGACTCCTGGGAAATCATGACGACTTCCACTGGCAGTTAGGTGGCTAGATCAACCACCAATCCTGCAGCTGCAAAGCAGCTCGAGTCATAAGATGCACAGAGCTGGACAGCGCTGTTTCGAGCTTTTCGCTCTCATAGGCAGCCCTCAGCTTCTTTAACAAAGTTATTCCCCAGCTGGACAAGACTCTTGGCCGAACTGGACAAACCTTAAGGGCTTGCACAGTGGCAGAGGATTTCTAGGGAATAAACAATTTTTCACTTCTGGTACTTAAAAAAAAAGTTGTTATGATTTCCCTGGAGTCGACCACGAAGGACGTCAAACTTTTCGGTTATGATTTCCGTGGTCACACAAGGGAGCCCTTGTAGTAGGAATAGCCTATGGCTGTTCTTACTACGAGGGTTCAGCGATTTTTTTTCACTTGTTTTTTTTTTGTTAAGTACCACAAGTGAAAAATCGTTTATTACCTACAAAGCCTCTGCCACTGTGCAAGTCCAGTTCGGCCAAGAGTCTTGTCCATCCCACAAACTCCACACATTTCCAAAAATCCACAAAAAAAATAAAGCTGGGGAATAACTTTGTTAGAGAAGCTGAGGGCTGCCGATGAGAGCTAAAAGCTCGAAACAGCGCTGTCCAGCTCTGTGCATATTATGACTCGAGCTGCTTTGCAGCTGCAGGGTTGGTGGTTGATCTAGCTACCTAAATGCCAGTGGAAATTGTAATGATTTCCCAGGAGTCTACCACGAAGGACGTCAAACTTTGCGGTTACAAAATTGCTGTTAACTGTAAAAAATCTTCAACGTTAATGTTGCCCCCCAAAATCACCATTTCTATCTTAACGATCAAAATACTTTTCAACAATAATCCAGTTTCCGTCAGTAAATAGGTAAAATATTTGGGCATTGCAATTGATGAAAAAATATGCTTTGCAGAACATATTGCCAAGTTGACGTGCAAAATATCTAGATCTGTAAATATATTGTCTAAATTGCGGAACATTTTACCTTTTACATCTCTTCGTAAAGTGTATTATAGTATGGTTCACTCTCATTTACTGTATGGCATTGTAATCTGGGGTAACACTTAAACCATTTGAAAAGATTTGATTATTCTTCAAAATAAAGCTGTCAAAATAGCTGCAGGTAGACAGCGGCAAGACCATGTTACACCATTTTACCACCGATTACAAATTTTGAAACTGGAAGACTTGTATGAATATGAAGTAGCAAAATTAATGTTCAAAAACTCACAGAAAAATTGTCGCTTCAATCCTGTTCGAGAGATACACTCACGAGCAAGGCGCCTCGTTTTATCTGAACTTAATTTGCATTTATCTAGGTGCAGAACACAAAAATTACAAATAAGTTTTAGGTATCAAGGAGCTGAAATTTGGAACTCGGTACCAAAAGCGTAGCCAGGGGGAAGGGAACAGGGGGGCCGGGCCCCCCCAATTGAATTACCACCAATGATAAAAAATTATGAAAATATAGCCTAGCGATGTTTAGTTGCAGTTACGACGACGAAGTAGCTCAGGGGCCCCTAACTAACGATCAGGGGGCCCCTAACCAACAACCAGGGAGACCCGGGGCCCCTAAGTGAAAAACGAGGGCCCGGGGCCTCTAACTGACAAACAGGAGGCTCTCGGGCTCCTAATTGACAACCCCTAACTAACAGCCAGGGGGCCCTGGGGCCTCTAACTGACGACCAGGGGGCCCTGGGGCCCCTGACTGATGACCAAGGGTCCCGGGCCAAGGGCCCCGCAATTCAAATTTTTAACAATATATACGCAAAACCTGTGAAAAATCTAAAAGTTTTGTGCTAAAAATTGCAATCCCAGGCCCTCGTTTAACGTTATTTTGAACTTAATGCTATAACACAGGCGGTACTGCAAACCCCCAACTGAAATACTACCAATGATAAATATAATGAGAGCATAGCCAGTATGTTGTCCTTGTCCGGAATTGCAGTTTCTTTAATTTAGGATTTACGCGTACAAAAGCAAGTAATAATTATGACAACCACCTTTCCACGCCATAATAATGTCATGCCATTCCTAGAGGTTTCAAAAAACTGTCAAGTGACTTGACTCGAGTCCTCCACGTATCGGAAAAAAAGTTGTTTTAATTTTGCTTTAAATGTTTTTTTTATGAAAAAACTTAACGGCGCGATATCTCAAAATCATAGGCGTAGCAAGAGGGGTGGCCCAGGGGGCCCCGGCTCCTTAAATTGAAATGCCACCAATAACAAAAATTTAATAAAAAAACCTTGTTTCTTCATTTTCAGTTTCTTTCAGCATCTTTGCGTACAACAGTACACATGTACAACACAGTAATTAACAATAAATAATATTGACGACCAGAGGGCCCGGTGCACCTTCTTAATTCAATTTTTTCCAACCGATTAAAACGTATAACCAGGTTGAAATCAAGTGTTTTAGTCCTAAAAATTGCAACCTCAGGCCCTCAACGAAACTTTTTATGAACATGATGCAGTAACCAGCGCCGTATTTGCCATATGGCACAGCGCTAGAGCCCAGCGCTCAGATGGTAAGACTTTTTTTTGGTCTTCACTTATATTTGGCAGGAAGATGTTGCAGAATTCCCCAAGTGCCAGGGGCCCCGCGCAATGCAAATCCGGTCCAGAAATAACATGTTTAGTAAGCGTAATCATTTATTGTACCATTTTTCAACAACGATTCAACTCCACCTCGCCAGTTTTTACGCTCAAAATGCTTTTTAAAAAATAGCTAGAGAAAATGCTCATTGAACAAATTATTGAATTTCAATTGAGGGGGCCTGGGCCCCCTGGCCGTACATGTACTTCCATAACTGGTTAACTTCATGACAAAACAAAAATCTTGAAGGAAAATCTTTGAGTGGATAGCTATTTACTGCTAAAATATTGCAGGAAGTAATGTGCCTTACTTCCCCCTACATGGACCAAATCACTTACAATTAAAATTTTACTCCATAATGAAAGATTTTAAACGAGTTTTGGACTTTAATTGCGCGTAAAAGGAGGATTGAACAATTCAATTTTTTCGATTGGCTTTCAAATGTTAAAAATCTAGTTCTTTCAAATGGCTTTGAACACGTGCGAAATGTGATCCAATGGGATTAAATAGCTTTTTTTTTCCAAAAACTTACAAAAATTGCCCAGCGGCTGGGGGCTTTGCCCCGAGACCCCCATAGCCACCGGCGGCTGGGGGATCGGCCCCCAGACCCCCGTCTGTGATACGTTTGAGTACACTAGCTTACTCAAAATGTCACCTAAGTTAGACATTTGCATTTTCTAACGATTAGTTTTCGCCCTCTCCCTTTATCAAAATCCTTGTTAAGTGCCAACAGACTAAAGCTTCAGATCTTCCATTCTACGATATCTTTGCCCCACAAAAAGTTCCTTTTTTGGAAATTTCTGATGATACCATTGCATATGATTTGTGGTTTGGGCCCCCCCAATCAAAAATCCTGGCTACGCCTATGTTTGGTACTATATGAATTTAAAAAATTGCCATTTGATCAATTCAAATTACTGTACGTAAAATACAAAAAATATTTATTGTTAAATTACAATTGATTCACAATTCTAAATTAATTAAACTTGATAAAAGCTCAAGTTTGATATATACGTAACGTATTCAAATCAACATCAAAAACTGACCCGCCCAGCAACTTGACATGACAAACTTCTGGGTGGCTGCTTGACTCGATAACCGAAACGTCCTTCGCAGCTTCCTGTTCTATTTAATTGTATTTATGTGTGTCCATGAGATTTTGTTTATTCTTTTGATTGAAACGAAACAAAACAAATACGAAATAATACATCATTTTCTGGGGACGGCCTTTCTAAGAGTAAAGTGCCGAACCGCCAAAGGTCAGAGTGAACTAATGGTCTGGGGCAGGCGCGTAGCCAGGATTTGAAAAAGGGGGGGGGGGGGCTATTTTGAAAGAGTGAGAAGTGTGCATACGACGTTGACTCGAATTTTCATTGACCTTGAATCAGTTTCGGACGGTTTGTCCGAAATTTGAGACGAAATGTCTCGGAAACATCGGAAATTCAAAGGTTTTTTCCGCCCAAAATTAGGTGATCTCCAAAAAAAAAAAAAAAAAAAAGGTCTTCGCCAAAATTCAGAGTGATTTTTCGGCCGAAATCCGAAATTCAAACGTTTTTTCCGCCCAAAATTAGGTGATTTCAAAAAAAAAAGGTCTTCGCCAAAATTCAGGGCGATTTTTCTCTCAAGTTTCGCAAGTTCAAACGTCTGAGGGGGGGCTCTTTTCGTATGGGGGGGCTATTTTCCATTTTTCACAGAAAATCGGCCTCAAAAGCACAAAATACATGCGTTTTTGCATACTTCACAAGCCAATAGGGGGGGGCTCGAGCCCCCCCCGCCCCCCCCCCCCTGGCTACGCTACTGGTCTGGGGGCAAAACTTTTAAACGTTGTGGTACATTTGTGATTAAATAATAACCGTTGTTTACTCGCTAGCTTAAAGTTATTGTTTGTCTTTTCTACAAAAAAATTTTTTGTTTTTTCTTGAAAAACTAAGGATTTTTTATTAACTTTTTTCTGTCTGTATGATTAATTGTCCTTTGATGATAAACTTTTTGCGGGCCCCCAAAGCTTCCTTAAAAGGAAATCCTTGGTATTGTAATGGGCTTCCTTTCCGTAACATTTTACAGACTAATAAGACATTTGATATTTGTATTTGACTGAAAATGCTACTAAGGTCCGGCAGTAAATTGGAAGAAGCACAGAAGCATAAAACATCTTGCAAATGGCCATCGCTCGCTTAAACCAGGCTTTGCTCTTGGTGAACTGCGTTGATAAAAACAACATTGTTAACACGCATAACACACATGTTATGCCAAAGATAGAGGACTTCTTTTTGGCATGATTTCATTCATTCAAAATCTATTCTATCAAGGTCAAAAAATATTTCTTAGAATTAAATTTAATTGCTACGAAGTTGCCTGCACGATTTGCAAAAAGGTCGCGGGCCGGATGATTTTTCTCAGCGCGCCAGATTGGGTTCGCGGATCATGGGTTGCCGACCCCTAGTTAAAATAACATGTCCGAGCTGTCACAGCTCTTGTTGCCGTCCGTATGCTACCGGCACTCTCAGTTTAGTATTTTCCTATTAATTGCACAATGCACAATTTTCAGTAATCGATCCTAATCTAAAAAAAAAAGAAAAAATTAGAATGCCGCAGCATTGTGGAATAAACCGATATAACCTTTAATTTCATGTCGTTGTCATGAATGACTTTGTTGGTTTAGCCCAGCTTCTTCCTCACCTTCTGTAACGGTTCTGCTGTCTCAGACAAGTGCAAATTCCTCCAACTCGCAAAACTTCTCCACAACATCCATATTTAACGTAAGCAATCGTTCGTTGCACTTCGATCAAGTTGAAGTAATTGTTGATTTTGAGTGTTTCAGTAGCGATGTGGACATCGTGTGATTTCCAAGTAACCGCTTGAAATTTTGTAAGTGGTTGGAGGAGGATTGTGCTTCAGCTGGAACGCGGATAAAAAATATAATCGAAAAAATCTGATATTTGCTCACTTTATCTTGTTTAAACTTTTTACATATTACCGTTCTAGATCATTGGAGATCATCTGAGCGTTAGTCAGGGTTGCCACATCCTGGAAAAGTCCTGGAAAGTCTGAATTTTTTTGCTGTTCTGGAAAGTCCTTGAATTGTGTTTATAAGTCCTGGAAAGTCCTGGAAAATATTTCGAAGTTTTCCCGTGATTTACCAGGACAGAATGCATTTTTTATATATATATATATAATAACACGTGTCTAGTGATTGTACAAAGCCATTGTTGAAATTATTTGCATTGTGAAGGTCTTTCAAAAAGCTTGATGGTGTTGTTAAACGACAGAGCTTATTTGTACACTGGCGCACAAATAAAAAAGTCGCTATTCCAGCCCTAATACCGCCCTATATGTAACTCAAACTGTAACCCTAGTAGAGATGGCGCGGATAACAAAAAATGCATCCGCATGCTGCGCTGTGTCCGCAAACCTTGTCCGCATGCTGCACCGCACCGCGTCCAAACACAACTAAGTTCACGCTACACCGCACCGCAAGTTATCTATTTTTCAAATTTCCACAAACATCAAAAAAGAATTAGCTCTCTAGCTTACGACATACAAAAAAATTGATTTTTGGAGTATCATTTTGGACAGTTTTTAGAGGGGTGGCCCTCTCAAACCATGTCAAAACATTTGTCTTTTAAACATCTGCTGATAAAAAAAAATAATGCCCTAGCCTGAGCTGTTCAAAAATTGATTATTGAGTGGTCCATTTGGGGGCCCCAAAACTATGTCAAAACATTTGCAGCTTAAATATCTACTGATATAAAAAATAAAAAAAACTATCACCCTAGCTTGAGCAATCAAAAAAATTAATTTTTGAGGCCCCATATTGAGGTGTTTCTGAAGGAGTGGCCCCAAAAAATTTCCGGAGACAAAATTGCGTTTGCAGCTTAACAACTTTACACAACAATTAGATTTCGATGTGTTGTGGTTTAGGAGAAGAGCACACAAGATTTGGAAAGAAAAAAAATGAAAAAAAAAATTCTCATCGTGGCTAAAAGTGGGTTGGTAGGAATGACAGGGTAAGACATATAATAACCCTGTGAAATATTTTTTGCCGTATTCAAGCTGTTTTTGAATAAGACCACTTTTTCACCAAACTTTTGAGGTGGTTTTCGGGTCCTAAAACCGAAGTCACGTCATTCATTACCTCAAAATTTGGCACCAACTTAGAACTTATTAATCTCAAACAGCTGTTAAAATTTCATACAGCTAGACCCAACTGTTCTCGAGTTATAAGTAAAAGTCTGCAACTTCGCACTCGCTAACTTTGAAAAAGGGCGAGTAAAAACCAAGGAATGCGCGGCGCGAGGTCAGTCGTTCTAATTATACTGCTTTTATCTGCCTTGAGTGTATTTTTTATCACTTTTTCTGCGCCGTGTTTGGGCAATCAAAAACAATCGATTTGTCTACCTGATAATTCATGAAACTACTGTACTAATCCTAAACCAATTGCCCAAATACTGGTATACCACGTACTCTGCATGCTGTCACAAGCTACTGCACTTATATTTAACTATCTAACTTCATAAGAACAACTTTGCTGCCTCCCAACGTAAGCCTATATATGGATATTCAATATTGGGTAAACTTCCGGTAGCTTACTTATCCGTGAAGCTGGAACCCTCTATCATCTGCTACTACCACCTAGGCTATTCCGTCATTGCAACTTTGTGTAGCCTAGCCTTCCTACTTTACCACACACCAGTAGGCTACAGACATTTAGGACCGAAAGGCTAATGCCTTATGCCATGACCTATCAACTATTGACGAATACTGTATGCTACATTGAACTAACTCTGCCACTCTGAAATGCAAGCGTTGTACCGGTACCAATATCATAGGCCTACTGCATACAGGAAGGGTATGTGGCTAGGCTATGTGCCATTGCTCTGACTGCTGATGATTGTTTCCGACAAACCTACTTCATCTACATTTTTTTGTCTGCCTTTGTTTCATCTTCTCACCAAACATCCAAAATTTTTCCTAGTCTAGCCAACCAAAACCAAAATCATTTTGTTGGTGTCAAGAAACATGTTCAGCCAATCAAAACTAAATTTGTTGGAGCCTAAATAGCCTATTAGGATGCTCCAAATTCTAAAAAAAAATAAACTTGAACTGAAGGCACTTTTTACTGTTTCAGTAGCCTAACCCTAGGTATTGTCACAACATGATATTGTTGTTGTCTTCAATTCATATTATAGTTATGTCATGACTTACAATCCTAACCCAAACATAAAATCTTAACCCAAACCCTAACGATAATTTAAAAAATAAAAGAGACTAAATGAGCGCCCATTCTTCTGCTGTTTGGTGTTTTGTTCTTTTTAAATAATTCGTACTTGTACGCTAGAGTGCAAATGAGCAGTTAAGCACTTACTTGTTAAAATGCGAAAATTTGCACTTTGCTGTACGGTAGGGATAAATTATTGAATATTATTGTGAATTCATGGACAGTAATTTATTACAATGCGATACTCTAGTAGCAGTATCACTGCTAGTAGCAGTAGCGTAGCGCGCTATAAGCCCCCCCCCCCCCCGTTGGCCTGTTGACCAATAAGCACTACAAGAAAAATACGACGCTTTTCGTACTATACTTCTGAGGTAGTTCTTTTGCAGTAATATGGACTCTAAAGTAATTTAAAGCCACTTTTGAAGCATCATTTAAGGGAGGAGCCAATATTGGAAAAAAATTAAATCACTAACAACTACGTAAAAATGGCTAAAAATAAACAATCAATTAGATCGCTTGATGCAAAATACTTAACGTAAGCTTTGCAAAAAAATTGTAAGGGGTATGTTCAGCATTTAACTTTATTAATTACCAATAACCTCTCTCAAATCTCGTTTCATTACCCCCTCTTCTCAATTTACCTCTTTATCTATCATTATAAAATGCAGACAATTTGGATTAATACTTGTGAGTTTTTTCAAAGGAAGTGCCTGTTTGCACTCTATCGTTCAAATGAGCTGTGCTGATCGAGAATAAGCGAACAACAGTGGGTGCCCATATGCTCATTTTCTCTTTTATTTTTTAAGTTGTTATCGCTAGGGTTAGGGTTTAGATTTTGAGTTTGGGTTAGGGGTTAACGTTAGGTGCAGAGCTAGGGATACAGTTTGGGTCAAGTTTAAGGTTGGAGTTAGGGGTAGCATAGCGTTTTGTTTTTTTTCATTTTGCACGCTGGCGCGCAAATAAGCTCTGTCTTTTACAAATAATAGGATTTTATCGTTTACTGGCTGGAAGTAAAGCTAGGACTGAAGTTTTACCATTTGCCATCACTAAAGGTCGACCGATGTATTGTATTGGTCAGCCGATATATATTGGTCGATACCAGGGCCAAGCCGATACATCCTATCGGCTATCTAGCGCCGATAAAATATCAGCTTAGCACAATTGCCTTAAACAGTTTATTTTATACTGAAGCCTATTTATGCAACCAGTCTAATCGTGTTTTTGCAGTGCTAATTTCTATACCACGTTATAAAAGCAATAATCTTTACCAAAATTAAGCTTAAAATTACAGTAAGTTATTGTTGCAAAATTTTCTAGCGCCGGGGGCTTTGCCCCTAAACCCCAATGGCTTCTGGTGACCGGGGGCTCCGCCCCCATAACTACCGTTGCAAATTTCTGGCTTTGCACCAGGCTAGTAGTCAGTACTAGGAATGCAAATGCGTTACATCAAATTTTTTGCCAATTACAAGTACAAAAAAGTAGGTGCAGGAAAGAGTAATATGAAATTAAAATAATGTTTTGTAAAAAGACGTTAAACAGTCCTGGAAAAGTCCTGGAAAATGATTTAAAAAGTCCTGGAAAGTCCCGGAATTTAATTTCGCAGTTTCTATGGCAGCCCTGATTAGTGAAATAGTTGAAAAAGTGAAGAAAGTGAGCCATGAAAAAAGTGAAGGAAATCGATTTTTAAGCAACCAAATTCTGTTTCGTACGCTTTTTATTTTCATTATAATTCGGGCAAAAAAAAGAGCCACACTATCTTGATGTCCTTCATGGTCGACTCCTGGAAGCCTTGTCCAACTTCCACTGGCAGTTAGGTGGCTATAACAACCACCAACCCTGCAGCTCCAATGATATTTCACATTGTAGCTCAAGTCATATAAGCACAGAGCTGGACAGCGCTGTTTCGAGCTTTTAGCTCTCATCAGCAGCCCTCAGCTATCTTTTCAAAGGTATTCCCAGCTGAACAAACATCTTGGCCTAACTGGCAAACCTTATTGGCTTGCACAGAGGCAGATGCTTTACTAGGGAATAAACGATTTTTTCACTTGTGGTACTTTAGAAACAAGTGAAAAAGTCGCTGGATCCTTGAAGTAAGGACAGCCATAGACTATCCCTACTACAAGGATTCCCCTCTGCGTGACCACGGAAATCAAAACTGCACTATCTTGATGTCCTTCATGGTCGACTCCTGGGAAGCCTTGTCAACTTCCACTGGCAGTTAGGTGGCTATAACAACCACCAACCCTGCAGCTCCAATGATATTTCACATTGTAGCTCAAGTCATATAAGCACAGAGCTGGACAGCGCTGTTTCGAGCTTTTAGCTCTCATCGGCAGCCCTCAGCTATCTTTTGAAATATCATTGGAGCTGCAGGGTTGGTGGTTGTTATAGCCACCTAACTGCCAGTGGAAGTTGACGAGGCTTCCCAGGAGTCGACCATGAAGGACATCAAGATAGTGCAGTTTTGATTTCCGTGGTCACGCAGAGGGGAATCCTTGTAGTAGGGATAGTCTACGGCTGTCCTTACTTCAAGGATCCAGCGACTTTTTCACTTGTTTCTAAAGTACCACAAGTGAAAAAATCGTTTATTCCCTAGTAAAGCATCTGCCTCTGTGCAAGCCAATAAGGTTTGCCAGTTAGGCCAAGATGTTTGTTCAGCTGGGAATACCTTTGAAAAGATAGCTGAGGGCTGCCGATGAGAGCTAAAAGCTCGAAACAGCGCTGTCCAGCTCTGTGCTTAAAAAAAAGAGCCGTCGATTGTTAGTTTGACTGGAAATCCTAAATTCATGACTGCGTTTGAATTAAGGATGTCTATTTTAGAATACCGAATTCTCAGGAAGCTGTTCCTACTTTGAACCTGTTCCAATTTTAGGAATTCGTTTGATTGTAGAGCAAAACTGCTCCTGAAAAATGCTGAAAACTTTTTGAACGTTGCAAGTCAAAGTGTGTATGCAATGCCAACGCTAAAGATTTGTTGGATTTTTTGTGAAACCTTCTTTTTTTTAGACGAAGACGACTAGAAATGACGGTTAAAATGAAAACAAAAAATTAGAAAAACTGATGAAACATAATAAACTGCAGTTGCAGAGTGCGTGCAATAACAGTCTAATTTTTAGTACTCCTGTAATCCTGGGTACAAATTCATTAAAAATGAAATAAAATCTGGATTTTATTATTTTGCATAGTGCAGCGCTAAATTGGTGTTAAAATAATGCTGATGGCCATTTTGAAGATTTAGGATCGGTTTAGGATTTAAAATTCTGGATTTGGAAAAAAGACTCGAAATCGTTCCAAAATACCTAATCACTCCAAAATGGTCAGTCCTACTTTGAACTCGTTTTTTTTTTTTTGGCATTCATGGCTGTGTAGCGTGCAAAACTCATACAATATAAGATTTTATTACAAGAAGATTGATCAAGTTCAAGTTCCCGTAGAATAACTTGATGGAGACATCTCTATCAGCTTCATTAACCAAAGTATAAAAAGTTTTTTATACGTACTTGAGCTGGACTTCATTGTAAAAATTTCACGAGCTTTTGTTAACGCAAGTTAATGATTATGTAAGGGATCTACATATGTGGCCACGGGTGCTAACAGAAATGCAGAGCTGGGCACCCGCTACTTGAAAAGTATCGGGCTGCCGCTGCCGCTATTTGGCAAAAAAACCAGCGGTGCTGCCGCTTATCGCTACTCAAATAAAAAAGTAGCGCCGCTACTTGCAAGCAAAACAGCGGCCGTTGCCGCTGCTTTAAAAAAATAAATAGTACAAAGAACGATGGCATTCAAATACGGTATCTAATGGTGAAATTTCAACTTTATTTACGAAAGTTAATTTTTCAAGCCTTTTAGATATTGGTTCAGGTTACAATGGGTATTAGCAGGCATACATGGTAGATAAGTAAGCAAATCACCATTCAATTAGGTTTTGTCATGCTCCTTTCAAAAAAACAAGCATTTCAAAGTGCTGATTGGTTAAACCAGCGCTTTAGAAATTACTTAGGAAGTTACCCTTGGAAGTTACTTTAGGAAGTTAAATTCCTTATCGCATTTTCTACACAAACAAATGGCATTAAAAAATATAGACTCAAATAAGTTAAGGTTTTGCCGTTAAAGCACAATGACATACAGTATTCAGCTTCTATACAATTCTGTCCCGGCTCTTATAGCTCTGAAATAATCGATCTGTTTATCATTATCACACTCTCGGCCCTCAACCACTAAACTAATTCTTCGCGTAGAGATCCGAAAGGAAAATTTATCAATCAACCGAGTTCCAAAACATTTCTTGGAGTTTTGTAGAAATGGTAGGTGATTCACGTCCCTGCGATGATTTCGTCCAACTTTGACGCAAAAATAGATCGAGCGTTTAAGATATTGGTGTTTACGAAGTCGAAGGAAATACGTAGTAGTGACGCACATGTTAAGCAAAAATGCGTTAAAAAAAAACATTATCTATGAGAAATGCTCATTGAACAAACTATTGAATTTAAATTGAGTGGCTTGGGGCCTCTTAACCGTACATGTACTCCTACAACTGGTTATTTTCATGTCAAAACAAAAATCTCTAAGAAAAATCTTCGAGTGAATTATTTACTACTAAAATATTTATAAAAATTTAACCCCAAACTGCAAAATTACAAACGTATTTTCGACCAAATTATTAGTAAAAGGAGAATTGAAACAATTTAATGTTTTTCAATTGGCTTTCAAATGTTAATAATCTACTTCTTTCAAATGGTTCTGAACACGTGCAAAATGTGATCCAATGGCATTAAAATAGCTTTTTTTCAAAAAAATTTCAAAAAATCTTCCAGCGACTGGGAGCTGTGTCCCCAGATCCCC
Organism: Trididemnum nubilum; assembly: GCA_963965965.1. NCBI lineage: Eukaryota > Metazoa > Chordata > Ascidiacea > Aplousobranchia > Didemnidae > Trididemnum > Trididemnum nubilum. The sequence continues at coordinate 41,134,330 of OZ014483.1, forward strand.
GTCTGTGATACGTTTGAATAAACTAGTTACTTACACAAGTCTCCCAATTTAGATATTTTCATTTGTAACTTTTGGTTTAAGCCCTCTTCCTTTAGAAAACTTTCGGTTAAGTGCCAAACTAGGCCACGGCTTCTGATCTTCCATTCTACGATATCTTTGTTCCACAAAAATTTCCTTTTCGAAAATTTCTGATGACTTCATTGCATGTGATTTTTGGTTTTGGCTCCCATCAATCAAAAATCCTGGCTATGCCTATGCACGGGGGATGGCATTTCGAGCCGTGTCCCCCCAAATCACTGCTTGAGCTCCGCAAGCGAGAGTAAACTTTTGTAGTAGCACAACTAGCAAACTTTTGCCCAAAAACAGGTAACCACAAACGCTTTTTTCCATGAAACAGCAAGACAGATCAAGTGAACGTAATCAAGTAGCCTAAGATTTTGTGATGAAGACCATTTTTTAATTTTTTTAGTCTTCACCTCCAAATTTGAGGGCAAAATCCATACTAAAGAAGGATAACACAGGATTTGGAGCAAAATATTCACCAGATCGCTGCCGCATTCCGAATTCGTCTGGTCTCGGCTACGTAAGCGTTCCCCCGCCCAAGTTTTTATGCCCCCCTCCCCCAAACACACTACTCTGGCTCCGTGCCAGGTACTGTACTGTTCTATTTGCAGTGCACGATCTATGCTGTGGTCTGGGACATCTCCATCATCAAATCATCTCCATTTGTTGTACTAAATGCTAGCATTTTGAGTAAATATCGCGGAAAACCGTCTTTGCGATCTGCAAGTTTTTAGCAATTTATCGAACTCTAATTATTGCATTTTCGTTAAAGAGATACTGCTCGAAATAGGCTTTATTGACCTCGTTTTATCAGTTCAAATTGACCCGCTACTAGACCACATTATTTGTTCAACTTCGATTGAGAAAAAATCGGACCACGTGCGATAAAATTCGCCTATACATACAGTATAAGAGCAACGAAAAAACGTCACAAAAGTCTTGTATGTTCTACTAAACTGAAATAACGAGGTAACAAGAGCAGAGTGAAAACAAGCGGAGAGTAAAGACTCCAAACGGTAACGCATGAAAATGTGAATTGAAAAAGTCTTGGAAGGAGTTTATTAGCAGTAGCGGCAGCAGTAGAAAATTTGCTTAAAAAACAGCGCTGAAGCACTGCCGGTTTTTCGGCTAAAAAAAACAGCGGCGTTGCCGCTTGTCGCTTTTTGATTTTAGGGCTATTATTTTGGAGAGTTTTTAAAAGGGTCACTCTCTCAAACCATGTCAAAATATTTGTTTTTTAAACATCTGCCTATATAAAAAAAGTAATGCCCTAGCTTGAGCCGTTCAAAAAACTAATTTTTGGAGAGTCCATTTGGGGGCCCCTGGAGGGGTGGTACCCCCATACTATGTCAAGCTATTTGTTGCTTAAATATCTACCAATATAAACAAAAAACTATCACCCTAGCTTGAGCAATTAAAAAAATTAGTTTTTAGGGCCCCATTTTGGGGGGGTTCTGGGTAGAAGCATCAAAAAAATTCAGGAGACAAAATTGCATTTGCAGCTCAACAAATTAACACAAAAATTAGATATTGATGTTGTGTGGTTTAGGAGAAGAAGAGTGCACAAAATTTAGAAAGCAAAAAATGGAAAAAGAAAAAAAACTTAATGCGGCTAAAAGTGTACGTAGGGATGAAAAAGTATCTTACGACATATAACCATGTGAAATATTTTTCGTCATACTTGAGCCGTTTTTGAATAAGACCACTTTTTACACCAAACTTTTGAAGTAGTTTTCGGATCCTAAACCTGAAGTTGCGGGACTCATTGCCTTGAAATTTGGCACACACAAATAACTTATGAATCTCAAACTGCTGTCAAAATTTCATGTATCTAGACCAAACCATTATCGAGTTAGGGCTGGTCCACCCTGTGCGTACAAAATTACAAAATTTTTTTCGCTCGTACGTCGAGGGTGTCTACACTATACAAAACCGCGCTTACGATCGTAACAGCTTAACAGCGTATTTTGTGGGTGGCCATAATATTGTGTCAAATTATGCATCACGAGAAGTAGTATTGTCTTTTTGGTAATTTAAACGTGAATTTTTTCTACCTTCCTCACAAAAAAACATAACGTACGGCCAATTGCAACATCTTGACGTCCTTCGTGGTCGACTCCTGGGAAGCCATGTCAACAGCGCTGTCCAGCTCTGTACGGCCAATTAATGATCGAGTGTCCGTTACTGAAAAGCTAGATCTGGGTTCGATTCCTTGCTTAGCGTTCAGCAATAAAAAGAGACACCGTGAAGACTCCACAGTGTGTAGTAGACAAAACGTGGCAGCCCAACTAGAGGACCAAACGGTTTTTTTGCTGTCTCCTGGCCAAAGCAACTTGATGAATACAACAAAATTACAAATATTAATTTATAGGCCACTAATGCAGGCCCGGCATCAAGATAGCGCGACTAGGGAAGCGGAAATAAATTTTGGGGGAGCACGATAAGTTTATTTACGTGAAATCAAGAGTGTGGATCAAATGAAAAAGGTGAAGACGTAAAAAAAAGGCCTTCAGTTCAAAAATTTTCACAAACTCTGGTTTTCATCTCAAAATTTTGCGATTTTTCACGAATCCTAAAGTGAAAACCCAAAAAAAGGTCTTCGTCCCTAAAGTTTCATGAAATCCGGTGTGAGTCCACAAAAACTACGAAAAACAGTTCTTGCTCGCAAATTCTAGGGCGATAAGCACCAATTTGGGAGTCTTAGGCCTTGATTTGCACTCCAGTAGGCCCGAGCCTGTTAATTTCTTCGGAGCACGGTCCTCGCTTGGCGCACAAAAGCAGTCATTTGGGGAGGCACGACCCCAAAATGCCCCCCGTGGCGCCGGGCCTGCACTGATGGGCACTAGAGACTGGTTTCAAAGGTTCGGTTCTTCTTTTTTTTAATTCCTCTTAGCGGAGGGTGACTCGGTGGAAAGATCTGATCACAATATCTTGCAGGGTACATTTTGTGTTCAGCTTGCAACTGTTTTTCAGTTCTACTGATACATTCCGTTTACAGAGGTGGATTCCTCGAGGACACATTTTGAGGTCCTTGGCCTCGAAGCTTCAAGTCCTCGAAAATTGCCCTGTGCTCTGCTCGAGAACAACAGTATTTTTGGAATCCTTAAAATTTTGTAGATCGCTTTTTGTAGAAAAACTTGTTTTTTTTGGAGATTTTTTGATTTTTGTTTTTTTGAGAACACCTGAAAAACAAATTTTTAAAGACATTATTTTTTTTTTTTGGAGAACACTTGCGCCTGTGTCCTTGCCCTAGAAAGGGTCTGTCCTCGAAAGGGCTGTCTTTGGCCTCGGATATTTTTTTGTATCCTTGGCCTCGAGCCTTATGCCCTCAACTCCACCTCTGTTCCGTGTCCATTTAAGCCTAATGTTGAGAGTCTTTCGCCGCTCTCCCACATCAGCTTTTATAAAAACTTTATCCAGTTCACCCCTGGAAACACAACAGACGGTGCGTGATGCGTAGCATGCAGGTGTAGGTTATCCGCTCGAATTGTCGAACAGTTTGAGTGCGCGAACACATTATACTACAATCTTTTCCGCATTTAATCCCTTCTGCAAAAACATCACGCATTTTATCATTATTGTATTGACTCCTCCCCCCAAGCGGTTTGGGTTAACTCTTTGTAACCAATCAGATTGAATTGCATTATAAATCGTGATTTCTCAGACTCATGAAGTCCATACACAAGCACTTTACACACACAAAAAAATAAAGAAACAATGTACAGCAGGAGCTGTTCTTTTCCTGAATGGTGCAACATACATCATCTTCTATTGATTCACAAACAAAATGCCACAATAATGATCATAGTATATAGAATCATAGAAGCAATCAGAAGACATTAACACTTTAAGCCAAAGGTTCTGAGATAAGTGACGGCGTTCAACAAATTTATTAGTAATTTTACGCTGTAGAGCGTAGAACGAATCAATGTTATAGTAAATTTGACTTGCTCTGGCACTGTGATAGCGAGTCATGCCATGCAGAATTCTATACGCATCATTGTAGGCAACTTTTAACCGATATATAGCAGATGTGGAGTAGTTACACCATAGTTGACTAGCATAAAAACACATGCAGTGTGCACGAAATAAAATGTTTTTCACCTCAATTGAACATTTGAAAAAACGAGTTTTGAGCTTATTGGCTGCACAATATAAATATCTCGCTTTTCTTGCAATATCAGTATCATCACATAAATCACTGCTAATACTAACTCCAAGATATACCACATTATTCACAAACTTAATTTTCTGACCATCAATATTCATATTTCAAGGCATAAACGTGTACATATCTTTGAAGAAAAAGTCATACCAACAGTCTTTTTACAATTAAAAACAATATCATGTAATTTGGCATAATTACTACACACATCTAATAAATCTTGTAGCCCTCCAGCACTCGCAGCAAAGCAGCATAAATCATCAGCTTACATTATTGCAGTGTTCATCTTTTCTTTTTTCACACAAACGCTTCTACTGAACGCTTTTTTTTTACTACTACTCTGGTAGTTTTGTATCACAGTAACGCACAAGAATTGGATAATAAAAGTTTGGGATTCAATCCCTCACCCGCTAAACCTAAACTTATTCGCAGAAATGCTTACCCTAGCATCAGCCAAAGATTGAGAAATCTCACAGATGTCCAGCTACTTGCACTTTCATAAAACATAAAACGAGGGCGAACTATGGTAGCTAAAAAATTTCAATTACCCTATACTGCAGTAATATTATTACCACCGAAACAGCAGAAAATTGATTGTGCGATTAGGGCATTCAATAAGTTTACTGTACTCTGAGGAGGAACTTTTGAATTCTCTCAAAAGGACAGATATTGCAACTTTTGTAATACAACTGTATTCAATATTTTCAAAAACTCAATAAACTAAATTTGTTGCAAGCAAAAGTAGAAAATTTTAAGCGCAAAGCTGTTAATATTTCAGAAAGTAACAAATCGGGCATCTCTTACGATTGTAATGTTTCGGAGGGAGTGAGGAACCCTCCATCTGGTTGTTGCTTCACGTAGATATCAGCGCAGATAAGACAAGCACATATTATTATTGATAGTATTGATATATAAACAAGTGTAAAGCAAAAGCTACCTTAGAGATTTAATCAAAACTTGTAGGAAAGTTCATCTCAAGAGTTTTTGCTTAAAGCAAAAGCTGTCTCATAGGTTTAATCAAAACTTGTAGGAAAAAAATAACCAGAGGATTAAAAAGGATGCCAATGTCCAACCAGTCTCAGAAAGCAGATATTTTATTATACATCACCAATATTTTGATTATAAAACTTCAATATGAGTAATGCCTGGATCCTGGAAAAGTCAAGCAGCAACTTATTGAAGCATTAATAATCACCAATGTCTTGATTGATTTCATGGTGGGAAAAGAAAATGTCACAAGTTCAGCCAACAGCACTTAACCCAAGCCATGAGCAATTTTCATTACGATGTGTTGACCATGAGGCATGTTGAAGAAATACAGAACAAACATTAATGAAATTTGATGACTTTACTTCTGCTTTTCACTGTTATCACTAAAAGAGAAAATGTCATGTTGTTAGTCAACAGCGCTTAACCCAAATCATAATCAATTTCCAGTTGGTTGTGATGACCATGAAGCATGTAGTAGAAATACACAACAAACATTAATGGAACTTGATGGCTTCTGGTTTTCAATCAAGCAGTTCCAACAATTTTCCAATTATCTTCTACGTGTTGGAGGACCTAGAGTAAACAAATAATAATTACTCCTACCAAAAAAAGTTCAAAATTCTGCAAAGTGTCCAAAACTGTCATGAGCAGTAGACATATCAAAAAAACGGACCAATTATGCATAAAACAGTTGCACTCAGAGAAGAGTCCAAAATTTTTAGAGGCAAGCAGTTGACACAAGACGATTAACTTGGCCAACTTTAATCATAGTCTGAACCAGACCCAAAAAATGTTTGACGCAAAACCCTAATCATATCACTGCGGTCTCAAATTTTCTTGCATCAAACCGGTCACATTAAATCTCAAAAAAGCGCCAATACTACAATACAGAACAAAGCTATCAAATCAAGTTAGCAAAATTAAAGCAAAAAAAAAACAACTTTTTTTAAAAACTAAACAAAGAATACTTTATTCTGTCAAAATTAATTCTAGCGAAGATATCACTACAGCATTTTTTAAATCATAAGGCGCAGCAAACTGGAACATACAACTGTTAATTGGCGCGCTGTTGTAGTATCGATAAATGGCTTCTATAATTATTATTTTCTAGCATAAAGTGCACCAAATGGCTTCAATAGCTTTTGTTTTTAGGCACAATGTGCATCAAACTATAAGATGCACTACATTACATTAAGTTTATTAAACTCTAAAAAACGTTTTAGAAATATAAATGGTTTAACTATGAATGAAATTATGGAATCAAATCAATACTTTCATTATACATGCTGTAATACATCGAAGCGCATAAAGTTGGTAGGGCCCACCACAGCATCATCGCACCCGAGCAACATAGCTGCCTTGAAAGAAATGTTGCAGCGATACAAAGCCACCGGCAATGCTGTGTTTGATTTGACCAGGCTGATTTAAATCTCAGACCTCTACTCCAGAGACGAAAGCATTACCACTCTGCACCAACGTCCTGCCACCTCAACGTGGTGATGCAGTCCCCTCCCCAATGGGGATGGGTCGAAATGGCAGGACAGATCTCCCGAGGGGCTCGACCAAAAGGTCGCCCCCACTGTATCGGACTGTTTTTTGCTGGGCCGCCCGTTGACCGGTCACAACTGGGCGGCTCCTCTTCTTCTTATTGACTGGACCCCCTTTCGGCGTCTCCTTATCCTGGCATTGCTCCTTATTAGTGGCAATGCCCACCCTAACCCAGGCCCCATCAGCAACCATCCTCACCCCAGGTACCCCTGCTCCATCTGCCATCTAGATGTGGGCAGAGATTCTCTTCAATGCTCTGCTTGCCTTAAGTGGGTGCATTTTCTTTGTTCCTCCCTCACCCGTGCTGACTTTTGCACAATCTGTGCAACTGGCACTGCAGTGGGCTGGCGATGCCCAGCGTGCCATCCCCAAAACACAACTGGCTTCCCCACTCAGACCAGTCTCCTTGTTACGCCGCCTGCGTCCCCTCCGCCCCCTCCCCCGGGGTTCCCCCCACTACCGCCTGGCTTTTACCAATCACGTCCACCTCGGGGCCCTCCACGTTACCCTTGCTCCATTTGCTCTCTCGAGGTTGGTAAGGATTCTTTAAAGTGCTCCACCTGCTCCAAGTGGGTGCACTTCTCCTGCTCCTCTCTGACCCGGGCTGACTTTGGCAAAATCTGCAAGGCCGGCTCCCCCATGGTTGGAATTGCCCTGCTTGTCTTAATGGGGACCTTGCCTCTCCTACCCTCCGGCCAGCGTCCCCCCGCCCCTTCTCTCCAGCTCTGCCCCCACCCACACCCACTCCACTTGCTTGCTCAGATCTCATGGATTCATCTCTGCCTCTCCCCTCACATCCTCCCCTCCTTAACACCTCCCCTCCTTCCGCTTTCACCCTTCCTGCCTCATCACCACCGCCCACAGGTTCACAGCCGGTCCATAACTTGCCACCCCACCCTCAAGGAAATCCACGCCTCTCATTAAATCTCAGAATTCTTCAATGGAATGCCGGCGGTCTATCCTCCTCCCGCCGTGCCGAACTGATCGCCTTTTTCTCTGGCAACCACTATGACCTCATTTTGCTCCAGGAAACCCATCTTTCCTCAACCAAAAAGTTCCAAATCCCTGGTTATTATACCCTCCGCACGGACCGAACATTCGGTAGACAAGGCCCTGTTTCCTCCGGTACTCATAACACTGGTGGTGGTGTCCTCACTCTCATCCACTCTGACCTGGCTTTCTCTCCTGTTTCTGTCTCCTCTCTGTCTTCCCAGGGCCTCTACTCAGACTACACCTGTGTTAAAGTCCTTCTCTCCAACCACTCTCCTCTTCAATTTCTTAACCTCTACTCCCCTCCCATCAGAAACAGTCCTTCTGATTCTCGCACCAGGACCTTCTACCCTGACATTCTTCCTAACTCCCCTGACACTTTTATCCTCGGAGACTTCAATGCTCACCACCCAACATGGGACAGACTCATTCCCCCTAACCCGCTCGGAAATGACCTGTTTTGCTGGATCACTTCCTCCGGTCTGGAAATTCTGAACGACCCCGCCTCTCCCACGCTCCTTCACCATTCCACTGGGAGCCGTTCTTCCCCTGATATCTCGATAGCTCCTGCGTCTCTCGCTCCTCACTGTGAGTGGCGCACTCTCCCTGGCCTTGGCTCGGAACATCTCCCCTTTGAAATTGTCCTCCCCCTCTCTCCAGTTCGTCACCCGAACACTTGTCCTCCCAAATTCAACTACAAAAAGGCCAGTTGGGATATTTACCAATCTTATATTGCTGAGCACCTTCCCTCTCTTGATTTTGATGCACTCAACATCCACCAGGCTGCCCACTCCTCTTCCCTATTCTTAGTCGAAGCTGCCAAGGCCTCTATCCCCTTTGGCCGCCTTGATCGTTCCCCCCAAATCCTGGAGGTCCCAGGAAGCGAAATCTGCAGTGCGGGAACGATGGAGGGCCCGCTCCGTAGCACACCGATCTGAGTCGCACCACCTCAGATACATAGATGCTTCTCATAGGGCGTCCTCAGTCATTTCTAGAGCCAAATCTGCAACCTGGCAAGCCACCTGTTCTAACCTGTCTCCCCGTTCTGATCCTCGTGCTGTCTTCAGGCTTCTCAATGCCATCTCGGGCAAAAAGAACACCTCCCAAGACCCTTTTTTTCCCGATTGCACTTGCCCTCTTGATACTGCCAACCACTACGCCTCTTATCTTCGCTTACATCTATCTCAAGCGACACCCCGTTCCTCGCACAGAGCTGAACGACAGTTCATGAATGAACTCCGGAAAGCTAGCTGTGAGGATGCTTCTTCCCTCCACAATTCTTTCTGCTCCCCCTTCTCCTTGACTGAACTCTCCACTGCCATCAGCAATTTCTCCTCTTTCACTGCGTCTGGCCCTGACCAGATTGCCTACCCTTTACCAAAGCACTTGCCTGAACCTGCACAGCTCCTCCTTCTTTCTCTTTTTAACAGGTCCTGGCACTCTCACACCTTCCCCTCTTGTTGGAAACCTACCACTATCATTCCCATTCATAAACCTGGAAAACCCACTTCCTCTCCGTCCTTTTTCCGCCCCATTTCCCTCACCTCCTGCATCTCCAAGCTTTTTGAGCGCTTGATTCTTTCTCGCCTAACTTTTCACCTTGAATCTAATCATCTCCTCTCCACCTGCCAGGCCGGCTTTCGTCCTGGTAGGTCATCCCTTGACCAAATTCTAACTCTGTCTCAATCAATTTGGGACGGCTTCCAAAAGAAAAAACCTCCAGACCGAACCATTTTGGCTTCTGTTGACTTCTCCCCCATCCCCACGCGAGTCTCTGATCACGTGCCCCCCTTTTCCCCCATGGTCCACAACCCACTTCACTGTTACCCCTTCATTCCCGACTGCACAGGCAGCAGTGCAGCCCGACTCCAAATTGCTTCAAGCGGACTATCCTCCCTCCCCCCGTCTGATATCCAAGTATGGACTGACGGATCTGTCCCCTCCCTTTTTGGTCCCCGTGGCGCTGGAGTGTATGCAACATGTTCCAAATGCAACACATCCCATTCCTTATCCTTTTCCTCGGGTCCAATTGCCTCCAGCTTCACAGCTGAAACCTTTGCCCTCAAGCAAGGTCTTGCTTGGTGTGCTAGCCATTTGATGACCTGCAAATTCCAGTCAGTTCTTTTCCTAACCGACTCTCAATCAGCCCTCTCTATCCTTTCTTCAGCCCCCTCTTATCTCCTGCCTGAGTCCCTCTGGAATGTTTGGTCCCTTGCCTCCTCCCTCTCCAACAATACCAGTTTGAGCTTCCAATGGGTCGCTGGACATGCAGGTCTCCCCGAAAATGAAAAAGCTGATTTACTTGCCAAAACTGGTGCCTCTCTACCCACTGATGCGATCCCAAGCCCTCTCCCCCCAGTTATTGCCAAAGTCTGTTATTCCCAATACCGCAATTGGAGACGTCACATCTCACACTCCCATCGGAACTTCCAAGTCCCCAAAGTCTCTTCGGAGGAACTTCTTCTTTCTCGCTCCATACGCAGTGAGCTCTCTCGTCTTCGCTGCCATGGTCACAGTCTTCTTTTATCTTCATATCTTCACAGGATCAGTCGGAAGGAGAATTCTGATTGTAGTGCCTGTGGACACCTTCTACAGGACCTCAATCATCTCCTACTCGACTGTCCTGCTTCTGAACCCCTTTGCAAATCTATCTTTGGCTCCTCTCTCTCTATTCTCGATCTATGGTCCAGACCTTGGGGTGTGGCCCGACTGTTGGGTCTCCGCGGAGTTCCTCCGTGCCCCCATCCCTCGGAAGGGGTCGAGTAGTACCACCACCACCACCAAAGCATTATCACTTGATCAACTGGCCGTAAGAGAGCATAACCAGAAGTACAGATTAAATACATCAGAGTATAAGGCACAAGTTGGATTTCTTAAAAAATTTAATTATCATTGGTGCACCTTATGGTTTGAAAAATATGACACTTTAAAATCTTAGTTGCACTTAAGAAAAACAAGCAATGCTACTCATATGATACAAGAAAGTTGAAATTGTGTAGTTAAGTTGCAGTGATGTGAACACTGTCTTGTCACACATTCACATTAGAAAAAACTTTAAAAGTGACAAATTTTCTTTGGTCCACTGCTAATTTTAAATGATTATTTTAACTAAAAGCAAATGATTTAGATAAAACTTCCAAGTTTGTTTTTTTATTTTCATTATGAAAACGCTTGTTTTTTTTTTAATAAAAGCTCAAATAGCTGGTAAAGATTGGCAATCTAGAAATACACGTAACTAACCTTGAAAACCTGACAATGCCACTGTTAGATTGATTATCATTCTTAAAATTTTTGAGCATTAAAGATCAACATTGTTTCATAGATTCATCAATAAGTCTCTTTGAGTCTGGACCAAAGTAATGTACCCTATCATTGATAAATTTGTTAAATTCCAAATACTTACAGTTATTATATTTTGTTCATTACAATAAATACTTGCTAATAGAGTCTTAATTTACAATTCTGAAAAGCAATTGCAGAATAGAAAAACTTTTGATTTCACTATCTCATGGACATGACAGTAAGCCAAACCTATTGGCTTGGCAGTGTCTGCAATTCCACTCAACTATTTGTAAAAGTCTAAAACCTGATAGTTACTGAATAATAAGTGAGTACATCTTGAAATAGAATAATTTTACATGCCTATATAGATGTAACTGCACAGCCCATCATATCAGTAGGCTAGTACCAGGGTACACCTACTGGTAGATTATAGCATTTTAATTCTGCTTTTATTACTGTAGCTGTAGGCTAACTGATAGTGTAGGCTCCAATACTTTTGAGTTTCATTGATGTAAAAAATCAGATCCTAGATTTTATCGGCAGACTAGTTTTTTAACTTTGCACATTTTCTGACAGTAGCTTAGGCTATTATATAAGTTGCTTATTTACCAGTATCTCTAACCGGTATAATGCAGCATCACTGCACCTGCAAAGAGCACCAGTAGGTTAAAATTTTTGAACTCAACTAGCCTACAGCAGCTATCAGGCTAAAATTACTAGTTTACGTTAACAACGTGGTATATATTACACCCTAGGTATGAGTACCACCAAGACGTAGACCTATCGTACCAACCCAAGGCGTACCAGTACCATACTGGTAGGCCTGTTGGTGCTGGTTTTGGTCTAAGCTAGTCCCCCTGGTCAGGACTGTGATCTGCATCGCCACACCACACATCAGTTTTAATTTTCAAATTTCTTTACTTGAAATAGGTCAACCAAATGTTACATAACAACAAACAATTTATAATTCACTTTTGGGCCTATCGACCTAGGCCTCTGTTTTACAAGTTTTTCCTCATAGAGCCGCAAATTGACTATTTTCACGTTGAACTAGGCTATTTCAAACCAACACGCATACTTTCACTTTTGAAAATCAACTTTTCTTCAACAAAACTTATGAACCTAATTTTAGCCTACCCCGAGACCTGGCAAACCAGTTCTTCAAAATTTCACGCAAATCGTGAGCTTACGAGCGTACCGGCGAAAAAAATTTGCTCTTTCAGCAAATTTTTTTCGCTGGCAATTTTACTCTTGTAAGAGTGGTGACTAAAAAAAAGCAGCGGTGCTGCCGCAACCAAAAAAGTAGCGCCGCTAGTAGCGCCCGCTGGTGAACAGCGCCGCTGTGCCCATCACTGCAGAAATGCATAAAGGGGACGAGAGGAAAAACTTTAACTTTAAAGCTGCATATACAATTATGTATATTCGAAAGTTTGAATTTAGGCAAACTGTGACAAAGCAAATAACAAGTCCTAGCGGTAGCTGGCAGCAGTCCTATCCTCGTTTATGCAGCAGACTCGTAAAATAAGAGAACACAATTAAAGCGATTTTACGATGCAGCAACACACGAAAAGAAACACGTTTTTCTCTACACAAATGATCGATGAACCACGAATTGCAGTTACTATTCTGCAAGCTGGCGTAATAAAATTTCTTACGAATTAAAAAGTAATGAAGCAGACAATTCGCTCAAATGTACAAAGAACCCGCTCTTCCGTGCGAAAGTTACTGGTTAAAAGCTATTTCCACCGGACTACACAGTTAGGACCAATGAAAAACACAACTAGACATAAAATTGGTTTAAATCCAGCTGGGGGGTCTGTGGGAGCGCTGTGAGCTCCTTCAGTGGGGTCGGAGGCAGAGCCCCGGAAGCTTTAGCACTTTTTGTTTCTCGAGGGTCAAATACAGCATTTGATCAACATTCCAGCATCAAACTTGCTTAAATTGACTAGCAAAAAACGTAATATACACAAAAGAAAGTATGTGAAGTGGGGGATGATGACATTGACACAATAATATACAATATAATGACTTTAATACTGCAAATCCAAGTATTTTACTGATGAAAGTTTTAAAAAGTCATCTGCAATCATAGACTTCACAAACCCAAATATCTATTAAATTCACACAGATAGAGTGAGTTACTTAATAATAGTAGTCTAGTATGTCAACTTTGACTCCGCTCTCTGAGGTTGAAATGCTTTTGGATCTCGAGAAATGTGGACCCTCGTACATTGTTAAACCGTAGAATTAGGGCTCTCAAGTCAGAAAAATGTTACAACACGTTAATTTCAGTGCAAGTGTATGGCTTTTGATACATTTTCCTCTGTTTTTAATCAAATCGGCCACTATTGGATGTTCTAAAGGCTGTGTAGCAAAAATAGCGACCAATTATCAGTACTGAATAGGGTGACTTATATTTTTGCTACTGGCAAGTTTGATTACGATGTTATGGTACGATACCAAAACTTAACGTGGAAGCCTGGGCTCTTCCGGGCCTCTTGAGCCCGGGCCCCCCTAGGCCCGGGCCCGGGTACGATGTACCCCCATGAACCCCCTCTCGGAGGCCCTGTTTTTTACCAAAATAATAGCCATTCATCAACGCTTTTGCACTAAATTGTAAAATATTTGCTTTATTTTTGCATCAAAATATCTACGATTATTTAAAATCTAGCGCCGCCAACTTGCATCAACGGAAGATTAGCAAGTTGAGCACAAAAAAAAGCACTGACCGCTTAGGCACCTTGAAGCATGTTACAAAATCTTCTTGCGAGGTTGCGTGTATTGCAAGAAGTTCGCCCGCGAAAATTTTCGCATTTTTAAGAGAAATTAATGCGTTTTATTGATTAATTATTTTATCATTTTTACAATTAGGAATTCTTGAGCGGAAAGCCCAGCCAATTAGCCCCAATATACATTCAATATACGTCTAAAGCAAAACGCCTTCATTAGATAAGCTTTTTAAATTTGAGATCGCAAAGTTTACGCCAGGGATGTGGAAGCGGCAATTTTTGAATCGCTTTTACTTCCGCCACTTGATGACGTAATTTTTGCTTAAAATGTTTTGATGTTAAAATTTTTCGGCAAACTTTTTTCGAGATAAATCAAGATCAAACAGCATTGCTATCATCATATTAAAAACATTATATAGAAACAAATTATGTGATTGTATTCAGTGGTGTGTTTTCGCAAGAATCTGCGCTTGGGCGTACTCCGGAATTCGGATTTGGAGTTGCCCTGGAGCGGAAAGTCCAATCATTTGGTCGTTATGTTTCAGCTGATGCAAATTTCTCTGAACGTTTACCCAGAAGTTTAAAATAATCAGCGACTATTTGGGGTCTGGAGGCGAATTTCCAAGTGCTCGGGATAATAACTTATTTCAATTGGATCTGACAGGCAGTTGGGCGAGCAATAACGCGTTCGTCTCTGGAACGGGAGGTCCAAAGTTCAAATTTAAGGCCGGTTAAATTGGACACAGGGTTGCAATCGACTCGCCACCGCTGCAACATTTCTTCGAAGGTTGGAGCTGTGTTGCCCAGGCGCAATGACGCGGAGATGCGCTCCTAAAACTCGTTACACGCTTGGACGTAATATAGCGAGTATAAGGAAATATTTGATTGATTTGATTCAATTGCATCTTCGCTGTTAAGCTCAAGCTTTTGCGGGCTATAATGAGTAACCCTGGAGCGAAGCTTCCACACTTGCAGTATTTTTTTAAAAAACTTGTTTGTGTATATATGTGGTTTGCTCCAAATTTTTGCTAGCAAAGTGCATGTTTAGGACAGCAAAATAAAAAAAAAACATTTTAGGAATTTCGCGGTTATGCACTAAATCATTAGAATACTTTTTGTAGCAAACGGTACTAGTCAACAATTAACACAACGTCATGTTTAAAAGATACAATATTAAACTTTGCTTGAGTGACGTTATGATGCTCTCCTCTGTTTGCTTTCCAAGAATATATCATTGCAATGAAAGAAATTAAAGTGCTGGAACTGTAAAGTTTGTTTTTGTTGGTGAATATACTGTGTTATACGAGTATGGCCCCAAACTTTAAAAAAAATTGGCAAAGCTCTATTAAATATTTTTTAGAAAATTTTTAAATTTTAGGACTAAAATAAAGAATTTTTGGACTCTAATAAATTTAAAAATGATTTGGTTAGCTACACGGTTCATCTTTGAGTTGATAGGGTTGGGGCTGCCCCGGATCTAGGTGAACCACAAACCTTTAAAAATGTTGCTTGGCAAATGATGATCGATCAAACATTCACTTTTTGTCGTATATTTTACAAAAAATTACACCTTATTCAAATTTTTAACGTTTGATATGAATGGCCAAAGTGGAAGCGGAAGCAGTACCCTTTTACAGCTTTCACCTTCCGCTTCTGCGAAAATTTGCCGCTTTCACCGTTTCCTCTTCCAGCTTGCATTTTCGCTTCCACATCCCTGGTTTATGCGTCAGATAATTATTCAAAACAATTTAAAACGATTTGGTAATTTTTTTACTGAAGTAGAGAAAGTCCATATACGAACTGCAAGATCATCACAAAGGCAATATCAAGTTTATTTACCCAATTTTAGATCAATGATCTTAGAACCATCAATCAATCGGTATTCTTCTTTTTTTTGCGAAGACCTGGCGGTCCCTTCGCAGCCACGCTGTCGCAGCCATTGTATACTAGCTATTCTTTTAAGTTTTTTATTTGTGTGTATTGATGCAGTAGCGTAGCCAGGGGGGGAGGAGGCGGGGGACTATAGCCCCCCCCCATTGGCATGTCGACCAAAATGCAGAATAAGAAAAATACCTCGCTTTTATCTCTTTTGAGACTGTTTTATGCACTGGAATGGATTAAAATAATGATTTAAAACATCTTTTGAAACATATATTCAGGGGGGGCTAATTTATCAAAAATAAAACTCACAAATACATAAAAACTTTGAAAAAAGGCCAAAAATAAGCAATCAAATTTGATCGCTAGTGTAAAAATGCTAAACATAGGTGTCATCAACAAATATACTATAAACTTAATTAGGAATAGGGGGGGCTATTTAGTATTAGTTAATTACCTACCATTTCTCTTAAATCTCTTTTCATTATCCTCCCCCCCTTCCCCAATTACTTTTCTGTATAAGCTGTGGACGAAATAGATTACTACATGTGAGTTTTATTGAACTATACGATTTTATAATTTACCAGCATCTAAACACGAGAATTAAAATTTTGCCATTAGCCACCTCCCAAATAGCCCATATGTGCAACCAGTTTAATCATTTTTGCACTGCCAATTTTAATGCCAGGGTTTAAAAGCATTATGTTTTTATCAAAATAGCACTAAAATTAATTTATTTTTGCAAAAAAATGCAAAATTTTTAAGCGCTGGGGGGGGCTCCGACCCCAGACCCCCAAAACAGCCCCCATTGCGAATTTCTGGCTACACGCCTGTATTGATGGTTGCGACAAATAAAATAACCTAAATCGTTAACATCTTCAAATTATGCTTCTACAGAGCTTAATTGCGAAAGACGCAGAAGAAAAATTAAGAAACAAAGTATCTTTATTATTAAACATCTCGCTACTTTCCCAGCTCCCAAGGCTGTGTTTTTATCATCTTTTCTCTTTTTCACTGTCACGTACACACGTGATAAGTCGTAGTTCCCATGTTACGTCGCAGTTCCCTGGTTTGTCGCAGTTTCCATGTTTCACCCCTAATTTCGGAGGTATTCATAAGTCACCTGCTTAGACTTCTCAAGAGAACTGTGGCGAACTGCAATAAGGTAGAAATATAATTCAGGCACGTAGCTTCACCGCAATTTTGGGGGTGCATGCGCAAAACTTGGAGGGGGGTAATGTTTCCTCTCCTAAGACGATCTCCAAAAAAAGGTCTCCGGTGCAGAAAGTCACTATTTTTGACGAGTTTTAAAGTGGTCTTTAAAAAAAAGGTCTTTGGCCCTGCGAGCCAATATTTTCGACGAGTTCTAAGGTGATCTAAAAAAAAAACTAATCAAATTTGAAAAAACAAGCTGGCAAGGTAGGCTAGTACACAAAACTTACGCTATACAGCACTTTTTCTTTCCATCTCAAAATTCAAGTGTTTAACTGAAATTTATTTGGGGGGGCAAACTAGAATTTTGGGGAGGGCAATTGCCCCTTTACTCCCCCTGGCTACGTGCCTAATATAATCTTTGTTGTGTCTTCTTTGGTGTTAATTTGTTGTTGTGTTTCGTCAAAAAATAAACTAATATTATCATCTCTACTCACATTGGGCATTCACGGATTTTAGTTTTGGATTGAATTACACTAATATGTTTCGATTACGCCTGTTGTTTTTCATTTATTTTGCTATATTGTTTCAGGGTTTATTAACTTTGGAGTTTGTTTGCTTTTCACTTTTTATTTTTCATACAGTCTATAATGTGTTTTTCTCGGCTTCCTCACTTGTTTCGAACACTGCAATTGGACTTTCAAGCTTCAATTTTTCATATTATTTCTAATTTAATTGTACTCGTCTTGTTTATTTTTTGTGGTTTGCTTTGGTTGTATTTTTCCGTACTATTTTTGCTCTCCTTCACCTCGCCAGGATTTATTAATTTGGAATTACGGGTTAGTTACTTACAAACGTATACTGCTCATTGCGAATTTGATTTGATTCTGTTGAGCTAATTTTGATGTTTCTATCAAACGGTTTTGGTAGTCACTATTAACATTACTGATTTATAGATATTTTAATAGTACTTTTTCATATCATACTGTTATTTCCATTTACAACTAAAATCGGACGAAGTTGACATTCGTCAACTAAAGATTGTGAGATATTTACAATAGAGTCAGCTCAAATACATATACAAAAAGTTTTTCTGTTCCAAAACTTATGTTTTTGAATACGAAAAAATTAAAATCCAGAATGAGAACTTGAACTGGAATAATTTATCAAAATTTGTCAAAACAACTTAAACACGAAACAAAATTGATATGGTTTGCATTTCTGGTATTAGTTGGTTTACTTTAGAGTAATAATATATTCTGAATTCAATTGTGTGTATCGTTTTGGAGGTGTTTAAATTATAAGAACAAGTTGTAAGAGAAGAAATAGACCACTGCAACTGTCTCAGTGGCTTCTAAATCTACGTTGTCTTTTGCTAAAAGTGTAAAATATTTTTACAAGCTTGATACAAACTATTTTCAGCCCGCCACTTTCGTCGGTAGCTTATTGTCTCAACAAAATAAGCCGGTGGATGGCGAAGCAATGCAGTCGGTCAAGGCAATATTGCTGGGGACTGATTCGTTCAAGCTGGCCAGGCATCTCACCTTCGTTGACTGCACGGTGAGACTCGGTTTTCAAAATAGTGTGCAAAGCTGTTGTAACTATTTGTGATGGACAGGGAGATCAAACCTCAGCCAGCAACGATAAAAACATGCTAATTTTCAAGATCAATTCTGCAACTTGCTGCAGGCCCGGTAGCCTGCATCGAAAACAATAATATAACCAATATCGATCATTATTACAAAAAATTAATGTTTAATCTAAGCATTAAGTGTGATGTATTTGATGGAACAGATACGGAGGAACAGACGGAGCGCACAATCCTTGCCGTGCTTTCGTCAGACTACACACTTTGATCTTTATTTCAAAGCAGTTTTCAAATATGCAGCCGTCGAATTATGTCGGCAGCATTTCCAGTAATTTTTGCTGGAAAACAAAAACATATTAGACAATATTTTGTACAATACTACGGTTAGTACACTCATGCCATTTCCAATTTAGCTGCTAGATTTTCAACGCAACGCATTGAAAGAAGTTGTTGGTTGCTATTACACATAAAATAGAATGAGAGAAAAAACAATTTAATAAAAGAAAAAACATTACTGTACCGCGCAATAATTTATAACGAACAATTGTAAGGTATTATACAATAAATAAGCTATTGAAGGGTAGCAAATTTTCTTCTTTTTGCCAACTTAGCGACCCTTAATACATCGGTTTTTGTAACACAATGATTGTTTGGTAATATGTTAACACAAGTAGACTAAATTTTAATCAATTGAATTGACTCATGATCGGATGAACAGAGAGCAAAAAAATCGAGCAACAGCACTTCACTTCATCATCCAGGGTGGCTAGATTGAATTTAAGGAAAGAGCACATTGTGAATACAAGAGGAGAAAATCCTCAAAGCATGCGATCTTTTGGATTACGATATAGCTAATGAGTCTTATGTGCATAATGTCAGCATTAGGATATAGAAGATATATCCACTTATGCCTCTGATCAAAGAATGATTGAAGCTGGTTTCGTCCTCATCGCTGGATGGACACTGTGCGAAGTTTACATCCTCGCAATTTAATGACTTCTTGATGTTATAACAGCAATAACTGGCAATATAAGCAATCACGAAAATGGTGTCGTTAGCAGAGCGAATGTCTTCCTTAACAGCAATTTTTCACCAGCAAGCTGTCTGTACTGTCCAAATCGGATTCTGATTAATCGTTTTGGAATTTGCCAAGAAAAACATATTTTGCTCAGAGTTTGTAAATGCAATAGTCAGATATTTCTTGAAGACCATCGTGTGGTATAACAAATCACCAAAAGTTTCTTTTGTTAGCTTTCCACCAGCAGTTTGAAAATTAACCCATTTAAAGTTGAAAATTAGCCCATAATAAACTAAAAAACTACATCTATAAGCATCACTACGAAAGGTAAATTCACAGTGAGAGTAGGTTAACAGATTTTAACTTCATAAATTAATTTCTGTCCCGTAACAACTACAGGAGTAAACTGAAAACAAAGGCAGTATTACCAGTACTTAAATTGTAGGGGGACGTTCCCCCCATCGAGAGTTAGCGTCCCCCCATCGAGATTTAAGCGCTGGATGATCAGACGAAAAAGTCCTAATTTTTTGGCTAATTTTGCGCAAAACCACTTCAATTTCCGGCGAAGACCGTTTTTCTTTTTTTTTTGGTCTTAACCTAATTTTGGGCAAAAAGGCACTTCAATTTCCGGTGAAGACCTTTTTCTTTTGGTGTTCATTCAATTTCGGCGCCGGAATTACGTAATCTTCACTAAAGTACTTTCGCATGCCAAATGCGTTTGGTCAGGGCTGCAAAAGCGTCCCCCTATGCAAAATTTTACAATTTAGGTATTGAGTATTACATCTGCACAAAACTTAGTTCATCAACATCTGCTAACTACGGTATTCTTGTCTTAACTCATGTATTCAATGTTTTGCGTGCATGCTGATGCAGGCAAAGATGGTAGGCTTTCTTGTTGCAAGCGATTTCACACAACAAAATAATGAACGTGATCTAATTAATTGGAAACTTTTAAAAATCATGGTTTCACAATTTTCGGCAGTTCTGCTAACTCTAATTATTTCAGTGTGATTCTAATTATTTTTAAATATATCGCTCGCTGCCAATTATATTGTATTTTCAATCGTTGCTAAGAATTCATACTAAAATATTCATAACCGATCAGTGGTCGAGTGGATAGAGCGTCTGCTACTGAAGCGGTAGACACGGGTTCGATTCCCGGTCGAGTCAAACCAAAGACTATAAAAATTGGTATTCACAGCTTCCCTGCTTGACGTTCAGCAATTTAAGGGACAGTGTGAAGCCTCCATCGTGTGTGGTAGACAGATGGGCAGGTGGCAGCTTGACTCGAAGACCGAAAGGTCCCTTCGCTGTCTCCTGGCCAAGGCAACTTGGTGAATAAAATGTAATTACAATTACAGTACAGTATAAAATGAAATGGCTTACACTGCAAATAATTTATACACTGGCACTAATCAAGTTAGTTGCTGGCAATAACTGGGTAATTTCTCAACATACCAACGACTAAACCATATCGCTAAACTTGGTAAACGTTAGCAACATGCAGTATTTCTAAACGAAATACTATAAGCTGAGTAAAAACACTTTACTAAACTGCTACTCCATTACCGCAACGCTTTTAACTGCGTGCTACAAACCAATGCAAATCCAGGCGAATTCGCACTTTAGTCAGTGAACAAAATAAACATCGCTGAAAAGTAGGACAATCAATCGGACTACAGTTTATGATGTCACAAACTACGTATCGCGATCGTTGATACTTGGCTAGAGTAACACCTTTGATCTCTAGAATCGTCCACGTCGACTAAAACTAGAGAACGACTGAGATGTTAATTGACAAATCGAAAATGGCAGTTGATAGTTCCTTTAGCTTCTTGAATCTCAGAAAGCAGCACACCAATCTTAAATCAAAACTTCTATTTAAGATTGAAACACAAACCCTCTCACTGAGCAAAATTGCTCCACTAAACTTCTTACGATCAACCAATTCAGATCGTAAAAGACCTAACAGCAACCGCCCAACTCAGGTCGCCACTACACACTATTGCGATAGACCAATTCAGATCGCCCATTGTACGGCTACACAAGCCAACCACAGATACACAAACTCGGCAAAACTGCCTACGAAACTACTGTAATATCTAAAATCACCAACTCTTGGAATATTAGAATGAAAAACGAACCGCCTATTTATAATACGGCAAAAGCTATCGAATATCCCAGAACAATCCTTGATACGTCACAATAGAGAAAATACACAAGCTTACGATAACCTAATTTTACATAATTATGACGTCGCAAACTTCAAGTCTAAATATAGCAATTAAGCATGGTAAACAACTAAATATTCCGGTGACTAATGAAAGACAGTAGATTATACTAGAAAGGAATTATCTCAAATATTCCAAATCAAAAAAGCAGCAAAACAAAGAAACAGTCACGTACACGTTAAAACGCATCAAATAATTATATCTCAGGCATTTAAAATTATTATACATGACACTACGTGTGAGGCCTTGTTGTTTCGGTGCCCACGGTTCAACCCGCAACCTGGTCACGTTGTTGCATCCTTGGATAAGATGCTTTACAATGATTATCTCTGCTTGGTGGCTTCGAGCAAGCTGCTATTTTACTTGGATTAAGAAGTCTGTTGGAAAACTTGGAAAATAGTCAACTCCTAGGTGCGGATTCGTCCAAGGAATAGCGCCACCATCGCTTTCTCGTGATAGGAGGATAAAGATACATCAATCAATCAATTTGTTCAGCTTCTATTGACGGCAATACCTCAAAGTAAAAACTTCCAAATTCAGCACTGAATATTGAAAATAAATCGGAAAAAGGCAAAAATATTCAACCACGATTGTCTCCAAAATGAGATAAAAATAAGAGCTCCTTCCACTTGAAAACAACAATGAAACTTTATGTATCTGTAATATAGCAAATGGTAGGTACTTTTTAACTGCAAGAATTTGTAGCACCATAACAACATGAAACTAGAATGTGACAATCCAATCGATATTCTGGGAAATCGCTAGCATCCAACTTTACTGAATTATAGAACTTAACTGCTGTTTGAAATTGCGCCGCAATTGGGTTAAGCGAATTTACCTAGTCAGATCTATAAACATTTTCGGATTAAGCAAGCAACCCTAGACTAGATGTTTACTTTAGCATGGTTTTATCAGAATGATCGGAATAACAGCAATCAGAGACGTTGCATAATTGGCCACATGATATCACCACACATAAGCGGTAATGCATTATGCAAAACTACTACGCCTAATACTACATCCACCCGTGAACTTATGAAGGAGGTCAAAAACAATACGTTACCAAATAACTTAGCAAACGAATAACAAATAATTAAAAAATAACTTTGCAAATGAAAAGCAAACGAAAAAAACTAAGGACCACCATCTGCCACAATTTTTAAATGAATATCAAAGTTTGCAAACATAGATTTTAAATTGCGGTATTACAGCATTCGGAGGTGGAGTCGAGGACACAAGGCTCGAGGCCAAGGACACAAAAAAAATTCGAGGCCAAGGCCAAGGACAGCCTTTCCGAGGACAGAACCTCTCGAGGCCAAGGACACAAAAAAAATTCGAGGCCAAGGCCAAGGACCAAGGACACAGGTGCAAGCGTTCTCAAAAAAAAAAAGGTCTTCAAAAATTTTTTTCAGGCGATCTCCAATTTATTGGCGTACCCAGAAATTTTGGTTGGGGTAGGCCTAAACCATAAATCACATGAAATGACGTTGTCAAAATTTTTCCAAAGAAGAAGTTTTTGTGGGACAAAGACATCGTAGGATGGAAGATCTGAAATCGTTGTTGCCTGTTTGCATGTAACCAGGATTTTGCAAAGAAAGAGGGCTTAAACTAATAGTTGAAAAATGCAAATATCGAACTTTGGAAACGTGTTGAGTAAGCTAGTGTAACTCAAAGATATCACAGACGGGGGTTTGGGGGCGGGGGCCCCCAGCCTCCGGAGGCTTTGGGGGTCTGGGGGCGAAGCCCCCAGCCGTTGGGAGAGTTTTTGTAATTTTTTGGAAAAAAAAGCTATTTTAAGCCATTGGATCACATTTCGCAAGTGTTCAGAGCCATTTAAAAGCACTAGATTTTTGACATTTGAAAGCCAATTGAAAAAATCAAATTGTTTAATCCTCCTTTTACTAGCAATTTAAGTCCAAAACACGTTTAACATCTTGCATTTTGGAGTTAAATTTTAATTGTAAGTGATTTGTTCCAGGTAGGGGGAAGTAAGGTGCATTGTCTCTGGCTACATTTTAGCAGTAAATGATAATCCACTCGAAGATTTTCCTTTGAGATTTTTGTTTTGTCATGACAATAACCAGTTATAGGAGTACACATTCGCCAAGGGGCCCAGGCCCCCTCAATGGAAGCTCAATGATTTGTTCAATCAGCATCTTTCATGGCTAATTTTTTTTAAAGTGTTTTGTGCGAAAAAATCGGCGAGGGTGGAAGTTAATTACTGAATTGTTTTTGAAAAATGGTACAATAGATGGTTACCTCTACTAAGCATGTTATTGCCCGGCCGGATTTACATCGCGCTAGGCCCCTGGCACTTTGGAGATTTTCGCAACATCTTTCTGCCAAATATAGGTGAAAACCAAAAAAAATCTCACGATTTCAGCTCGGGGCCCCTAGCTGGTACTGCGTCATATTATGGTAAATCCGGCCCTGATTCATGCATTACTTTCACAAAAAGTCTAGATGTGGGCCTGAGATAACAACTTTTAGGACAAAAACTTTCCCTTTTCTCCGGGTTATGCGTTTAAATTGGCTGGCAAAAATTGAATTGAGGGGAACCCGGCGCCCTTGATCTCCAATATTGTTGATTAGTTACTTTGTTGTCAGCGAAAAATGCTAAAAAGGAACTGAAACTGAAGAAACAATAAGCTTTTTTGTCGCATATTTGTCATTGGTGAAATTTCAATTGGGAGGGGCCCCTGCCCCCTCCCTTTGCCTACGCCTACGCTCCAAGTGAGAAAAACAAAAAAGGTGCTCGCAAATTTTCCGCGGGGTTTCTAGCGTTTTCCAACGAAATTTCAACTGTTCAAAAAATAGTGCTGTCCTCGATCAAAGGACAGTACAATTTTCGAGGAATTGAGGCTTCGAGGCCAAGGCCAAAGACTTGAGGCTTCGAGGCCAAGGACTTGAGGTTTTGAGGCCAAGGCCAAGGACTTCAAAATGTGTCCTCGAGGACTCCACCTCTGACAGCATCAGTGATTGTTTTACTATTGAGCGCTGTTAAGTCAACCCAACGTGAAACATAATCAATAACCAGTAAATACACACACGATTTTCAAAAGAAATTATATCACATGCAACTTTTTGCCAAGGTCGATCCGGCAAAACAATTTGCAGCAACAGTTCTGTAGGATTAGCACAATACTTAGCACACAAACTACAAGACTTCACAAAAGATTCAATATCACGACTCAAATACGGCACCAAAGAGTTCGAGCTTTGGCACGACATTTAGTAATGCCATGATGTACATCATGAATGTTATTCAAGACATCTCTTTGCAAAGCAATCGAAATCACAATTCGGTCACTTTTTAGCAAAAGACCCTGTTAATATGAAAGATCATTTCGCGCTTTGTAACAAGGCTGCAAATCATTACCTATTCAGAATTGCAAAGGACATCTATTTTCACAATATTTGATCACAAGCGAACAATTTGAGTCTGAATGGAGCTTATAGCGAATTTTTGAAAGCATATTGTTTGAAGCAGGTAAATTAGCTGTAACATTGTCATTTGTCAACATGATTTTCAACTGCAAAACACAAGTCATTATCAAAAATCTGGAAAGAGCATTTTGCTGTGAAGAGCAACTTTCTTGGAACGTACACAACTTTACACTTAAACCACATTAATCACATGCGAATCTTTTAATTTGAGGAGAAAGTTCAACAAAGTTTTTTTTGCCAAGCAATGTAATTAGGGATTTATGGTCGATTTGAATAGAAAAAGACAGACCAATCATATAGCTGCAAAATTGCTCACGTGCCCAAGTGATACCTAAGGCCTTTTTTTTAATCTCAACATATCTTTGCTCGGTCGCTGTGAGTGATCTCCAGGCATAACAAATCGGTTTTAATTTCCCATCAAACATTTGCATCAATACAGTTCCTAACCAATAAAAAGGCAAATCTGTAGCTACAACAGTTTCATAATTAGGATAGTAGTTTGACAAAACAGGTAAACTGGTCAACCAGTTTAGAATTTTAGCAAGATTTGGAAGGAATTTTACAAGTTCTTTTAACAATGCTTATTGCTTATAAGTCTTCTAACACCACTCACGTCTGTAGTAGCACTCGAGTTCCATGGCAGAAATTTTTATCTCGGTCAGTTTTTATTCCTTCAAAACTTACGTTTCTTGTTTAGTGTAACACCTGCCTGAAAAAGTTTGCTCAAGACTTTTATTAGACGTTCGTCATGTTGTTTTAAGAGTTTCTCCAACCATAATTACACCATCCATTGTATTACACAAAACACCAGGAAGATTCTCAAGAATATATGATATGCGACGTTAAAATGTTCGGGAGCTGAACAAATCCCAAATGTCAGCCGATTAAAGCAAAATCTGCCCACTGATGTATTAAAAGTTGTTAAATGTTTTGACTTCTCTGCCAAAAGAATTTGCCAGAAACCAGAGTTGGTGTCCAGTTTTGAAAACACCTAAGCTCCTGCCCCTGCAGCTTTGGCAAAGATTCATTTATCTGCAGTGGGTAACATACTGTATGTAATTCGCGACATAAATTTTCACTGACTTTCGTAAAGTCTGCACAAATTCTCACTTTTCGGTTGGATATTGGCACCACTTTCATGCCACTACACCAATCAGTTGGCTCATTTATTTTCAAAATTACGCCTTGTTCTTCCATACTTTTGAGTTCTAGCTCGACAGCTTTTTCGAGTGGTAAGAGAATTCTTCTCGGCGTGCCAAAACATAACGACTTTGCTTTTTGGCTTAAACTTAATAGTACCGGTATACAGCAGAGTTCATCTGATGTTCCCAAACCTGAAAACATCTCTGGAAACACGGTTTCTTCACTTTCAAAAACCGGATTTGTATTAGCAAAAGCATGTAATGCACAAATTGCTGGCCAACCTAACAAGGGTCGAGTGAGCTCTCTCACAACATAAATGTCTTGATCAGCACTGCAACCTTCGGTCTATAATTTGGCGTTGAATTTTCCGCAAACATTTGATGGCAAAAGCCCAAACCCTCGTAACTAAGATACTTGAGTTTTTCCGGTTTTTTCAAATAAAACCGCTTAAAATAATCCCATCCTTCTTTTGAATAATTTATTTCCAAATTTTGTCGTAAACACTTATGAAAAAGTCACGTGACAAAACCTCGTAACGTAAACGAGGACTAAAGAAAAAATCAATGGGGGTATCTAAAGTTAGGCCAATCGCATAAGACTATACGCGCATTTTTGCTACCAAAAATAGATCGGAGATACCAAACGGAGCAAAAACAGTCGCTTTTGAAAAGGTGCAAATAGCTGTTTTCTGCTTTCTAGCCTGCTTTGCAGACTTTTAATACTTTCAATTGTTAACAAAGATATTTAAGTGTGATGAATGTGAATGTATGATTTCCGGTCGTAAGAAGAAAGAATGGGAACAGGCGCGATGCCAATTGCAGAGCAAACTAATTAACTTCGGGTAGGGTAGAAATCTTAAATAAAGTTAAATTTTTCGGAAAATAAACCAACTAGCTCTTAAATAAAAAATGTTAAAACTTTAAAGAGATATTGCTCGAAATCGGTTTTATTGAAGAAGTGAGAACCATTTGAGGTAATAAAGAGGTGCTCCAAATATTTCTCTCCCAACTCTCGCTGACTAACGTACGCGATGTTCGATGAGAAAGGAAAAAGGATTTTGCTTTAGACAGCAATTCTACTTGAAACTTAATTCATCGGTGGCTTTATACGATGGATAGAATCTGTTGCATCAAAGTTAGACCAGCTTTGGTGATGTTTTTAGCTCATGAATGATATAAGATTTGAAGGCAAAAACAATCATGCTGTAGATAAGTAGAAAGCATTCTCGATTATCCGGTCAAGTTAGACAACCGTTTTCCAAAATCTAGACCGGTAAGAAAAGTACCTGTCATAGGGGACCCACCGTCCACCACCTATACCATACTTAAAGTACCTAAAGAACGAAAACACGAAACTAGTATGAGAACAAGCTTAGCCACAAAACAAAACAATTTAAATACAAAACAAGAAACGAGCTTCTTGACAGCATTGTTTGTTGGATTTTTAGTTTTTTCCCACTGTAAAACGCGTAGATTTAAGACTAAATAATTGAATGTACCGACTTGTTGAACCCGGCCGGTTAATCTAGTGGCCGGATTATCGAGGATGCACTGTACCGGTAGCCTAGGTCTGCAGGCACCAATAGCAGTTGCCAAGTGTTCAGGTTTGGTTAGTCTACTTTTTGCTACGAATTAGTAAGTTGTAGGTATTAGATTAGGCCCACTCTATTAATGCGTTAGTTTCTAATTACAGATTTGAGATCGGCCTACTCCCTGTATATACATAAACCGGTACCTATTCTGTTATTTTAAAAAATTGCTTGTTGCTGGTTGTACAATACCGGTAGCGGAACATACCTTAGCTTAGTGAAAAACAGTTGGCAAGAATAGGACTGGTAGACCAGGTTGGTGTAGTTTTAGGGCTGTTATACTGTATTAGGCAATAGCGTGCAACCTATTTAATTTGGACTTCCTGCAGACCTAGGCTACCAGTACTGATCTACAGTATGATCGTTTTTGGCTTCAAATTTTAAATCCTTCATAGGCTAAAAACATCACCAAAGCTGTTCTAACTTTGATACAACGGATTATATCACTCTCATAATGCCACCGATGAGTTTAGTTTCAATTAGAATCGCTGTCTAAAGCAGAATCCTTTTACCTTTATCGAACATCGCCTTGCTTAGTCAGCGAAAAATTTTTGCAAACTCATGCGTGGTGGGATGTCACAAATCAGTACGGAGTCAAGCGTAGTAAACTGTATTTTTGTGAATAAGGGGAATTGGGGGAAAATATTTAAGGCACCTCTTTATTACCTCAAGGGTTCTCACTTCTTCAATAAAACCGATTTCGAGCAGTATCTCTTTAAACTCTCTGCTTCAATTTTTTTTATTCAATTTTAACGAATGATTTGACTGCAGCTTGTTTTGTTGTAGCGGGGTCAAAGTTTTAAATATGTATTGACGTCACACAAAAAGAGACACGGAGAAGAAATGACTGAAGACTGCACTCTATCTCTTCCAACTTTGAATAACCAGTGGGGCCACCGGCCGTTTCAGCCGAACCATACCGTGATTGGACAGCATGGATATGTGAAACAAAAATGGTGACTGACAACAACTGTAGTAGCTTACGAATGTGGTGGAGAATAATCGACTCCAGACCATATTTTTCATCTCTGCTCTATTTACACATTACTAAAATATTACTGGATGAGAGCATCCGTAAATGGTTGCTCGAAGATTGACCAGACACTCAAATGGTCAAAGAAACAACAACTTGAATAAGTTGGTGGCAGTTTTTTTTTATCTGCTCCGAAAAACTTCTCTTGTTAAGTGTCCAAAACCAATCGTCAATTTCGTCGAACACCTTTCAGTTTGACGAGAGATGAATGATAGGGCTTGGAGCTAAAAGTTGACGTCTTGGAGATAATTGAGTCAAGAACTTTTGAGAAAATGATGGAGATAGTCGGAAATGATTGAGGATGCGAATAAAACGATGTTTTGTGAATCGGAAGCCGAATCCAGAATTGAGCTTACGAATGAGGTTAAAACGTGGGCCAAACTTTGGGGGTTGCATGAAGAGAATACGGGGTATAAATCATCCTATTGAGCGAATTGATAAGGGCTATGTTTTTGCCATTTAATATCGTCTTACATGGTTGCATTTGGCCAATAAGTTGCCGAATCGTACTTACTACTTACATATTACAGTACTGCAAAAACTCGTAAGTGTATTGCTTGTATAAATTATTGCTTGTATAAATTATTGCTTGCATTTTTAGGGCAAAGCCTCGTATCTGCCTTAGGTTAAAGGCATAGGTGGGCACAAGTCCATTAATCGTTAATCCGTTAATAAAGAAGCTTACTTTTTCATTAACTCCTTAATCCGTTTAAGAGTTTTTTCATGTTAACGGACTAAATTAACTTCCGTTAAGTTCTGTTAACTTGCGTTAAGGTTTGTATCGTTAATATCTTGCACCATTCATTCATTGTACCGGTACAAACAGTTTGCACTAGTTACACTTGTTACGGATTAGTTCGAGTTTTATAGAAAGTAAAGAAAAGAGCTCTTTTTTGCGGTAAATAATGAGCTGCAGTCTCATAGATCTATTAATTATCGCTGTTTGCAATTTCCAAAGATTTTCCGATCACTGCTTCGTTAGTGCATTTGAACTTACTTTTGTCTTGAAATTAGAGTAGACTGTAAAATGTAACTTCCAAAACACAAAAAGGCCACCATAGCAATAAATATTTCCTTACAATCAGTTCAACAGCGTCAATACGTGTTCTAGAAGCGAGTGAATGAAAAGAAATGTAAATTACACGCAAAATGTTAACGAATTAACGGACTTTATTAACTTCCATTAAGTAAAGCTGAAAATAACGAATTAATGTTAACAGAGGTATGAAGTTTGTTAACAGACTAGTGGTTAACGAAGCTAACGTTTTGCATTAACTTGCCCACCTATGGTCAAAGGTCGTAACCTTCGGACTCGCTACACCTATTTCAAATAATATTTCAATTAAATACATT
This sequence comes from Trididemnum nubilum, assembly GCA_963965965.1. Taxonomy (NCBI): domain Eukaryota; kingdom Metazoa; phylum Chordata; class Ascidiacea; order Aplousobranchia; family Didemnidae; genus Trididemnum; species Trididemnum nubilum. The sequence goes on from OZ014483.1 coordinate 41,164,528, forward strand.
AATTAACAGCCAGATTCTGTAAACGTATATCGTTAATGAAAAAGTTAAATTAGTTTTTACCGATTATCCCAAAAAGTTGATTTTGTCTGTTACGAGGGTTTGCATTTTTGCCATCGATTTTAGCATTGGCAAAAGTTTTGCATTTGTGAGCAACTTGAAGACATCATTTGGTAATACCAAAGGTGGGCAAGTTAATGCAAAACGTTAGCTTCGTTAACCACTAGTTCGTTAACAAATTCACACCTCCTTTAACGTTAATCCGTTATTTTCTGCTTTAATTAACGGAAGTTAATCAAGTCCGTTAATTCGTTAACATTTTGCGTGTAGTTTACATTTCGTTTTATTTACTCGCTTCTAGAACACGTATTGACGCTGTTGAGCTGATTGTAAGGAAATATTTATTGCTATGGTGGTCTTTTTGGGTTTTGGAAGTTACATTTTACAGTCTAATCGATAAACTTCAAGATAGAAATAAGTTTAAATGCACTAACGAAGCTGCGTTCGGAAAATGTTTGAAAATTGCGAACAGCGATAATTAATAGACCTATGAGGCTGCAGTTTATTATTTGTCACAAAAAAGAGCTTCTTTCTTCGCTTTTTCTATAAAACTCGCACTAATATGCAGCAAGTGTAACTAGTACAAACTGGTTTGTACCAGTACGATAAATGAATGGTGCAAGATATTAACGATACAAACCTTAACGGAAGTTAACAGAACTTAACGGAAGTTAATTTAGTCCTTTAACATGAAAAAACTTTTTAAGGATTAACGAGTTCAAGAAAAAGTTAGCTTCGTTATTAACGGATTAACGATTAACGGACTTGTGCCCACCTATGGGTAATACCATGATTTCAGCATGGTGTCGATTCTGAATTTAACGTTGGCCCTATTAACTGAAACATCTATCATCAGCTTGGCGCTATTGTATCATCAGCTTGGTGCTATTAAAATTGCTTAATACAGTGCCCCAAAAAATAGCCACACTGTTGAGAGGAACAGTGAACATAGCCGCATGTAAATTTACTATCATCGAATTCAATGGTTTTTACTCCCCGACAAACTTTTTTGAAATGACCCAATTTACCGCATTTATGACACTTACTCCTATTCGCTGGGCATTTGCTTCTGTTATGAGCAGTAGTACAACCACACCGTAAACATTGAACAACCTTGTTGGATTTCCTTGCAATGGCGAACCTTGCTTTTTTCTCCGACGGCTTCGATCTGGATGTTCTTATCAGCGTTTCTTGTTGTACCGAGCTGATTTTTAAGAGCTCCGAATTTCTTGCTTTTTCAACTGCTCTTTGCAGCGTTAGATCTGGGTTAATTTGCAAGCGCTCCGATAAGACCACGTCTGCTAATCCAACTGCTAAGCAATCTCGTATCCTCTCTTCGTTTAGAGCTCCGAAATTGCAGTGTTCAACAAGACAGTGTAATGCCAAAATAAATTCTTATACGGGCTTATTAGGAAGTTGAATTCTTTTCTTGCATACAGCTCCCTCATAGATAACTTTTTTCGAATTGGAAAATAGCCATTAAACTTAGTTTTAACTGTACTGCAGTTAGCAGCTTGCTTGTCATTCCGTTAAACGACGATAAAATCTCGTCCGCTTTGTCGCCAATCAGGTACATGAGCGTGTTTACTTGATTTTTCTCACTGTAATGTGACAATTTAAAAGCCAGAGATAGCGCTCAAATCTCCTAATTCAGTTCGGCCATTGTTCTGTGCTGTTAAAGTTGAACGGATCAGGAACTTGAATAGAAAACTACATAGCTATTTTCTTCTACAGTAAATACGCTAACACTGATCTTCGTGCTTCAAGAAAACTCGCAGCACTTCTGATACCATATTGGATTAAGCAAGCAATGCTTGATGTTTACTTCAGCGTAGCTCTCAAGAATGATTCGAAATAGGCGCAATCAGTTGCGTTCCACAATTAGTCACATGACATCACCACGCATCACGTAAAACTACTACGACTAATAGGGTGAAGCCGAAAAATCTACCATATTTTAAAACCTTGCTATATGGTAATGCTGTTTCGGTTATCCACATAGTTGGAGTGAATTTACAGTATGTTGTGATTGAGTTGCAATTTGGCCTAGAATAAAATTTGAAAAAGTAATAATTGATTTGTTTAAATTTATTCTAGAGTTTTAAAGTCCCGATTTGTTCTGGAAAACAAAATTGGGGTGTTCCTACTTTGTTGAGAAGGAGCCTGTACACCAAACTGAAGCCGTCTTGAGCCTGCCACTTTTAACCTTTAGCAGAGAGAGTTTGTTATCAGAAACAGTTTTTTTGCTTAGTCGGAAGTGATATCCGAAATTTCTTAAATTGGAAGATGCTGCTTCTCCGTGAATGACAATGTTTTTCACAATATATGTACCATTTTACCCCGCAGGCTAAATCGAGACTTCAAAGCTCTTGAAAAAATTAAAGAAATTTATCAGTAGTTCTTCTAATATTTTATTCTAGATCAAACGACAATTCAATTATGCATAGGTGGGCACAAGTCCGTTAATCCGTTAATAACGAAGCTAACTTTTTCATTAACTCGTTATTCCGTTAAAAAGTTTTTTCATGTTAACGGACTAAATTAACTTCCATTATGTTCTGTTAACGGACTTAATTAACTTCCGTTAAGTTCTGTTAACTTCCGTTAAGGTTTGTATCATTAATATCTTGCACCAATTCATTCATCGTACTGGTACAAACCAGTTTACACTGGTAACATTTGTTGCGTATTAGCACGAGTTTTATAGAAGCGAAGAAAGAAGCTCTTTTTTGTGGTAAATAATGAGCTGCAGTCTCATAGATTTATCAATTATCGCTGTTAGCAATTTCCAAACATTTTCTGGTCGCGGCTTTGTTAGCGCATTTGAACCTATTTTTATCTTGAAATTAGATTAGACTTTAAAATATAACTTCCAACACAAAAAGACCACCATAGCAATAAATATTTCCTTACAATCAGCTCAACAGCGTCAATACGTGTTCTAGAAGCGAGAGAATAAAAAAAAAATGTAAATTACACGCAAAATATTAACGGATTATCGGACTTTATTAACTTCCGTTAATTAAAGCAGAAAACAACGAATTAACGTTAATGGAGGTGTGAAGTTTGTTAACGGACTAGTGGTTAACGAAGCTAACGTTTTGCGTTAACTTGCCCACCTATGCAATTATGTATTAAAACAAAAATTGAAAAGGGAACACCATTTAAAAGGTACCTTACGAAAGCAATCGAACAAACATTAAAATTCCCTTAAGACATTACCGAAAGCAGACCAAAAAAATTACCAGCTGCAAGGCTAAGCTGTTTCGTTTAATTTTAAGGCTAATCAGTTAGGCTTAGCAGGGCCAAAATGACAAATATTACCGTGATAAAACTTCCGAAAAAAGAAAAAAAAAAACTTCACCAAGAAAATCGTCATTTTTAATATTTTTCATTTTGGCCCTGCTAAACCTAACTGATGAGCATTAAAATTCGGCGAAACAGCTGTCTTGGGCATGCAACTGGTAATTTTTTTGTCTGCTTTTAGTGATGTCTTATGTGAATTTTAATGTTTGTCCGATTGCCTTCGTAATGTACCTTTTAAATGGTGCTTCCTTTTCAATTTTTGCTTTAATACTTGAATAATGCACCCCACTCAGCTTGGATGGATTTCCTAATGCTACAACTTTGTTGTCCCTTTCTTTTGAATTCAATTACGACATAAATTTATTTAAGTATGTGGTAACTGAAACAGCGTTGCCATGGTAAGGTTTTAAAATTTGGTAGGTTTGTCTGCCCCACCCTGTAGTAGATACATCGCTTTCGAATTTTATCGTGTTCCACAAACTTCGACAGGTTTGTGGTTAAGGGCTTTCAAAATTTAAATGTCTGAAAAAAGTATCAAGAAGTACATATCAAAATTTTACAACTCTGCTTATTTTTCACTTTTTAGGAGCTCGTAACAATTTTTAGGCTACTGCGGCCTTTAATTGTGTCGACTTTTAAACAGTATATGTACATTTAGGTCACGTTACTCTAGGCGAAATTATGTGGTTTCATGGCACCAACCTTGGAATAATCTGAAAGTCGGAGCAAATGTAGTTTTTGAAATGCGGAGTCGAAATCCACTTTTCTTCAAATGCGCAAGTGGGCACATCGTAACCATCCGACGTCATATTGACGTCTCTCTATCAAAGCCAAAGTTATTAATTGCAATACTTTATTTGCATTCCGTTTCTTATCTTGGCAGCAGAAAAGCCGCAGGGAGACACAGCCGCACTTGCCCCCCATGGAATTTTACTTTGTGGAGATTTTTCACTGCTTTTGACATGGTGCAGAGATTGGGGGATTGCATTTTACGTAAATTATCAAACAAAATTTCTGTTAAATAATTTCGCAATATTGTAAGCCTGCTACTGTATTTGATCAGAAAGCATAAATGGCTATTATTTTGTTACTATATAGCATGGCTACTCAGCTGGCGGACCGCCGTCCAAATCTAGACCTCCGGTGCGCTAAAGTCGGACCGCGGCCCAATTCAGACCTTTACACTTCTTTGGGCGAGAACTCAATGTCTGTCCAATGTATGTAGAGCGTGCAAATCCTCACCAAATCGCGGTGAAGACTTTTTTTTGATCTTCAATTGCATATTGCATTTTGGTCTTCAAATGCGGAGAAGACCTTTTTTGGGGGGATTTTCGACCGGATTTTGATCTCCATATATTCTGGGCCTTTTCGAAATGTTCTCCACCTTTTCTGGACCCAACGACTTTTCATCTGCCAAATCTGGACCTTTTGCTAAAACTAGTTGAGTACTTCTGCTACGTAGCATTGTAGCGACAAGATCCTAATTAAACTAACATTGCCACAATAATTAGTTTGCAATAGGAAAACCAGGTTTAGGCTGATATTATGATTTGATAGTGAAAAATTCTATTGCGAAACCAACTTAGGTAGCACCAGAGAATTATTATTAAATTGCTTATTGATTAAATAATCATAATTATCAAACGTTTCGGCGTCTGTCGTTCATTGAGCTCTAATCAGGATCAAAATGCAACACAGCGCTTAATATTTCACATTTACGCTATGCTCTTAAATAGTTGAACTCTAAAATAATAGTTAATCAACCACTAAACTATATTTGCTAATAGACCGGAATCAAAGCCAAACATGTATTCAGTTACGTAAACGGGAGCTGGTTGTAGTCTTTCTCATTAGGCTGTCGATCAAAATTCAGAATAAAAAAAATGCCAGGTTTTTTGAGGCAGTTTTTTTGAAGCAATATGGACTCGAAAGTGATTTTTGAAACATTTATTTTGGGGAAAGGATCTAAAAATAAAGCTCACAAATCAGCAAACACTTCGAAAAATGGCTAAAATAAGCACTCAAATTTGATCGCTTGATACAAAATGCTTAACATAGCCTAAACTACATCAAAAAAATTTGTTTTTCTTGATCGCTGTTCGGCCTGCCGTTTATTTGTATGTATATGTGAATAGGGAGAGGACTATTTAGTATTTGATTGAGTTAATTACCAATCACTTTCCTTTCAACTCGTAACATTGGCCCCTTCCTCAAATTATCTTTCACTCATAAAATGTTGACGAATTAGGTTAATATTTGTGAGTTTATTGATATATAGGATTTTAAGATTTACTTCTTGTAATAAAAGAACTAGAATTTTACCACTAACCAACTCCTAAATAATTTATTTATTCAGCCAGTTTAAACCTGTTTTGCAGCGCTAATTTTTATGTCACGTTTTAAAAGCACTACTTTTTACCAAAACAAGCCTAGAATTAGGTTACTTTTCTGGGAGGTATGTTTATTGGTTGTTTTTATGGCACCTGAAACGCACGACATATATCAGGCCATAATAAAGCCTTACATTTCGTCAATCTGCCTTATTGCCTTAATTTTGCCTTAGTTGCCTTCTGCCTTATTTTGATTATTATATTATCAAAAGCCTTATTGACTTTGTTTATTTTCAGAACTTAAAAGTAAAACTAAAAACTGTGCTTCTTATCAGTAAACCATGATCGCAACTACGAAAAGACCAACTGTACCCTATTAATTGAAAACCAGGTTTTTAAGTAGCAAATCAAATTGTAAATCAAACTTTGCTGGAAACGTTCAAAAATAAAGCAAACAGAGATTGAGCTCGTAATCACCGCAAGTCCCGCGGCAAGCAAGACGTGCCGCGCACATCACGTCTCATCAACCCGAGCGATTGCAGAGACTACTAGCTCGAAACTTAACACAAGACTTGCAAGCAGAATGAAAATGAAGCACAGGATAGCCATAGATCTTAAGCTGATAGACCCACACCGAAAAGCCCTTCCCCCGACTTACAGCTCTGTGTTGATGTATTCTACACTGCAGTCAAATCGCGTTTATCAAAAGCCCTACAAATACTGTATCACTAAAGTTTTTAATGGATACAAAAAAAGCAAAAAGAGCCCCAACGGCCTGAATTCGGAAGCAACCAGTTTTCGACAGTATTTTTAAGTGCATCAAAGTTGCTTTGACGAAGGGAAGTAGCACTCTTTCCCACAATCCAAGGCTTTCAATAAGAAAGATAAAAAATTTAACGGAAATTGACATTTTCCAATACAGAATGCGTGCCTTTTGCAAACCAGAAATGAATGCGTTAGACACTCACAGAAAATATTGAATTGCTTTGGAGGTATTGCTGACAGCCTTCTGCGTAGCATTGTGGATGAGTTGTGCCTGCAAAGAAAGCTCAAATGGGCGATTGTTTGTTGAACTAAACTTTTGATTGATTCAGACCTGCCGAATGTTCGACTGCGGACTTGAGGCGATCTTTCTTTCGAAAGGAAAGCAGTTTAGAAGAGATCTTCTTGAAAGGTAGGAACAAACTTTTTATGATTTTGTATTACTGTATGTGGTTTTTGCAAACAAAAGAGGAATCGTGACATCATGCTGTTTTTTTTTGGGTCTTTCAAGTTGCCCTTTCTTTTGTGAGCTGTGTTTTTTTTTCTATTTCTTCCGACCACAACATGACTCGAATTTAAAGCCCTTAAAAAATGAGTTAGAATGGGTTCTTCGGCTGCTGACTTAAACGCAAATGGACTTGTGTGCTTGGACTGTACTCGCAACACCTTCCAGGATTTCGTTACCCAAAAATATTTCAACGATTTGCCCCAGTTGTTTTAAAAAACCAAATCGCTGGCTGAGATACAGTTATATAAGAATATGTTTTCCCAATGTCGCGCCTTAATTTCAGGATTTTTATCGTATCTTTAAATCTATTGGAGAAATATTTTTTGTTTTTGATAATATGTAACTCTAACTTATGTAATAAGTGTTGAACTGGCTTTAGATATCAAACTTTCGCTTTCTGGGTTGCTGTATGTATTCTACGAGGGGGCAGCTCAAAGCAGGACCGGGTGGACATATTGAATGTATTTATCAAGGTAATAATTTCTTTTGCTTGAAAGTTATTGCGTGGATTAAAAATTGATTCTTGCCGTTCGCTTTCAAAGACACTGCTCATTTGCCCGTAAATGAGAGAGCAAAAGGTATGTTATAATTGGAAATAATGTTGCCGTCAATTTAAAACTTTTGGTTTGGAATAATTTGACTTCGTATTGTCAACAAAAGAAAAGCGTCTTGAGGTTGAACGTCCCTAACTTAACAAACTGACTAAGTTGCAGTGAAACAGTTTCAATTGGAGGTCAATTTTTTCGGCAAGCAAAAAAAAACGCATTTCCAACCTTTAAAAAATCAGCTGACGAAAAGACATGTACCATAACGAACGACAAGAACGGTATAAATGCTGCAGATAATAAACTTGCAAATTGCGGACCAGATATTTGACCAAAAGTTCTGTCTGGTGGCCTAGCCGTCAACGCTCAAAAGTTTGATGTCTCTTCTTTTGCTTGTTAAAATAACTCAATTTTACTAAAAAAGAACAACTTTAACAAAACAGGTTTGGACCTCAATTTTTGGACTTACAATTTGCCCAAACTTTTCTTGAAAGTCTATGTTTACTTCACCGCCAAAAAATGTTTAATTGTCGAGTTACGATACTACCTAAAGAGCCGATACTGGTCGATAACTTGAATCCAGTGGCGTAGGAAGGAATTCCCAAAAGGGCGTGATGTGTCAAAAGTTGTCTCACAGCCCGAAGACGTGGGGGGAGCCTCCAGTCGCTGGATCCAACGGAGGTTAGGGGAGTAAGGACCTAATGCTTAAATACTTTTATGGTTTTTCACAATAACTCTCGATTTTAAGACCATTTTTCGTTAAAAGCAAAATGACGAAATTGGCAAATAATTCTCGGTAAAAAGCACACAGCCAATGCAACTGAAAACATTGGATTGATTGCTTACGTTTCGACATTTTACGTATCTCATAATCAAAGCTAATCTATGAGTTGGCAAAAAACTTGAACGAAAATAAGAAAATTTGCAATTACGTCATAAAAGCTCATATTAATAAGATGTTGAAGAATAAACAAAAATACGGTACAATCGTAAATGCTGTAGGCTATTAGATTGCAAAATCATTCAAAATATGAGAATTGTGTGAATTCAAGTTGTGATAACTTTTACAACTTTACCAAATAATGAAGTGGCTGACGCCAGAAAAATAAGCTAAATGACAAGTAGGGCGAAGTCAAAATTCAAACTGCAATATAAAACAAATATTAGGCATATAAGGAAAACCCAAAGCGCCAAATTAAGCTGAGATACAATTCAAAATTATGTACTGAATAAACAGAGTGGAGCAAAAGTTTTGTCAATATTGAGTTGGGGCTGCTTTTTTTGAATAAGTAGTGTTTCTTGTATTAACAATTTACGCCAGTTACTTGCATGAGGTAAGACAGTGGGGTTATTAAAATCAATATGAAGGTCTGGGTTTTGCCAAAGGTGTTTAGTGACATCAGGAATCATTAGGAGTAGAAATGACAAGGTTGTGGTTAAAAAGACTAGTAACCAGGTTTCTTTGAGTCCGTCCAAAATAAAATTCACCACAACTACAGTTGATTTGGTACACCACATTGGAGCGGCAGAGTGTGTGATGTTTGTCTTAATGTGTAAAAATCGGCCAATGTTTAAAGTTTCATCAATTAAAATAAGTTTGCACTGATACTGAGTTTTTGAAAAAACGAATTAACTTCTTGTCTAATTTGATTTGACATCAAATGATTCAATTTGGTCTACCATCTGCTTCGAGAATTTGCGACGCGCTATACTTGTTTGAAATTTTGTTCTTTATTTGTTGGCGTTTGCGTACATGTAAGCGGAAGCGGCGGTTTCTAAGGAAAGTAAACGTTAGACAGTCAAAAAACACATGAAGTATTTTACGGAATAAGTTGAAGCTTAAATTTAAACCAAAAATAAAACAAATTGGAATTAATGCTTCAACAAAAACAAAATATGAATTTTAGCACATTACTCGTTTATCTCATCAACTTATTCAAATATAAGAGTCTATCTTTACACTCAACAAACAATTTAACGAAATAATACATTGCACGTACCGATGAATTTTTCAATGCAGACGAAGAATTTTGTTTATGAATTCCAAATTTACAATTGCAATTACAAATACGTAGATGTCGAATATATAAATTGAAGCCTTGCTGATGTTAAACTCGTTGCAGTTAATGCTCACAAAGAAAAGGGGGTGTTGGAAAATAATATTCGGTAGGATTGAGTCAGCGAACTATCTGGTCGAAGCCAAGGCCATCGGCACTCGGAACAAAACTAATGGAAGACCAGCTGTCTTCAATACAAGGTGCAAGAGCAGCGATACCTCAAATTTCAAATTGTAGTTCTTTGCTGACCCAACCTTTAAATTAAATAACAAAAATTATTTCTACTTACTGCAGACACTCAACTGAATGATGAATTGACATCACAAGGTTCCAGCTTGCAAATTTAAAATTTGCATGCAATTAGATCAACGCGAAAATCAGCAACTTACGTCATATAAATGGAAACAAGAATATCTTCATAGCAACCGGATTTAACAGATTTTAACGTTTGCAGCAGTTCAATCAATTAAATACTTGTCTTGAGGAACGAGTCGTGGCCTCCAAACATAAATAATTAACATAAATAATAAACAGGGATTGAAACTCGCGCAAAATAGATAAATGAATAAGAAAAACAAAAAAACGGCGCTACTGTAATCTAATGAATAACAATCTAGGTTTGGGAGTTTCGGTAAAATCGTTGGTTTGGCATTTTTTATATCTTTGGCCCAAAAAATTTGCAATGTGATAATCAAGTCAAGTTTATTTTACCAAACGCCAAAAGCGCGTAGGTAGGAATCAGTGAAAAGACCATGCGGTCATCTAAGTCAACTGCACCTATAGCGATACTTAATAGTCACAGGCGTAAACTAAACCTTGGCAATAAATAATAATACAAAATAACACAAAGTAGGGTAAACACGTGAACAACACAATCTCCCCACCCACAGGCAGATTAACCAAACATGCTAAATTTAGGTTAAAGTTACCCACCCAACCCTAATTACACCAACCTCAATCAAAAACAGCCCAGTCGGAGGCGGGCCTGGGACGTCAGATGTTGCTGTAGGTGGGAAAAAATTCACAACCAAGCGTCCACCCACAACTACATCCAGCGATGTTGTTAACTGAACAATGTTTACATAAAAACAAATGTTTTTATTTAAAAAAAAAGGCACTGGTAAGCCACAAGTCGGTCCCACCAAGGAATCACCGACGGCTTTAAGTCGAACACAGTTAATTTTAAGGTCAAGCTCAAAGATCGGCTGCACCTATTTCCTAAAAGCCCGGTCTGAAACGCATTAACCTGAACTATAGTAGCATAAACGACCATGATAGTGGGAAGCAAACATAACCAACCGAAAGCCCAACTTAAACGCAAAAAAAAAAACTAGAAAGAATAAAATTTGCATACCTCAGCGTAAAAAAAAAAGTATTACAGATCACAACCAGATAGCAATACACAATGAGCATACCACCCACTACCAAATTACAGTAAAAAAAACTCTTCTAATCCTCTTTTAAGACTTTTTTGAAAAAGTCGAAGATACAGTAGAAACTGAATATTACCACACCGGCTATAACAATTCGCTTTTGACAACACGTTTTTGTTGGTTGCGACAGTATTCCTACAGGCAGAATTTCTACCGCTGGAGCGACAATTTGCTTTTGTTGTTATAGCGGGTTTCCACTGTATATTCAAGTAACGAAAACTAAATACGACTGGAGCGTTTCTCTAATATAACTAGATCATAAATAAGAGCATTTTTCATCAATCTGCTACATTTTTTCATAGTTTGATAAGCAATTGATTTTAAATAACTTTTTAAATTTGTAGAACGAGGCATCACGATCTTCTTTTGGGATATTTTTCCAGACTTTTAAGCAGATATGATGAAGTTTCTTTTTCCTCATTTCAGTTCTGGTGTGACAAGAGAAAAGATTCATTTGTACTTTTTTGTCGAGTGTTATAACTGTGAATGCTGTCAAGTTTGGTAAAGTAAGAGTCAAACGAATTGTATAACATTTTGTTGTACAACTTGAATATAAATTTGCCAATTTTCATGTTTATCATATCTTAGAGTTTTAAAACACCAAATTTGGAGTACAGTGATGCCGTTGAATCATGCGTAGAACAAAAAAGATAAGCCCTTATAATTTTGTTCTGTAAAATAAATAATTTAGGTAAGTGACTTTTACATGCTCTTACCCAATTAAGCAATGAGTATTGAAGAACTGAGTTAAACATGCCAAAGTAACTACTTTTAGAGAGTAGCGGTCGGCTCAAGATAACACAATTTGTAAATCATGCCAAAAGCTTTTGACAGTCATTTTGCAAGGTAGTCTATATAAATTTTCCAGGATAAATCACTATTCAATTAAACTCCTAGATGTTTTACCTTGTTAGTTCTGTCGATAAGGTTATGATTTAGAAAAATTTGAAAATCAGAGGTTTGATTTGAGGTGTTACTAATTACCATGAAGGCACTTTTCTTGTTGTTAACAGTTAATTTATTTTATCTCATTCAATTTTCGATATTTTTCATCTTCCATGAGACTTGGACTTGAAGAGTCTTATCATTGCTGTGCGATAAATGGAGATTTGTGTCATCAGCATGTAAAGTGGCTCAAAGCCTGATGCTTCTGGTAAATCATTAACATAAAGTAAGAAAAAAAGCGGTCCCAAAACTAAACCCTGAAGAATCCCAAATTTAACATTGTGCAACTTAGAAATGCTGTTGTCAACTTTCGTGCAAATTTTGCAATCTTTTGGATATAAATTTAAAAGTTTCCATACAGTGCCATGAAAGCCATAATGTTCCTGCTTTTTGAGTAGGATATCATGACTAACCGAATGCTTTTTTTAGATCAAGAAAAATTGGCATGTAGTTTTTCTGTTGTATAAATTATCCAGTAATATATCATATAACGTTGTAACGGCTAATTCAGTCGAACTGTTTGTTTTGAAACGGTATTGCGAAGCAGTTAAAATATCATTTTTATTCAGAAAGTTTATCATTCTAATTTTTGGTATCTTTTCAAAAAGTTTAGAAAAAATTAGTTAAAGTGAAATGAGTCGAAAGTCACCAAATGTTTGTGGAGATGAAACTTTAGGAATAGGTATTACATACGCTATTTTTTAATCGTTTGGAAAAGTTTCTTGTTCTACACATTTGTTAAATATTCTTGTGAGAAATGGAGTAAGAAAACATGCAGCAATTTTGACGAATTTTGCTGGAGTGTGATCAAAGCCATGCGCTGTATGTGCTTTCACATTAGTTGAGAATGTTCTAACTTCATCTTCAGAAATTTCGTGCATTACAAAACTATGCACACAACGTTTACTGTGAATGTTTGTTTGATTAGACGATGTTTGATCCTTTTTACTGATCATGTTAGCACGAATATTAGCAAAAAATTTACATAGTTTGTTAAGAAAAGATTTGGAGCTTGTGTTGTCGTTCTGACCATTATTTGTAGTGGTAGAGGGCAATTTGAATTTTCGTGAAGATTGCTGATGGTTAATCATTTCTTTTTTTAATTTTCCACGTTTTGGACGAATCTTGATGATTCTCTTTGATTTGTTTTTCATAATACATGCGTTTTGCTGAATTCTTGATATGTGTAACTTTATTGAGATACTTTTTGTGGTTAGTCTTATTTTCTTGATTGTTGTTTTCAACATAATTTCTGAAAAGTTTGTGCTTGGTCTTAATAGAGGTGAGGAGCCCTTTAGTAATGCATGGCTTAGAGTTTAATTTTATTTCTTTCCTAGTCATATAACGCAACGGGGCATGTTCATCCAATACAGCGATGAAAGTGTCGTTTAAGTATTTTCATCAGTTTCAACCCCGGATGTTTTGCGATCAAACTTATTTGTTGATGATTGGGAATTTAGATCGTTTTCAAGAAAAAAGTTTTTAAGATTGAAACTTTTCGTGCATATAATTAATTTTTTGTCTGTTTTGGATGAGAGTTTACTCCGTTTTAGTATATAAAAAGGTTGAAAAATCTTCCGAAATATCATAAATGCACACACCACTTTTGGTTCTTGGTTTATTTATATTAGTGTAGACATAGACGGGCAAGTTAATGCAAAACGTTAGCTTCGTTAACCACTAGTCCGTTAACAAACTTCACACCTCCGTTAACGTTAATCCGTTATTTTCAACTTTAATTAACGGAAGTTAATAAAGTCCGTTAATCCAATAACATTTTGCGTGTAATTTATATTACGTTTTATTCACTCGCTTCTAGAACACGTATTGACGCTGTTGAGCTGATTGCAAGGAAATATTTATAGCTATGGTGGCCTTTTTGTGTTTTGAAAGTTACATTTTACAGTCTAATCTAATTTCAAGATAAAAACAAGTTCAAATGCACAACAAAGCTGCAAGATATTTACGATAAAAACCTTAACGGAAGTTAACAGAACTTAACGGAAGTTACTTTAGTCCGTTAACAGCACTTAACGGAAGTTAATTTAGTCCGTTAACATGAAAAAACTTTTTAACGGATTAACGAGTTAATGAAAAAGTTAGCTTCGTTATTAACGGATTAACGATTAACGGACTTGTGCCCATCTATGAGTGTAGATATGATGTAGTATAGAAGGTGTGCACGCACGAGTGTCTGAAAATCTAGCGAGGATATCAATAAGAGAAAGGCATCCAACGGAGTTTAAGGAATTAGTATATTCTCTGATTATTTTGCTTTTTGTATCTGAAAAATTAACATTCATATTACCACAAACTATATACAAATTTTTTTTATTTTTCAAGGAAAGCTGAGTATTGCATAACTTATTTTGAAATGATTGTATATTTTTGTTGGGGTGCCTATAGACAACAGCACGAACGAATGATTTGTTTGTCTGTTTGGTTTCAATTTCGATCCATAGATCCCTACAATTTGAAATGTTGAGAGAAAGTTCATGGCGTATTTTGAATTTAAACAACTCTTTGATGTAAATACTAATACCACCAGTATGTGAAGAAGAGCCATTATGCAAAGAACAATAATTTGTTACACTAGTATTGCTTGTACTGTTTTCATTTAGTTTAGTTTCCGAAATAGACACTAAATCGGATAAATGTTCAAAATCATGTAAAAATTCGTCAATCTTATCTCTATTTTTAGATAAGCTTCTAACGTTGAAATGCTGGTAGAAAAAATCATTGGGACTAGTATGTAATGACTTGTTGGCTAATTTTTGGGGAAGGTGATACTCATCATATTTACTCCCTAACTCTGCCCATTTGATCTTTTGCCGAGGAATGCAACCAGTGTTGTTTTGCTGGCTTGCATTTGATGTAGATTTTGGCTGCTTCGTACTACAGCTGCAGATTTCATTTTGTCGCGAACACAAGACGAATTACACTATATTTTTTATAACAATAATATTTCATAAAAACCCTACGCTCATTGTTGCTCAGAATCTAAAAAAAGTGCCAGCCTCCATCAGTAACAAAAAGATTGGAAACGAAAAAGAATAAATTTGAAATCCTAAAAGCAACCAAATTCTGTGCTAATTCAAAACCAATAAATTTTAGTGATTTTCCAGTATTTACAAGCAAAATATTGCAACAATTCTAAAATTAGATAGTGCTGCTTCAAACTGCGCAAGCAACTCATAAATATTTGGATGTTCTCAAGGTATAAAAAAACTCCGCAATTTTTGACTTTTGCAGTTTTCCGACGCTGCAAAAAGTCTTTGCTCAAGCTGACAGAGCATTCGGAATTAAACACCAAAACAACTTTAAAAACATGGTCGTTTAAATTGACATAAACGTTCTCCGAATTCAAGAACTAATATCAAGAACAAGTAAAGCAGCAAAGTGGCAAAAAACTAACAGAAGCCAGTCTCAACTAAAAACTTATTGGTTCTTCTAAAAAGAGTGTAACCTGGGTTAAAATAAGCTTACTTTGCTTCAGTGAACATGCTTGCATCGATTTTTAATAGCTAATTTTCGTTACGCTTGAAGCACAACTTATAGCTAATTGACTAATAAGCTAAGTTATATTTCTCATTCAGTAAGCTAACTGTTATCGCAACGTGTCTTAATTTCAACCAAAAGTTTGTTCTGTTTATTGGAAATAAATAACCTAAACATAGTATAATTTTTTGAAAAAAATAGTTTCCAGAAAATGAATTTTTGAGGAAATCCAATTTCTGAAAAATAAGTTTTCGGGAAAATGTAATTTTGGCCGAATGTACATTCCGACAAGTGTAAATTCTGGAAAATAAGCTTTTGGAAAAATGTAATTTCGGCCAAATGTACATTCTGGCAAGTGTAAATTTTGGAAAATAAGCTTTCGGGGAAATGTAATTTCGGCCTAATGTACATTCTGGCAAGTGTAAATTTTGCAAACTAAGTTTTCGGGGAAATGTAATTTCGGCCGAATGAACATTCTGGCAAGAGTAAATTCTGGAAAATAAGCTTTCGGGAAATGTAATTTCGGCCAAATGTACATTCTGGCAAGTGTAAATTGTGGAAAATAAGTTTTCGGGGAAATATAATTTCGGCCAAATGTAAATTCTGCCAAATGAGCATTTGGGCTAATGTAGTTTCTGCAAGTGCATGTTCAGGAAAGTGTAATTTCTGGAAAGTGTACGTTCAAGAAAATGTAATTTCTGGCAAATGCACGTTCAGGAAAATGTAATTCCTGGCAAGTGCATGTTCAGGGAAATGTAATTTCTGGAAAATGGACGTTCACGGAAACGAATATTCGGGATAATGTAGTTTCGGCCAAGAATTTTTCGGGGAAATGTAATTTCTGGAAGGTGTTTTTCGGGGAGGTGTATGGAATCCATTTCAATGCGTTATAAAAGCTGCAAAGTGAACAGCTTTTCTCAAGAGTTTCCAAACGTTTTTTCGTATTAAGCTAGCTATAAAAATGCAATAACTTTCTAATTTTTGCGGTCGAGCGGAAGAGAGGGAGGTAAAGGTGATCAATTATTTACTGGTCGCCACCAGAGGTGGAGTCCTCGAGGACGTCCTTGGCCTCGAGGACGTCCTCGAGGACACATTTTGAAGTCCTTGGCCTCGAAGGTCAAGTCCTTGGCCTTGGCCTCGAAGCCTCAAGTCCTCGAAAACTGCCCTGTCCTCGGCTCGAGGACAGCACTATTTTTTGAACAGTTGAAATTTCGTTGGAAAACGCCAGAAACATTGCAGAAAATTTGCGAGCACCTTTTTTGTTTTCCTCACTTGGAGCATAGGCGTAGCCAAGGGGAGGGGGTGCTGGGGGTCCTCCCCCTTCCCAATTGAAATTTCACCAATGACAAAAATGTGACAAAAAAGCCTACAGTTTCTTCAGTTTCAGTTTTTTTTTAGCATTTTTCGCTTACAACAGTATAACTAACAACAATATTGAAGACCAGGGGCTCTGGGTCCCCCTCAATTCAATTTTTGCCGGCCAATTTAAACGTAAAACCCGAAGAAAACGGAGAGTTTTTGTCCTAAAAGTTGCTATCTCAGGCCAACATCTAGCCTTTTTGTGAATATAATGCATTAATCAGTGCCGATTTACCATAATATGACGCAGTACCATCAGTAGCGTAGCCGTGGGGAAGGCGGAGAATATAGCCCTCCCCCATTGGCCTGTCAACCAAAACGCAGAATAAGGAAAATACCACGTTTTTAGCCCTTTTGAGACTGTTTTTTACGCTGGAATTGACTAAAAAGTGATTTAAAGCATCATTTGAAAATATATTCAGGGGGGCTAATTGTCAAAAATTAAAGTCACCAATCAATTAAAACTTTGAAAAAATGTCCGAAAATAAACAATCAAATTTGATCGCTAATGTAAAAACGCCTAACATAGGTTTTATCAACAAATATATCATAAACTCAGGAATTAGAGTAGGGGGGGCTATTTAGTGCTAGTTAATTACCAGTCACTCCTCTCAAATATCTTTCCATTAGCCCTTCCCCCAATTATTTTTCGTTATAAAACATAGACGAAATAGATTACTCCGTGTGAGTTTTATTGAATAATAGGATTTTATAATTTACCAGAAAGTAAACGAGAGAACTGCAATGTTAGCCACTTCCCATTTAAAGTAAGTAAACGAGAAAAAATAAGTAAGGAAACGAGAAAAAGTAAACGAGAAAAAATTAGCCACTTCCCATTTAGCCCATTAATGCAACCAGTTGAATCATGTTGGGCCGCCAATTTCTATGTCACGTTTTAAAAGCATTATTTTCTATTAAAATAGCTCTAAAATTAAGATATTTGTGCCAAAAAATGCAAAGTTTTCGAGCGCTGGAGGCTACGCCTCCATACCCCCAGTCTCTGGCAGCTGGGGGCTTCGCCCCCTAACCCCCATTGGCCTCCGGCGACTGGGGGCCCCGCGCCCAGACCCCTAAAACAGCCCTCCCCCATTGCGAATTTCTGGCTACGCGTCTGAGTACCAGCTAGGGGCTCCGAGCTAAAATCGTAAGACTTTTTTTGGTCTTCACCTATATTTGGCAGAAAGATGTTGCGAAAATCTCCAAAGTGCCAGGGTCCTAGCCCGAAATAAATCCGGCCCGGCAATAACATGGTTAGTTGCCGTAACCATCTATTTTACCATTTTTCAATAACAATTCAGTAATTCACCTCCAACCTCGCCGGTTTTTTCGCACAAAATACTTTTAAAAAAAATTAGCCATGGAAAATGCTGATTGAACGAATCATTAAACTTCAGTTGAAGGGGCCTGGGCCCCTTGGCGAATGTGTACTCCTATAACTGGTTATTATCATGACAAAACAAAAATCTCAAAGGAAAATCTTCGAGTGGATTATTATTTACTGCTAAAATGTTGCCAGAGACAATGCAACTTACTTTCCCCTACCTGGACCAGATCACTTACAATTAAATTTAACTCCAAAATGCAAGATGTTAAACGTGTTAGGACTTAAATTGCTAGTAAAAGGAGGATTAAACAATTTGATTTTTTCAATTGGCTTTCAAATGTCAAAAATCTAGTGCTTTTAAATGGCTCTGAACACTTGCGAAATGTGATCCAATGGCATTAAAATAGCTTTTTTTTCCAAAAAATTACAAAAACACAAATTACAAAAATTTTCCAAAAAAAAATTACAAAATTGTGGGGGGGACGCGTCCCCCCATCGAGAGTTAGCGTCCCCCCATCAAGATTTAACGTCCCCCCATCGAGAGTTAGACGTCCATCCATCGAGATTTGAGCGCTGGATGATGAAACGATCAAGAGCCAGCAAGCATGAATAAATCCTACAAATTCCGGCCAAAGATAGTCCCAAATTGCGGTGAAGACCTTATTTTTTCTTTTTGGTCTTCACTTGATTTCAGGGAAAAAATACTTCAATTTTCGGCGAAGACCTTTTTTTTGGTCTTCACCTGGTTTCGGGGAAAAAACACTTCAATTGCGGGGACGAATTACATAAATTCCACTGAAGTGTGGTCAAGGCTGCAAAAGCGCCCCCCCCCGCCCCATGCAAAATTTTACAATTTAAGTACAACATGTTGTCATCTTTACCTAAATACAATAATTATTAAGATAGATCAGTCTTTTTCCACCTTGGGCCGGATTTTGTCGACAAATAATCACATGGTAAACGGTTTGATCTTCTTGCTACCAGTAAAGAATGGCTGAGATGTCCCCAACAATACAAGTTAAAACCTCCAAATCCTGCCCTAATGCGACTCATGGTGATCTGGTCGCTTCGCTGAAGAATTAAAAAAGATGCAGATGATTTGCAGGCGAAATGCCGAACTAGAATAATTGCCGTCAAATGCAAGATAACATGCTTTCATCGATTTTTAATTTTTATGCCTACTATGTTTGAAGCACGTAGATGATTGCAGACAAATTGACCGATTCGAGATATAACACTTATTTAATGAGAAAACTGTTACAGTAATACACTAAGATTTACGGATAATCAAAAGTCAACAATGGTTATTGAAAATTAGAAAAAAAGGAACATTTTTATCATTTTTCTCAAAATATATTTTCTCAAAAATGATTTTCGAGGAAGTGTAATTTTATTCTGGAAAATAGACTTTTGGGGAAATGTCCATTCGACCAAATGTACATTCTGGCAAGTGTCCATTCTGGAAAATAGGTTTTCGGCCAATTGTACATTCTGGCAAGTGTCCATTCTGGAAAATAGGTTTTTGGGAAATGTCCATTCGGCCAAATGTACATTCTGGCAAGTGTCCATTCTGAAAATAGGTTTTCGGGGAAATGTCCATTCGGCCAAATGTACATTCTGGCAAGTGTACGTTTAGGGAAATGTTTTTCTGGAAAGTGTTTTTCAGGAAAAGTTTATCTGGGAGGTGTTAGGATACCATTTCAGGCTAAATCATAGCTTAGCCCAGTACAAACATTTTATTACTAGTGTCGTGATCGTTGATACTTGGCTAGAGTACAATCTTTAATCCCTAGAATTGCCCACGTCGGCTGAAACTAGAGAACGACTGAGATGTTAATTGACGAATCGAAAATGGCAGTTGACAGTTTCTTTAACTTCTTGAATCTCAGAAAGCAACAAACCAATCTTAAATTAAAATTTCTATTTAAGATGAAAACACAAACCAACTAACTGAGCAAAATCGCTCCACTAACACTTCTTACTAAACGGCTACACAAGTCAACCCCAGATACACAAACTCGGCTAAACTGCCTACGAAACTAATACCTAAAAATCATCCACTTTCAGAATATTAGAATAATAGAATCAAAAACGACCCGCCAATTTATACTACGGCAAAAGCTATCGAATATCCCAGAACAATCCATGATACGTCACAATAAAAAATATCCGCGATTACGAAAACACAATGGTAGCATAATTGTGATGTCACAAACTTCAAGTCTAAATATAGCAATTAAGACATGTAAACAACTATTAAATCCGGTAACTAATAGCAGACAGTAAGAAAAGACTAAAAAAGAATTATCCAGAATATCCCGAATATTTTAAATCAAAAAAAAGTAGCAAAAGCAGTAAATCAGTCACGTACGCATTAACATACAGCAAATAATCATGTATCAGGCATTCAAAATTATTATTCGTGACAACTAGGCTACAAAGTACAAACTTGTAACTAATAATAAGACTACCAGTACCTGAGTAGGCCTATTGTATTATAGTATTTTATGACCCTATAATAAACTTTTCCAATTAAGTTGCAAACAATGGGCTACTACTCTTCTAGCTTTACTTGCAAATAATGGGCTACTACTCTTCTAGCTTGTTCTCAGACGTTTGTTACCTAGGCTACCGTGCAGTCTACTCTTTTCATCAGCTTGAATCTGTTGCGCTGACAAGATCAAACTGATTAGTGCGGAGCAAAACGACTCAATGCAGTAGCCTAGTAGTGGCGTTGCTTTAGGTGAGAACTGAGATGGCGACGATAACGTCAGGGTTGCCAATAAAAATTATACCATTAAACTAATTGGAGGCTTCTACGTCGTTTTTAAAGTAGAATATTTCTGGAACAGCTTGATCAAGAGGAATGGAGTCAACGCCAAACTAGTCTTGTGCGATTGGCCATACTTTAGATACGCCTGTAGATTTTTCTTTTGGACCTCGTTTTAGGCTTTCCGTCTTAACCTTCTTGTGGAAATAGCCAAAGCACAAAACATAATTAAAAATCTACTGTTTTGCAACTAACGGCTTTGCTAACTTGGTTGGTTGCCTGGTCTAGTTTATATAAATGAGAGCACAATGCAATGAAATGACTATTTCAAAATCCCCCACGACGTTTTGGAGAAAACGGAAGAAAAATAACCAGTTTTACCACGCCGGCAACCTTCACTAGAGTGATCATAACTTTTGACAGAATTTGGAATTGCCCATCAGTCAATAAAGAGATATTGCTCAAAATCAGGTTTATTGAAGAAATAAGATCTACTTGAGGTAATGAAGAGGAGCCCCAAATCTTTTTCCACAATTCGCTGTATTCGCAAAAATACGATTTAATCCGTTGCACTCGGTAGTCGGTATCATTTGGAAAGCCAGCATTTCAAAATTTTGTGACATCAGAAACGGCAAAATTTTGCAAAAATTCTCACAGACTAAGAAACACGATTACCAAGTGGTAACAGTGAGTAGCCAGCCTATAGTCACATCTGAAAATTTGGCCTCTGCTATTGGTCCCTGTAGACTTATGCGATAAGTACTGATCTAAAATAGGTCTTTTGTAATGTCACAAAATTGCAAAATACACGGTTGCCAATGGCATGGAGTCAAACGGATTAAATCACATTTTTGCGATTAAGGAGAATTGTGGAAAAAGGTTTGTGGCACCTCTTTATTACCTCAAGTAATTCTCATTTCTTCAATAAAACAAATTTTGAGCACTTTCTCCTTAAAGTCCTCTAGGTATGCGGCTTTTTTACAGTAGTTTCAGAAGGATGGAAGTGTTGTAATCATTAATCGAAATATATTTGCAGATCGCCAACGAGTTGGTTCATAGCCTGGGAAACGTTTTCGGCTTTTCGGCGATCATGCACGGACTGGCTTGCCCACAAGTACGTGCGAGCGTGAGACTATCGTGCTTGTAAAAAAGTTTTAAACTCAAATTCTCATTATACTGTGAAAGCTGTAGCTCTGTGTTCACAACATTGCGTTTGGTCCGTACAGCTTGTTACAAAACGCTTTTACAGCGGGACGAGCTGTCTGTAACACTGTATCCATTTCATACACTGAGAATTGAATTCCCATTTCCACGTCGACCATTTCATCGGCGGGTGCGTTGCCCTTATTGCTTCTGCTGTCTCAATGCATTATAGTTGATTTGCTAAATGTTGTTTGTTTAGAATTGTGCTATTCTGCTATCTTGAGACACATCGGTCGCTTTATCACAAAATTCTTCAGAGTGCCCATAATCCAAACATTTTGCGTATTTCTAGAAAAACAACTAAGCTTACAAAAATAATTTTTCTGTTTAATATTTGATTTTAAAACCACTTTTTTAAATACTCAATTGGAAAATTTTTTTGAAAAATCGGCAAAAAATTTTAGAGAGAAACATTTCGGCGAAAGAAGACCCATGCGGTAAATCCAATAGAAGTTTTGCAAGCAGTAGACGAATGGAATTTTCCATGACGAGGCTTTCATAAACCTATCTCGTCATAGGTCTAAGGATGGGATGGGCTCAGAGGCCTGCATCCCCAATTGAAATGTCACCAATGATAAAAATAAAAACAACCAAGCCTAATGTTTCTTCAATTTCTTTTAGCATTTTTGCGGGCAACAGTATACAGGTACAACAGACTAGTATTAATCGACCAGATGTCCCGGGGCCCCTCAAATCAAATTTTACCAAACAATTTAAATGTATAATCCGGGAGCAATTCAGGGTTTTTGTTTATAAAGTTGCAACCTCAGGCCCTCATATACTTATTCTTTGTACTTAATGCAATAAACATGACTACTTAGTAACCATCTATTGCACCAATATTAAGTAACAATCCATTTCCACCTCACCTGTTTTTACACGACAAAATACTTTTGACAAAAAGATTTTGAAAAAAATTAGCTAGAGAAAATGCTTATTGAACAAATTATTGAATTTGAATTGAGGGCGACCTGGGTCCCCTAGTTGAATATGCCCTACTAAAACTGTTTATTTTTATGACAGAACAAAACTCTCCAAGTCAAATATCCGTTTTCTCGAAAAAAATTACAAGCAATCGCCCAGCGGCTGACCCCCAGGGTCCAACATCTTCCAATTTACAATTTTGGAAACCTTTTTAATTTTTGGTTCAAGACCTTCCCTTTAGCAAAATCCAGGTTACATGCCAACCTGGACCCCGGCTTTTGATCCTCCATTCTACTGTATCTTTGTCCCATAAACCGTCGCTACTTTTCAAAAATTTTGATGACGTTATTGCGTATGATTTGCGGTTTGGCCCTTCTCCCCAATCAATGAATGGTCTAGGCTACGCCTATGTACCTCGTCAATGTTTTTTTTTTTAACTTTAATCAAAGTTTATCGAAAAACAATCGTTCACAATCGTATTTAAATTGGGTTAGCGCGATCGTGCTCAAAATTGCTAAAATACTTGCGGCGCAAGCACTATCGCAAGTAAAATAGTTGTGCCGCAATAATTGAGCCGCAAGCGCTTGGATCTGGATATTGATCACAGCAAAATGACTCTTTTCGGTTATTTTATCCTTTTTTATTTCAAATGTTCCAAGTAATCATGCACCTGCAACGTGATTAAGTCCTAGAAATTTAAATACTTCGTTCTCATAATCATTTCTACAGATTCGTGCCCTCGATGACGTATGGTTGGCGTTGCAGCAACAATACACCAATAATGCGGTCACAATGGAGAAAAAGCTCCTTCCTCTTATGCAATTGCTTGACGAAGGAAAAGGACAAATTAGTAAGTAATAAATTTATTATTTTTTGTAGGCAAGCATAGCAGTGCGGTACGTTATAATACGTACGCCTCAATTTTCGCTAAATAGTATGGTACGTTTGCATGGTATGCGCTTTTTGTGAAGGTACGGTACTTCGGTACGCTGTTTGAATGTGCGTACTAACGTACCATACCATGCAAGTACGTTGCGTAACGACGTTTGCTTGCCACATACTAACGACGCTAAGTACCGTACGTGTGTTAGTTAGTACGATGCTTGTTTCGCGTCAAGTTGTTTATGCTACGTGTTCTGACTTCTGGTTGTTCGTTTTCCTCCCCTTTCTTCCCCAAGAATTTAGGCCAAAACGAATTGCATCAGTTGAAAAGCTCCAAACTTGGCAAAACCATTTTTTCTGAATTCCATTTTAGAATATAATGTGCAACTATACCTTTATTTTTAAAGTGCGGAAGACGAGAACTTCGAAAGAACGTTAACAATTTTTTTTACCTACGTACCGAAACTCTCCAGTACGGTACGTTTAGAGCTTTGATTGATCTTCAACTTCACCTTCTAAGTACAGTACGTTTAGAGCGTACCATCTGATGAAAGGCACTTAGGTTCGACACGCATGCAAAACTTTTTTGGTACGTTACGTTAGTACGGTACAGTAAATTTTTGAAGTACGCCGTGTTCAAATTTTGAACGTACTGTACTGCGATCATTGCCCACAGGGCATGTTGTGGAATATAAAATGGAATGGAACGGAAATTTCGGAATAGAAGATGCCAGAATGGAACGGAATGAAAAATTTCAAGAATAGAATGGAAGACTATCTTCCATACTTTCTTACTAGTTCCATGCTAGATTTCGCTTTTGGCATTTACAGAAAAATATATACGGATAGTCATAACTAAAAATATTAGGAAGCGTTTAGCAGCTAATTATCTGTTGACAAATTCATCAGGTAATTTGGTCATGAACATTGCGCAAAGAGTGTAGGTATTGCTACATCAGATCATAGAATATGTTTATTGCAGTTTGCAGCTGCATTGATGCTGACTGGCTTATTTTTTGTTTTGAGAATGACGATTTGTCTAGTGCCGTTGCAAAAGCAAACGAAGTGATGGGGCACGAAGATGGACTAAACTTTTGCATATTAAAACTGATCTTGTACCCCAGCAAATTATGCGCAATTTCAAAATTTTAAAATCGTTTCGGAAAAAGAGACATGTATGTCCGGTAGCGTTTCCTAGTGCTTTTCGTGTGCTGCCCTTAATCACCTAAAAAGTTTATCTGCTGTCGTGACTGCGACATAAGCAATCTTGAGTGTGCTCTAAAAACACAAAAACAGCTGGTTATTTAAAAAATAAAAACTATTTTGTTGGTCTACATTTCTACTCTACGACCCACCCATAAACAGGCATGCAACCAAGATTTTGCTAAAGTAGGAGGCTTGGAAGTTAAAGGTCTGGGAGCGAAGCCCCTGTCGCAGGGCAATTTTTTGATTTTTCGAGAAAAAAATAACTATTTCAACACCATTTGGATCACATTTTGCACATTTTTAGAAGCCAGTGGAAAAGTTAAATTGCTTACCTCAATCAGCCGTTACTTTACCCTCAAGGCAATTCAAAAACACGTTGAAACGCCTGCATTTTAGGGTTAAATTTTTTGAGTGATTTGGCTGGGAGGAGGCTAAAGCCCCTTTGCTCTCAACGTTCCGCCACTAAATCTGTAAACGCTCAGCAGCTCGTTGTGTATCCCAACTCGTAGTTTGAGAATCACTTGCTTCGGGTTTAGAATACTTTGAATTGAATACGATGCAAACGTTCATGGTTTTGAAATTGATATAACTAGCCTAACTGATACTTGATGACCTATTTCTGATCAGGTTCAGAGGTGTAAACTTTGGATGTTAAATTTGGTGTTTGAAACTTGAACCACTAAACTTTTGGTATTTCAAAACTTTAATGATACTGCTGATGTAGGTAACTTTAATTAAGTAGGTAGGATTAAATGTTATTATTCCTTTTTGCATCATTGTCAGTTTTCTTGATCTTACATGATGTTCCAAAAAACGTATTTTTAGTAAACCAAGATGGAGGGTAAGGTTCCAATGGCCCCCCGTAGCAACGGCACTAAATTTGCCAAGTGACCAAACTTTTTCTTCCGCCGAAACAAAAATTTGTATTTACTTTTCTATCATTGAATAAGCTTAATTCTTTGTGGCTGTTTTTTGTGTTTAAACTTTTTTCGGTATTTTTGTAAAATGTTTTTGGAAGTTTGACTATGCCAAATTTCATAGTTTGGGTGATTACAAACGTGCAATCATTAAACCCAGTGCATAGTTGCATACCCATCAATCTATTGTCTGTTTATTAAGTGGTTGATATTTTCATGCTGAGTGAATTTTTATGGTAGCTCATTGCGATAGTGCTTCGAATATCGGATGAGATGCATCGTACCATAGTGCTTACCTTCGCGAGCGTGTGCTTAACGTTGCAAAAGTACAATACAAATTACGCGTAGCTTCGGATCTAAGCTTACCTTGATATGGAAGTATGGAATGGAATATGGAAGAAAATTTTAGAATGGAATATGGAATGAAAGATTTTTAGTATGAAATGGAATGGAAGAAAATTGTTAGTATGGAATATGGAAAAATCGTCTTCCATTCCATTTCATACCATGCCCTGCTTGCCTATTTGGTCTATAAAAAAAAAAAGAAATCATTTTTCTGTATTTAAGAACGAATTCATGCTAAACAATGTCTTATTTGTGAAATTGCATTTCTAACGTCGATTTTCGGTATTGTATCGGAAGTCAAAACGAAGAACTGGGTGCCTAAATTAACAAGGCTAGTACAGTATTCAAGCTTTGCAGTATTCGTTTGTTATGAAACGAGAAATGTGGAAAAAGGCATGTCTCTCAATTTTCAGAACAGTTTTTCTTCCCATTTTTGACTACCATGTAGTCACGAATTTTGGCTAATGACCAAAATAGTGCAATTGTATGTGCAAGCGTCCGAGACGAGGTTTTTACGAAGAATCGAAGGAGTTACACTTTTTGGCAAGATGCGTCTGAAATTCGAAAATCCCTTCACATCAATCCGCTAGTTCTCAAAATTGCTAGATCTCAGCTTTGATGATTTGGCTATGCAAGCAAAATGCCTTACGAGGTTTCAGGTAATTTTATTTGTCGCAACCAGCAATACACAAAAATAAGAATTGAAAACAATAATCAATGGCTGCGACAGGGTGGCTGCAAAGGGACCGCTAGGTCTTCGAGTCGCAGCCACCCTATCCGTCACGTTAATGACGTAAGTGATGCAAGTTACAAGTCACTGAATGTGCAATCTCGATGTTACTGACTGGATTAATTACGTCTTCTTCTTTGATCAATAATACGTTTTAAGTAATTTTAATTTTAATTCCAACTTGGTGAAAAATTCAGATAAAAATGAAACACAAATTCACGAAACAGATTGACCAAGAAACGGTTATACCAAAAAACGGTTTCTGAAAACGCAAAACTTGTAAAAAACACGTAAACACAATAACTCAATAATGGAAGAAAGTAACATTAATACATTTTGGAAACTACCAGATATGCACACAAAAACTTGGTTTATATAGTGTGTATGTAATTTTAATCAGAACAACCTTCCATAACCTTATAATAGGTCTTTGCAATATCGTTAGCGTCTAAAACAATTATCTCGGGGTAAATAAAACAAACATTAAACGTTTTACTGACGAATGGATTTTCGGACGCAGACGTACAAAATTCCAAAATCTGACTAAATTCCGAAATACTCCTAACTCGAACTTGAAATGACAAGTCAAGTACTGGCGACTAATCCAAATAGAAAGAGAGTGGGAAGGAGAGTCAGCTAAGCGAGGGGGGTGCCAACGGACACCAACTAAATAATAGCTCTTAAAAGCTAAATTGAGCTATAAAGTTCTGAAATAATGAACAATTTTTCAGTCCCAATCAAGTCTCCTTAAAGATGACCTTGATAAAATGCCTTGCTAAACTTGTCTCCTGCTTTGAGAGAAATTGCTTGCGGACTCGATTCCTTCCAAAAGGGGCTTTGCACTTTATGGAAACAAATCCAGACTGATTCGCCGTTGTAAGTTCGAGCTTGCAAGAATTACAGAAATTTGCGTATAAATTTAACGCACAGTTTTTCACTCACAAAAAACGACAATGTAAACGTAAATGAGTTTCACGTCACAAACTAATAATTAAACAGCTATTGGGCAAAAAACGGATTTAAAAGGATGCAGTCTGCAGCAAATCAAAAAGAGTGCACTTAAAACGCTGTTCGACTTCCGATAAATCAAGTCTTGATCTTTATGTAAATGTGTGTATAAATGAAACTTGGTTCGAATTTTGAAACAAACAAACAAATTGACGCTACACTCCCCTCCAAATTAGCGTCTTACGAAAATTTACCACATTCTGAGCGGCGTTTTCAATAAATGCAAAGTACAAATACAGCGGATTCAGAAGTTATGAACCTTTGTTGCCACGTTGAACCAAAGCATATAACAAACGAAGTAGAAATATAAACTTCAGTCGTTCAAAAACTTAACGGAGCATAGCTTAAAGCTTAGACATATCGATATCGTCTGTAATGAAAGGACAAATTAAGTTTTGGAATTGCTCGCTTAACGACGTTTAATTGCGTTTTAGCCAGTACTGTCCGAACAAAGTCGTTCTTGCCAGGGTAAGTTTCTAAAACCCTGCCTAATACCCATCTAGATGCTGCTGCATGTCTTTGACAAGCAGAACAACATCATTGACTTGTAGATTTCGTTCAGGCTGGAACCATTTTTGTCTGTGTAGGAGATTAGCAAGAAATTGATTCAACCATTGACGCCAAAATCGATTAGCCAAGTATTGAACCTTGGCCCATCGCCTAGCGGAATAATCATCATCCTTTGTGAAAATTCCAAGAGGCAACTGTAACCAAAGTCTAGAATTGATAATTGCTTCGATTTCTGTAATAAGAGTGAGGCAGCTTTCATTGTTCAAACTTTGGTTAGCTAGAAGACGTTAAAAAACGTTTCGAGTGGTTTGAATCATTTGTTCCCACGCACCGCCCTTGTGGCTGGCTGGCGGAGGGTTGAATGACCATTGGGTTGAATGAATGACCCTTGTAGTCAAAATTTTGAGTTGGAGGAAATTGTACAAGCGCCCCTAGAGTGGGTGTCAGTTGATGTAAAAACATTTACTGTAAAATATTTTTAATTTTAAACAAAAATTTAGGTATGCTCAGTCCTAACAAAGTTTCACAAAAAAGAGCCCAATCGATGTACTGTACTGTACTATATTTACTGATAACACGAAACTTTGGAACAATTATCAAACGCTCTGGAAGAGCAATACAATAAATGTTTTTTGTATTCAGACACTATTTTGCCTTCGTCTGAGCCTCAACAAGGGTAGTTTTAGCTTTCTGAGGCAGTTTTTTTGGGGATGTTCAGTCACTACTTGCTGGAGGAATTGTTTCTGTTCCTCGGATTTCGATTGTAGGCCATTATATTCTTGCATGAGGGCAACACCCCTCTCTGCTGTATGGTTCGCAACACAAAGTTTTGCAATAGTTTTCCGAGCTGCAACAAATGACGGTAGATTTGGCCATAAATTAGGATATTTTTGTAGGAAGTTAGTTGAAATACCCAAAATGTCAAGAAACGTCTTTGTGTTTTTTGTGATGAAGTCTGAAATTTTCTTTGTTTTTATGTCTTGATCAGACAGATTCACTAGCTTGGATGGAAGTTTTGATCCTGGTTAAACCAATGCTTGCACTATCTTTCTTTTACCTTTTAAAGAAATAGATTCCTCAAAGACTGAAAATCCAATAGCTTCTTCAGATAGGTACCAAAAGTGCCGTTTCAGTTTCTTCAGGGCAGCAAATGATACTTGCTCTGCAGATGACAACAATGCCCTAGCTATTTGGAGATCATTTTTGGAGCTGAAATTCCAAGACGAAAAGAAAACCAGATTTTAACATTGAACTTAACTGCAAAGACAAATATATCTTTGAGACCCTTGAGCTCACGGTTATTGAGGGAAAACCCACTGTTCCGGAAGATGAACATCTTCATGGTGTAAAGGATACGAGACAAAAAACGTGCCCAGTGCATGGCTCCAGGTTTCATAAATTTTATCCCTTTTGATGGAACTACCTCTAAAAATATAATGGTGATTTCAAGTAGTTCTCGGTAATCATCTCTGGGATGGTTGATTTCTAGCTGCTCAATGGCATAGGCTAAAACCCCCTGCTGAGTTTCAAGATCCAGTTCAGACGATACAGCTTCGTCCTGGACCCCAGGAGTATAAACGCACTGCTTAACGTTAGACCAAAACTGCTTAAACTTGTGAAATAACTGTATTTCTGGTGATGATGCAGGGTTAAAACAAGACGAAAACATTTCTTCAACTATAATCTCATGAATGTGGTGGCGGCATGCCAGATACAGAGCATCATGGCCTAGCTTCGCTTCGAGAAGTGTGCAAGTGCCATTATGTAGTCCAGTGATGGCCGATGTAGTATCAAAGCTGAAGGCCTTAACGTCAACATTTAAAATCCATTCATTGATAGTCTGAATAATAGCATCACTCTTAGCCTGCTCTGTTCCAGTTGTCAATTGAGGTACAGCTAGAAGCTGGTCAACGCTATTGCAGGAAATAATGATCCGCAGTCTATCAACTTTCTCATCTCCTGTCAGAGATACCATTAACTTCTCGTCCCAGTGGATAGTTAGTGGTTTTCTATAAATTTGAAACTCTGATTTCAAATACTTTGACCTATTTTCACGATACTTTGTGCGATATTGTTGAAGAGAAAAACGGTTAATCGTAAATTCTGAGGATTATGATCTGTGGCAGAAATCACAGATGCTGCGGTGAGGACTGCATGTCTGTCACTGATCTTGCCTCTGTCCGGTGAACCAAGAACGTCTGTTTTAAGATGTCCTTCCTGCCACGTTTTTGCAGTGATGGAGTTCTTAAATTAGATGACGAAGGTTCAGCACTGCCTTTTTCAGTTTTTAAATCATCTTCAGATGCGGAAGAGCTGCTCTCTAGCACAACTTTTTCAAACAACTTTTTTTTGTTCTCTTTTGCATTTTGTTTCTTTATTTGTTCCATTCATGTTGTCTTTTCATCTTCCTTTTTCTTCAGCTTCCTGTTCAGTCCTGCCATAATACCTCTCTTGCCAGACTCTCGTTGGACAAACAAAAAGTTTCTTCTTGAATGGTTATCATTTGAAAAGCATTGCCATGAAAAACATCACACAAATTTGGAAATTCTGCAGTGAAGGCCTCTTCATTCATTTTCTGCGTTTCACGCTTCCTGTTCTTGTTCTTTTTAAGTTTCTGCTCGGTTCCAGTGTACAAAAAGTTCCTGGATTGTGTGGGTGGCTGCTTCATGTTTCGTTTTCTTGATGAATTTTAGCTGGTGGAAGCATCTAGCAAAAACATTATGCACAGATGGTAATTTTGTGCCAGTAAACTCATCCTTCACTAACCCAGCCAAGTAGATCTCAGACTTTTTTCTTGTCAGAGCTGCCATTGACATTAAACCCTAATGTGAACAGACAAGACTAGTATTGTAGGCCTAGCCACTTGTGCACAACAGCACAACAAAGTTAAGATTAAATTTGAATGAGCTTTTACATTGAAAATGTTTTGTGAAAATTTGTTAGATCTACTGATCCTGCTTTTTGCTAATCTTTTTGAGTAATTTCTTTCTTCCTTGAAAGTTAAGCAAAAGCATGTGTAGAAACACGTGACAAGTTAAGCAAAGCACGTTACATCACAGACCTTGCATTGTGACATCACCATTCACAAAGTACGATTCAGCTGTGCTTGGGCTTGGCATGTGGCTATCTAGTATTTATCACAAAAAATGCATGCTTATGGTCAGGAACACTTAAAAAATTTATTTTCATTACAATATAAGACCAACATCTTTGGGGAGAATTTCGAGGGCTTTGAGCATACCTTAAAAATTATTTGTTTGCATAAATATTTTCAGATATTTCATTTTTATGCAAATTGTGGCGTGTCAAAAGGGAGCGCGCTCCAATTGCGGTTAACCGGCTCGGTTGTACAACCTAAGAGCTGCTATGATCTGTTGACTTATAAAGCTATCGGTTCCAATTATCTTTCATTTGTGGTTACTTCCATGCTAGTTTTCCACATCGCCACTGGATGAAGCAGGAACTGCGACAAAATGAAAACTTTTTAAGGGGCGCCCACTGTAAAATTCAAAAGTTTAAAAATAAGGGCCACCCTAATGACCACTCAATGCCTTTTGTGAGCAGTAAAGGTGCGTTTAGACTGAACGCGAAGCAGCCAAAATTTGACGTCATTGACAGCTTGCGAAAGGTTGCAACCGGTCGCAACCTTCGCGAGCAGTTGCGCAACATCGCTTGCTTGCAGGCTGTAGTAAGATAACCTACTAAATCACTGATTGGATTTTTACGATCGCAGTTTGCTGGAAAACAATGTAAATAGTATATTTGTATGGTTTAGCGCCTATTTATCAGTCCAAAGAGTAGGTTGTTGGCAAAGTTAGATTCGCGATAGCCCTAGGCTAGCCAGGTTAATTTGGATCTAGACAGCTAAGGCTGTAAATCCTAGAGTGATTTTTCATCGCTATGCTTGATCTCAGAGCTTCATTATAATGAATACATCAAAGCAGTAGGCCTAGCCCCACGACATCTAGCTTTTAAAACATAACTTTTTATTCTGTGCAGCATAGCAGAAGCTATTGTATCAGTCCAGTGGTTCTTTTGGCTGAGCAGCTTTAGCTTTTTTATCTTAAAGTAAACTTAAACTAACATGGTGTTGTTGTTTTTTCAGAATATAAAATAACCCACCAACAGGCTAGTTTTGAATGTGTTGATAGTGTTTTTACCCATTGTTTGTTAGCTTGTTGTTTTAAAAGTAACCACAATTGAACAATTCCTTGAATACTGGAAAACTCGCAAAAGTTTTTTCACTGTCTAGCCTACTTGACCAAGCCAACTTGGTGAATAAAACTGTATTTAGAATTGGTTTCAAGCTACACTGCTACATACAAGAGCTAGATAGATACAAAAAATCGAAAAATTTCTATGAACTTTTGGATTGGCCTAATTAGTAGTCACTTCTTTGAATAGCTACAAACATGGAAGTTTTTCTTCTGAATGTCCTCTTAAAAGTCTTCTTGTTTCTGAAGGTTTGTGACCGTGATCAAGTTGAACTGGAAGCAATGGTTTTGGACTACCCCAAGTTTTATAATCATGAATATTGTAGCCTGGTAGTGATTTTTCACTCCAGTCGTACGTGATGAAAATAGAAGTGTCAAGTGTGTTAAATATTCATTTACTGTGTCTTTGTGTAATATCTGAATTTAGTTGTTTGTAAATTTTAAAATATTTTTACTGCCTTTTAAAATGTTAACTGCTTTACATGGTGAATAAAGTGACAAAGTAAACTATTATAAGTCTGAAGTTCAATCATTACAATTACAGTTAGTGTATTTAGATGAACTAGAAAGCCAATACCATCTAACCAGTAGAAAGTGAGCTCTATTTTTTTGCTGAGGTTACTATTATTGGTAGAGAAGTACCCGCCAAGCAAGTTCATTAATATTGTTCCATTCTCATTAGTCAGTACTAAACAAAAAACTTGATACAGCATTTATAATAATAATAATTGGACTGGGGAAGGAAGCGTCAGTTACATGAAAATGTGAGAACTAACAACACTTTTATTCAGATGCTTGAGTAACAATTTTCACTTAAAAAAATTTAAATGTTTTTTTTTTATCAGGGACATAACCAAAAACTTGCTAAGAAGAGAGGGCTTGACCATACCGCTATAAGTTTGTCTGTATCTTACAAACGATGGTTTGGAGTGAAGCCCTTTGAGGTAAACGCGACCGTCGCAACGTAGTCTACTGGTACCGCAAGAAAATGCTAACTAATAAAATGCTCTCAAAAGCATTTAACTTCGCACTAAACATTGATACGCGCTCCGCTAGCGAGTAAAACACCTAACTTGGTTTTAGAAGCTGACTTTTCCTCAAAGCAACTGCTGGTATTACTGTGCTAAGTTCTTGTCCTTCGATGACAGTGTCAAATCATGCAAAAACTGCAATGTTTTTTTGCTTTCTCCAGCAAATCAGCACAGCAATCCATTCCACAATAAGCAAAAAATCCACTACATAACTGATGACAAATCCAGCTTTCAGTTTCACTCATAGCGTTAACATTGGGAGTCTTCATAAACAGCACTAAATAACAAATACAAACAACTGTTTAAGCTTACTACAGGTGTCATAACATGCTTGCCTGAAAAGTAAAAATCACATCAAAAAAAAACAACATAGTTTATGCTTTAAATGTACCTGTAGAGTAGCCTATTGGTCTACACTCCACAAGATACCGGTAGATCTACCACTACCATAATGAGACATGGATGGTGAAAGCGTTTAAGGATTTGTTAACTGAGTAAACACCTACAGAGAACTTCTGACATCTGCTTCCAGCTTTTTGCGTTTTTACATTAAAACCCAGAACTGTCATCGTCAAAACAGTTTATGGCAAGTTTTCAGAGGAAGGATCTAAACAAATCATTGATAGCTAGTAAATAGGCTAAGTACTACTACGTTTTTGAAGAAATGACTGGTCTTTTCATTTCCAAATTTGATCTACTGTACTTCGTTTTTCACTTAAACTTTACGAACTTTTTTCTCAAGATTGTTTTGTTACTTGAGCTATTAGTCTAGACTCTTCTTCACGGTTGTTGCGTGATAACATAATATAAACTCAATCTTCGTTTTACCGGTAATTCCAGCGCTTTATGACGAAACAGAACCTGAGATTACTATAATAGCGCTTCAATAATAAAGTACACAAAACTTTCTGCTCATTGAATACATTTTAAAAGTAAGTTATTAAAATTAGCCTATGAAGCGACCAGTCGCGAAGATTAGCAACCACTCGCGAAGACTCGCGAAGATTGGCAACCTTCGCGAATGACATAATCAACCCCTCGCGAAAGTCGCCAACCTTTGCTTCGGGTTGCTTTGCGTCCAGTCTAAACGCACCTTAATGATGGATTTTGTTGTCGTTGAAAGACTGAAGAGTGGTGCGTAAAATTCTTTTGGCACTTGCAAAATTGGTTCCCTTGTCGCTGAAAATTTGATGGAGTGTGCTTCTCCTAGCTACAAATCTACAAAGACCATTTAAGAACGAATCCGTGTCAAGTGAATGAGCAACTTCAATATTGATGGCTCGCATTGTCAGGCATGTAAATACACAGCCGTATCGCTTGACTGTGCAGCGACCTTGTTTTATAGCAAGAGGCCCGAAATAGTCCACTCCCGCACAATATAACGAAGGGTGGTCAACCTGCACCCAGCATTCTAAAAGGTTTGCCATAAGTTGCTTGCCCACAATTGAGTGTCGCGTTTTGCAGAAAATGCGAAACTACCATGGAATCAGTCCAAAAATAAGAGACGCAAGATTCTGCTTGCAGGGCATATTTAACTACATTGTTAAGCCGAACGGCGAGTATGGCAGCAGTCAATTCGAGGCGTGAAATGGAATCTGACTTGATTGGGGCAAGACGTGCTTTTCCTATCAAGTAGGAGCAAAAACGATTTCCATTGACTTTAGTAATTTGCATGTAGGTGCGTGCCCCATAGGCGTCGGAAAAATAGTGAATCTCCACGTTAATTGCATGCACCAGTGCTTTTGGTTTCAAGCGGCGCAAAGTAAATAAATTGCTAATAGCTGGTAAACGATTAATCCACTGAAATCATTTTTGTGCCTCTGAAGTGGTAACTTCTTCGTCCCACTTGGCCTTACGTTTGTAAAGAGCTTGCAAAAGGAGTCTACCTTCTAAATCAACTGGGTAGACGAACCCAAAAATGTCACACAAACTAGACAAACCCGAAAGAATCTCCCTGTGAATAAGGGGCTTCTCAGGAAGATTCACTGAAAATGCGAAGGCATCTTTTTTGAGTTTTCACAACATGCCAAGAAGTTTTTCTTTGGTCGAGTCTTCTAAGGTGTGTTCTTGAGTGCTAGACAAACGCTCAGACTCTGGAATAGCCTGTAAGACCTTGCCATTGCTTGATAGCCATTTTCGTAAATGAAACCCACGTTTGGCCAAAATCTCACTGAGATGTAACAGTGGGTTTTTCGACAAAAGGTAGAGAAACGAGACAATCGTGTGGGTAAAAGTTGTTACGAACAATCTCTGAGATTAAAGATGGGTAATGATTGCCAAATTCATCAGCTGTTTCACGAAAGCAGAATTTAGCGGAGCAGGGTGACGATTTGCGGCACCGAAAATAGGCACAGTCATTTGATGCCAAATAGGCTCATTCTCCAAATTGCCATCTGGCCATCATAAGAAACGCAGCGCTTCCCTGTGCTTTTTGTCCACGTACACCTGGTGGAACATTTGTTCCCCGTCTCCAACAAGAGTGACTAGCTCCTTGCGGAACTTTGTTAAAACATCAATAAGACTAGTCACAAGATTAGGTCCACGTACGAGCTCGTTATTCAAGGAAGTGCCACGATATTCAGCTACACAATCAAACACAACTCTGATCTTAGACTTGTGAGGGTAGACAACTGAATGGTGAGAAAGGTACCAGGTTGTGTTTGATTCTTAAGTGTTACATAGCAGATTTGGAACTTGCACTTTTTTCACAACTGTTAGGTAGCACTTTGTCACATATCTGCTTTCCCATTAGGCGAGTGTTTGATCACCATCTGAATTCAAATACAGCCTATCCTGGCAGCCCAACCGAACTTTCAAATATGCATATAGCGTACTATTGTGGTAAATTACTTATGCAATGTCGTATGTGGTGTCCATGCTTAGTGATGCTAGCGCAATGCAGTTGAGCTAAGTGGAGTGCCACTGTGATACCGGTCGAGAATCCTCTTTCTGGTGATGTAGTTGTCCGACTTTAATTAGAGTAGTCTGAGAAGAGAGTATGATTGCAAGCGCAGAAATTGCCTTCGAGCGTGGTTTGAAGGTTCAGATGGGCTGCCAGGATAGGCTATGTGTGAATTCATATGCTGATGAAACACTAGCCTAATGGGAAAGCAGAAATGTGAGGAAGTGCTACCACACAGTTGTGAAAACAACCCTTAAGTGTCATTGGCAATCTGCTTGGCAAGACCCTCTCCCAAATAAGCAAAAATGACTTCAACGTACTTTTCGTTTAGACAAGAGTCTTTGTGAAACCTTCTTTTCAAGAAGACAGTCTTTGTTTGGCGATCGTGATATTTTTGGGAAGACCTGTATCTTGATCTTTCCAAAGCAACGCTAATCGGTAATGTCTGTCGCTGGTGATACCAATAGAGGACTTTAACTTTTCGTGAGCAACACGATCTTCACTAGACTGTGGTGTACTTCAAAACAGATGTGGCTGTCTGAAAGTCGCGTCCCATTAGTTGCTCACTAATTGTTCAACTTCGTAGTCAACTTAACGTATGAAGTGAATTTGACAATTAGTTTCATAAGATGGGAACAGCAATGATCCCAACAACGACCAACCAATAGAAGTTTCGATTGCCACCAGGCTTCCTTGAGGATCTTTTCTGAAGCTCTTTATGCAAAACATTTCCGGAACATCGGCACCAATCAAAAGAGAGACTGACGCGCCCGGAATGGTGTTCAACTCAACACCTTTCAGTTAGTTCATTTCTAAAAGCTGGTTTGACATCACGTTAGATTTAACATGTATTTTATCGATCACATGTGGTTTAGGAAGAGCAAATTTAACCTGTTTGCTGAAATCAAATACACTTAAATTGCAAGAAGCGGTTGAGAGATTCCTTGAAACCATGTTCAAGGTTTGAATTAATAGATTTTTGCAAGAACCGCTGATGCCAAAAAAGTTAACCAAGCTTTGATCGCAAAACATATGCGTCGATCCTTGGTCTAAGGATGTGTATGTTACAAATTCTTTTTTATCGCAATGAACGGTTACTGGTACCACACATAAGTACAGGCCAGAACTAACAGATTTATCAGCAACTGCACAAGAAGTTGGTTTAGTCGAGTTAGCTTTCGACTCGGAACTAATCGAGTTTTGAGAGGAAGATGGAATACTCATATCCTCCTTGTTCGAATAATGCAGAATAGTGTGATGAAATTTAGCAGAACATCCCTGACTTTTCAAACGTTAGATTTTGTGCATTCGGGTGTCCAATGTTTTAAGCTTACTTACTCGTGACAAAGCTTGTTTGATTTATCAAAGTAATAGCGCTCCTTTGCCGTAGCAGGAAGGAACTGCTTGCATTCAGCTAGCTTGTGTGAAGACTCGTTACAGTATCAGCAGACCCCAGCTTTCATCTTTGATGAGAGATCTGCTTTCTTGGTAACGGAGCCAGCAGAGAAGACATTGAAAGAGGAAGCCTTTACTTTAGATGCTTCTTTATTAGCAGCGCCAGCACCAGGCTTTGTTGTCAACGACCGAAGACCAAACAGAGAATTGGCTTCGTTAGACATAGCTTGCACGAAATGAACTAAATCGGCAAACTTGGCTGAAGAGTTTGTTGAGTTTTCAATCGCCACTGATTTCTCAACCCAACGTCGACGTAAATCTTAAGGTAGCTTGTTATCCAAAGATGTAAGAGAATCAAGGGAGTCAAGACTATCATAATGGCCAATGTCTATAATAGTAACTAGCAATGATTCCAATAATTCGGCAAAGTGCTTTAACTCTAAGCATTGTCAGACTAAATGAAAGGAAATTTTTTGAGACGTTGTTCGCACTGATTTGCAACAGCCAATCACGAGCCATACTCTTTGAGGAGTCGCTCCTAGGCAAGACGATAGCTCTGATCGCCCTTGTCGGCAAAATGTTGAACTCGCTTCTTCGTTGAATCTATGCAATTTTGAACAAGTAGGTTAAATAATTTCTTATGATCAAATATCCGTAGCTCGATATGCATTTCAAAACTGTTCGTGAATGCTTTGAACTCAAGCGGATCCCCAGCATATTTCGGAAATTCAAGTCGGGGAAAAAACATGCTGTCATATTTCAAATGGTTGCAACCTGATGTACAAGTACAGTAACGTCCGGCAATTGATGCATTTGTCACCTAATTACCGAAATAGTACTGGGCTGGAGCGTAAACTTTTTCATTAAATGGCTGAAAAGTGCCAGAACTTGAGTTGGTTGCATGGGCTTGAAACGAAGACCAGCATGAGTGTAAATTGCCTGGAATTTCCGTTTGCTGGAACGTTAAAGGTATAAGACAGAAAACCATTGTGACTAGAGTGAAAAGTAATGAAGTGAACTGATGAGATCATAGCTAGAGCACTGTCGGAATCGACTCGAATTGCTGGATAAAAAGAAGCACCAGCACCTTGCCAAAAAATTGCAGCTGGTGGTTGCGGAGGAGCAAGCAAAACTTCACTTCCAACAATATCAAACTGCTAATCCAATACTGATCGACCGATACTTACTGTAGAGTTCGTTGAAACACGAGAACTTAAGTTGACGTTGAGATTTGGTGCGACCGCAATAGACTTTTCAACCTTCCCAGGTTGTTGGTAGTTATTAAATTGACCCTACTCACCTCTAGAAACGACGTCGAAGATAAAGATAGACCACTGACCAACTCTGGTCGTTGGCTTGCACTGTATCGACCCGTACTACTTACCGAAAAAGTTTTTGGATAAGACGATATAGAATTTCGCGAAGTAGTAGTCGCAGTAGAAAACAAGTGACCACTACTCTGACCAATACTTATCTCATTAGCAGAATCCAATAAAGACAGCATGACTGACTAGTATTTACGCCCTTACTTACCTTTGGTGAGAAAAAGCCAAGAGACGTGGAAAAGTCTTCCTCAATCTTGCATGAAGTATCGCAACGTTGCTTAGCCAGATCAATTTTCCTATGACTTTCGCTTTGTCGCATCGAATCTTTTAAGATAGTTAGGTTGCTTTGCTCTTCAATACGATCCTTTAAATGATCTTCCTGTAATTTAGCAGCTTACAACTCAAGTTGAACATTAATGCGCTTAACACTAAGAGCCGTTTACTTAGAACTCCTCGAAGAATTTGACGTTTTTGAACTTCGCGAGGATTTAGAAGATTTAGAGCCTACGCTAAAACGAGAACGATTACTAGAGTTTTTAGCGTAAGCAGGTGCAGTGCTAGATTCCCAAAAAGATTATCGCTGGAACTAGCTTTAGAATGTTTTGCCAACCAATCGCTTATACAAACATCGAATTCAACCTTGTTTTTAGACGCTGCAGCAGCGATCGAAGGGTCAGCCCTCAAATTAGACAAATTTGAAACTAAGTCAATGTAAAGCGGATTAATTTTAGCTAAAGTTTGGTTTAGTTCGTCAGTGCCTGGTTTATGCAGTGACACTAGTTGTTCAGCGATTAAATAGTGGTTGTTTAAAGCAAACTGGAGGCAGTCAATCGATTTCATTACTTTGTCAGAATTACGTGCATTATCTTTGTCAGCGCTTAACTTAATAGGGCTACGTTCGTCTGCACTAGATTTGGTAGAATTCGTATTCACAATACAACAAACAAAGCAGTAAACAAACTGAATTTGGGTAAGAAAATCTCAGAATTTGTTTGGCTACAGTCAAATCTGACAATAATCGACTTCGAATCGGCCAAATATGTGGATGAGGAACGGAATTAAATTTCGCAGAATAATGTAAATTCAAGAAAAAACCCAAAATGAATAACAATGGCGAAATGTTCAACCGGTGTTGGTAAACGCCACAATAAACTAAGAGTTCAAAGATCATAAACAGCGCCACTGCGTGAACGCTCCAGCCTTTACTAGTTCAAGTGTTCATGTGTAAATAACTTCCTACCGTACAGCCAATGGAGATGAAAGTTGATGGCCTTGATAAAATATTACGCTAAACTTGTCTCCTGCTTTGAGAGAAATTGCTTGCGGACTCGATTTCTTTCAAAAGGGGCTTTGCACTTTATGGAAACAAATCCAGACTGATTCGCCGTTGTAAGTTCGAGCTTGCAAGAATTACAGAAATTTGCGAATAAATTTAACGCGCAGTTTTTCACTCACAAAAAAAGACAATGTAAACGTAAATGAGTTTCACGTCACAAACCAATAATTAAACAGCTTTTGGGCAAAAAAAAAACGGATTTAAAAGGGTGCAGTCTGCAGCAAATCAAAAAGAGTGCACTTAAAATGCTGTTCGACTTCCGATAAATCAAGTCTTGATCTTTATGTAAATGTGTGTATAAATGAAACCTGGTTCGAATTTTGAAATAAAGAAATACTGTAAACAAATCGACGCTACACTCGATATGGTAATGGCAAACTGTAATAATAATAATTAAACATTGAAATCACTAAAGTACAAAAAACAAAAAACTGGAGCTGCAGCAACTGGCACAAAGCGCACCAAAGTAAAGGTAGTAACACTTTTGAATATCTACTTGAAGCTATATAAGACGTAGTGTGGCTTTGCGTGACATTTCAGACAAGGCATTCAATTATGATGACGGCATCAGTTTTGATGACTTCATTGGTTATCTGGCAGTAAAATAAAAGCAACTTATACACTGCTAAATGTTTAGTATTGCAAGTAGGCCTCCTCTCCCAAGTACACATTTGCGTGTACAAGTGCGAGTCATTCCTGTGTTGCTACAGACAGTGACAGGTCTAGTAGTTTATGTTTGGCAGTAGCCAGTACCGTATTAGGCTAACACTAACATTAAAGTAGGCTTAATGACATTGAGGTAAAAGCATTAATTGTAGATTTAAGCTGAGCCAACTTGCTGAATAGCTGATACGTATCCTACTTTTATAGCCTCTTTTCGCGATGTCATTATAACATGGCGTAACCTGGCAACCATGAGCGATGTTATGCAATATTAAGCAGGCTAGTAGGCAAGGCTAGTTCAACGCAACTATGGTTAGGCCTGGCCTTGTTTAATTTATTTAACAATCATTAAAGCACAAACAAACCAGCTAAACAACCTACCGGTAATTTATTGATAGCCTTAAAATTTTTTTGCAAACCTAGTGCAAACTCTACAACTATGTAGGCTACGAAGTACTAACTGAACTAACTACCGGTAACTCCCTGTTTAAATGGATTTAACATCTTGCTGTCACTATTATAGCTCAACATTTAGCCTTAATGGTGCGAATTGTACCATATTGAAAACCCACTTTGACTTACATTACCTAATGCTAATATCTACCGGCTATCACGGCTTGGTTTTGCCACTGAGTTATTCGCTTTAAGCTTATCGCAAAATGATATAAAATAAATAGCAACACGCT
This sequence comes from Trididemnum nubilum, assembly GCA_963965965.1. Lineage (NCBI taxonomy): Eukaryota > Metazoa > Chordata > Ascidiacea > Aplousobranchia > Didemnidae > Trididemnum > Trididemnum nubilum. The sequence goes on from OZ014483.1 coordinate 41,206,699, forward strand.
TGCCATATCTAAAATTGGAGTAATACATGCATAAGTTGGCAATGTATTACCCCGCACAGTAAGTCCATAAAAAAAGTACGAATGCACTAAAGAATGGTGAAGTTGCATTAGGACATCTTTTGGTAAAACATATTTCAGGTCGTATAAAGAATATTTCAGCTTATATAGAAGACTTTTCAAGCAAGCCAAAGGAAATCGAAAAAAAAAACGTTAGGACGACTTACAATTAGATAGATCAATTACAGTGAATTTCATGGATGAAATCGCTCGGGTTTTTACCCTTGCGAAATGATGGAGTTTATTTAAGCGATAACACAGCACACACATTTTACGCCAAAAATTAATTAATGCTGAAGCCATAAGTCACTTGAATAGGTACGAAAGACCATGGATCCAGTCTAGAATTGGTAAGTCGCCAAGTTTTCTCCTATCCTTTCGTGTTTTCGAGCAAAATTTTTTATTCATATAAATGTAAACATCGTGCACAGAATTTTTAACTTTTTTACACTAGCGAAAACAGAAGCGAAACGACAACGGCCTTAAGAGTACAAAATATAACAACAACGGAGAAAGTGATTTAATACAAGAGCTATACAGAACACCACACAGAAGTGCGGTGTTCTTTACGAATGCGTAGTGGTGATAGCAAAACTCAACAAACGTATGTATCATCATCTATTATTCTGCTCCTCTAAAAAAAAGTGCGATTTGATTAGTTTTTTTAAAAACGGAGTGTTATTAGATTTTTCCACCGTTATTCGTAATAAATCATTCCATACTTTTTTCCGGTAACTCGAATCGATTGGTCGGTTTTAACATGCAATGTTTTTGGAACATAGAATTTGTGTGATAAAGCATTGCGAGTGGCGTACAAATGTGTTACGAAAATCTTTCTGAAGGATGTAAAATTTTTTTGGAATTAGGTTGTTATGCATTTTACCCATAAATTTCGCAACTTCCATTTTAATTAAAACTTGAATCAACTTTGAGGAAATTTGGTTGTTAGAATAAAGGATTCAGTCTCGGTTTTAGGCGAAAGCTGTTGGTAATTGTCTTAACCAAGCAGTTTTAGCCTACTTGTAATCTATTGATCATTTCAGTAGAAGCATTTCCCGCAACACAATATTGCATGCTGCAAATAAGATTGAACAAGACTATAACATACAAATATTATTGCGTTTTGTGGTACATACCTACAGAGGTGATGAAAGACAGTGAAATGTGGGTCCACGACAACTGACCGCGAAGAAACTGACCGCGAACCAAATGACGCCGATTAGCTGGTAAGAGCGATCATGAGCATATTTTACTATCCCCAGAGCCATCTTGCCCAAACCCTCACTTTGTGACGAAATCGCTGTGACGAAATCAGTGATCAAATCACTGTGACGAAACCGTTGGCTTGGGGTCAGTTTGTTCGCGGTCAGTTGACCTGGCTCGGTGAAATGTGGCGGCTTAATCTCTAGCAGCTGTTCCCGCTACTCTCACGTAAAACCGAGCAATTAGGAAAGATGTTCAGTATTGAATTTCTCGTATCAGAGTGTGTAGATGAATGCTATCTGCTAAATGTTTAACCTTCCCTTCCTGCGCATGCCATTTAATGATTTAATACCATAGTTTTAAAAACTTTTTTAAAAGTGAGACCTCTAGTATCTGAAATAAAACTTTGAAAATCTCGAGGTCTTAGAGGCATTCTGAAGAGAAAGAAACTGTCTCACATTGCAGCTCATAGCAATGGTATTTACTGCACTTGCAACCTTACAAATGAACAAATTAAATATAAACATTCAGGACCTGCTCATCACAGTCTCTATTGGATAGGTCAAAACGTGGCTATTATCCAAATAAAGGCCATCAATTTTTCGCTAATGAGGTTTGAGAGTTTTTTACCCTTTTTTCTGTAGTCATTTGGCGGATCACCCCACACGTGGTCTACAACTCTACATTTCATTCATCAAATGTATTCGAAGCCCACAGTAGCTTTCCACACCAAGCCGCTGTAGCGTCTTCGACTACGAGATAACTCACTGCTTTTAAGCCCAAAGAAAATGAGATCAAAGATCCAGGCAAAATACCACTTGTGACGAATAAAGCGTGCCGCTTTTTTCAATGGTACTAATATCATGTTGATAATGCCAGATATTTGAGATGCGTTGATATCGGGAAGTTTACGTTATCATCACAAGAATGTTTTAAAGTTTAAATTTACTTTTGAACTTTGAGTGCTTAGCAGTTTATCTACATCATCGTCAACTGAAATTGCCCATAACTGATTCTGAATTTACTGTTTTGCTGATACTGCTGCTCATTTGGTGGAGAGGCTATTCTTTCCTCTACAGCTTTCATTTCATTTTCATTTCGTGGACGAATCAATTAGTGCGACCAAGCAACAGTGCGACCAAGCAACGTATTGCGTCGCAGTGATATTTATTTCCTGGAAGCTGCGAAACTCAGTTATAATAATGAAGACAAGAACTCGATACCTGGGACCTCCTATTATGGTCTTTAGAAAAAGCGACTTCTTGGCCTTAGTGAAATTGGTATACCATGGTCGGTGGCTCTTGCTACGAATGAATTTTCCGAATTTTTGTTTCGAAAATTTTCAGTTTTTCTGATTATTCGTAAAATTTTTACGATAAAAATTCTTAGGCCGAAGCGTTTTTTGCTCATTGCAAACATTATTTTGTTCGTAAAGAAAAAAAATAAAAATGGCTCAAAATGTTTCTGAATTAGCTTGAATCTTCGAAAAAATTCACGGATGCTACAGGGATCCTATACATTACACTTTCCAGAAAAATACCTTTCAGAAAATCCTTGTCTCCGAAAAAAACGGCTAAAAGTACTTTTGCAAGATCTCAAATGTACGTTTCCCTAAACGTGCGAGAGATTTCATTTTCCCGAACGTGCACTAGCCAGAAATTATATTTCCCCGTTAACTTCCAGAAATATTTCATAATATTATCTCGAACGCTTATTTAGCAGAATTTTCATTTTATAAAAATTATTTAGGCTTATACTCATTTTCAGAAATTACTCCTCCTATTCCTACACTTGGAATAGGAGGGCGGAGGAAAGCGTTCTCCTACTTCTAATTTGTCTCACAGAAACCAGAGTAAAAACCATTCCTTGAAATGATTTTCCCTGAAAAATTACGATTGTGTTAATGCTGATTCTGCTACAGCAGCAGGCAATATTTTTACAAAGGGTCGAGCGCCAACGCGTTCGTTTCTGAATCAGGAGGTCTGTGGTTTAAATCTTGGGCGAGTCAAATTGGACCCAGTGTTGCCTACGATTCGCTACTGTAGCGACATTTCGAAAAGAGCTGTGTTGCCTGGGCGCAATGACGCGAAAATGGGCCCGCTAACGTTGCACGCTTCATCGTATTACAGCGAGTATAACGAAAGATTTGATTTGATTCGGTATTTTACAGACCTGGCCTCTACTTGTATTCCCCACATTATGTCGCTCTTGCGTTATTATGAAAGCCCACTCAAGGTCATCCCGCATTTGTCTCCCTCTAAGAAAAACTACAACAAGAAGCAACTATCGGCTTCTGAAGGAAACATGCTCGGCAGCGTGGCCAGTGATAGTAACGATACATCGGTGAGACTTGTTTTTTAATTTCAATATATTCATTATGCTTAAACAGAAATAACTCTTACTAATTCGTTGCTTCATCGACATTGAATTTGAACTGCTGTAATATCGAACGCTAAGTGTAAAACAATCTGAAATTTTTGTTTCACTTTTCCTGCTACGCTTAAGCCTGCAACTAGTTGGCAACAAAACTGTCTCTGCATTGGCGAGAGATGGCACGTAATTTCATTGTTTCCGATTTAATTGATTGTGAAATTAAGCCACTGACCTTCCTTTCTCAGCGATGCAACCCAACCGCTCTTCGCCGATTTGTTGACGAAAAATGCTATTTTTGCAAATCGCCGGGAATCGTTGTGAAAATATTAGAGCTATTGGGGGAAGGGAAGTCGGAGCTTAAAAATACCAATATTGCAAACATGATTTAGTCGTGCATATGAAACCGAATGAGCTTATTGAAAAATATTGATTGTCGGTTTGTGTTTCAAAGAATTCAATTAGTGTTACGTATAACCGTTTATGGACAAAATCCCGAATCGGACAAAATCTTTTTGGTGTATTTGATGAAGCTATTGCTTGTAGCCCTAAAGCTTTCGGAGCTAAAAAAAACCTTGGATTCCCTGTCCAGTGGATGTGCTTAACTGTATTTTCAAGTTCATATTTTTTGTTACTGCAGTGTTTAACATGACTAGTTACACTCAGCACTGCGCAATCTTTTATTCCCCGCGGCCCAATTTTTTGTTTACTGAATGGCTTCACGGGCCGCGTTTGCTGTGAGGTCCAAAAGAAAGTTTCAAGTTTCATTTTTATTTTGCTGAAACTGCACTGACTTAATTTCTTGATTAATTTTTGAAGCGGTACTAAATTACTCCTTTCCAGATGGTATCCAAGTGCATTTTCTGTTCAACTTGCTTTCCTTGAAATTACGTATTCTTCAAAATAAGGAGTTTTTCTGTAGATGAATAAGGCCATTTTATTTCTGAGTCTAAATTATAATTCAAGCACAAAAAAATAGCTGATTTTGATCGACTTCAGTTTTTAGCATGACAGCAAAAGTGAAACAATCCTACATTAAGCCGCACAACCAGGATTTTGTAAATGGAGGTACAGTAGATACTTGAACTAAAAGCTAAAAATGTTTTCTGTTCGGAAAATGCTTATTCAGCCGATGGTATTGTGAGCAAATTACTCCATCCATGTGTACTAAGAACGGGGTTCTAAAAACGGAGCCCCGAGTCGCCGGAGGTTATGGGGGTCGCTACCAGACGCTTAATAATTTTTGTAATTTTTCGGAAAAATAGTCGTTTTGTCGTTTGCGCAAACATCAGTCTTAACGCGATTTGGATGGCATTATGCACGTTTTTAAAGCCATTAAAAAAAAACAAAATCACTGCAAGCTGAAAATCATTTAAAGTAATTTAATTGCTTAGCACCTTCAGCCCCTCCCTTCAGGCCAAGTCCATAACACGTATAAAAGTTTGCAAATTTTGGGCCAATTTTTCTGACTGACTTGGCTAAAAGGGAGGTGTTGCTTCTTCGGATGCGCCACTGGATTGTGGATACATTAATTTAAATTGCTACATTTTAAACATAATTCGACCTAATTAGTGAAGCAGCGATTAGTTTTGGCTCTTTTTGGATTTTGTTCAGCTCGTTTAGCTCAATCTTATTCTTGAAAAGAGAAAAATTTTGTGAATCAAACCAATAGGATCGGGGTTTCAAAATTTCTAAGTTATAAAGCGCAGTTACGCACGTGCAGGATGTTATTTTGTTTGGAACTAAAAGTGTGCAAGTATTGTAAAAAGTTGCTGCCGTGTCACTTTTGAGGGCTTCACGGGGTGCATGTGGACCGTGGTTTGGGACCCTGGCAATACAGTGATTCAATTTGTCTAATTTTTGCACCTTACCTCGATGCGGCGTCGAGTTGATGTGATTAATTTTAGTGATGTTTGCATTCACAAATCTTTTATACTGTAAGTTTGACGCACGGGGTCTGTGGGGCGATGCCTTCCGGACGTTGATTAGCAATATTTATTACTGCTCGCCGACTTTTTTTTAAGCTATTTGCATCACTGCGGTCCAGAGAGTCAAAGTGAACACGTTAAGCATCTGACCGAGATTTGCAATTTTTAGCCCTGGTGGAAAAATCTTCCGAACGACAGTTTTGATAGCTTGATGGCGCAACTGAGTTTTGCCAGGAAACTTCTCGTTTCACTCCCAGAACTACGCGACAACACCAACGCCAAGTTCCAAGGTCAGTATGTTGCTGCTTAGTGCGCCGTATGCCGGTGTTATATCGTGGTTATGCCAATACAAAATCATCGTTTCTACACGTGGTTCCTGATTACTTATGAATCAGTAGCTGCAGAAATTTTAAAATCTGAACAAAAGGCTAAATTCAACTTACAGAAAGTTTAAAAAAACTAAATCTCCTTCATCTTCAAGAACCAGATAAAAACGAAAACAATGAAGCGGTTGCTCACCTGTTGTGTCAATAAATCGATCAATTTTGAAAAAAGCTAAGAAATTAGCCTCAATAATGTTAAGATTTTAATTTGAAGTTGACCTTGCTCTTGAAATTAAAATTAATGGCAGCGAAAACTTATGGTTAAAAATAATGGGTAACAAATCATGGTATAAATTTACAATAGGTGTCATTTACCGACACCCAGATTGTAGCGCTATTAAAAACTTTTCAGAGGCGTTATGTAATTCGTTTAACTTACTGTAATAACTAAACGTTAAGGCATATAGCATTAGCATGATTGACATGTTAAAATAATCCAAAAATCTGGAAAATTTCAACGTAATGGGTACGCCAGCTTTTTTTCGCTTTGGAATATAGCTTTAGCAAAAAAATGCTTAATATTTAAAACTTCATTGATTGCAAACCCAGGAATTTAATTCCATTCTAAAAGTTCAAAAATTCATAACCCTTAATAAACACGTGAAAAAAGTAGCATAATTTTTTAGTTCATTCCTGATAACTTATTCACTTAATAGTTTGAGGTGAGATCGTAGTAGATCTATTAATCAAGTTTAATAGCTCAACTGGTAGGGCAAAAAACTTTTGTGCCAACGTTTTGATAGGCTATGTAAGACTTTAAAATAGAGTTCGTACCCGAACATGACTCTTATCAAGAAACTTTCAAAACGCACAGAACAACACTTCAAAGGCTTCGCGATTATACTGCACTACCCCGGATAACAAAAAAACACGGCGTTGTTTATTTTGCCACAAAGTGAAAACCGTGTTAAAACCGTTCAATACCATTGGCAAGAAACTGGCTGGTTACAAAGACTCAATGGACTCTATTATGCTCACTTTTGTGGAAGTAAGAAAAGTTACTGAATATTTAAATGTTTTCCTGCAGACTTCGACAAGAAACACAACATCTGTGAAATGTTCAGCACGGAGTTTCAACTCCGGCTGCTGTGGGGCTACAAAGGTGCGGAATTTGCGCAGCAAGAACGATACGAGAAGTTTGACAAGCTTATTTCTCTAATGTCCAAGCGAACAACATCTTAAATTCTGTTTCCCAAAGTTTCGAGAGATAATTTCTGCGTCATGTTGTACCGTTACTTTGCCACCTTATATGGTGATTGTTTGCACTTATATGCACTAATCCACTCTCGATCAAGCAATCTGCTTTAATTGTCTGGACTGATATACATAATTTCTATGATCTTATTATAATAATGTTTTTGCATATTTATCCGAATTGCTATTAATTTGTAAATCTTCGTGCGCAGCAATGAAATGAAATGATAAATGAAAGGACGTCAAACTTGTCAATGAAATGAAAGGACGTCAAACTTGTCGGTTATGATTTTCATGGTCACACAAGGGGAACCCTTGTAGTAGGGATAGCCTACGGCTGTCCTTACTACAAGGGTTCAGCGATTTTTTCACTTGTTTTTTTTTGAAGTACCACAAGTGAAAAATTGTTTATTCCGTACAAAGCCTCTGCCGCTGTGCAAGCCCTTAAGGTTTGTCCAGTTCGACCAAGAGTCTTGTCCAGCTGGGAAATAACTTTGTTAGAGAAGCTGAGGGCTGCCGATGAGAGCTAAAAGCTCGAAACAGCGCTGTCCAGCTCTGTGCATCTTATGCAATGATATGTTATTGTTTTCTGACGAGAGGAAGCAGGTAGCAGCCCAACAAAACAGTTCGTCAATCACAAAAGGAAAGGCACAGCCGCAAAGAAATGATTGGCCTTCAAAGATATATCCTGCTAAAATTTTCAGAACGTACCGTGTAGTATGCAAGACAGTCTGATATTAGTCATTTAACTACAGTACAGAACAGAGGTGGAGTCCTCGAGGACAGATTTTGAAGTCCTTGGCCTTGGCCTCGAAGGTTAACTCCTTGGCCTCGAGGCCTCAAGTCCTCGAAAATTGGCCTGTCCTCGGCTCGAGAACAGCACTATTTTTTGAATTGTTAAAATTTTGTGGAGCGCTTGAAAAATTTTTTGGAAAACGTTTTTTCATGGAGATCGCTTGAAAAATTTTTGTAAAGACCTTTTTTTTTGAGAGCACTTGCGCTTGTTTCCTTGGTCCTTGGCCTTGGCCTCGAGAGTGTCTGTCCTCGGAAAGGCTGTTCTTGGCCTTGGCCTCAGATTTTTTTTGTGTCCTTGGCCTTGGCCTCCAGTCTTGTGTCCTCGACTCCACCTCTGGTACAGAAACTCGCAGAAACTTTCGGTCACTAGAAACCCCTTAGCAAGTGCGGTTTCCTTAAAGCACGAAGTAGTTTATGGCAATGAAAAATGTGCAGATTGTTCAACAATACCGTTTGACGCTGTCCTGTGACAGGCAGTGGCGGATTTAGGGGGGGAGATGGAGGGGATGCATCCCCCCCACCAGCCTAAACATAACGTGCATGTGTAAATAATACTTAACTTATTTAAAAAAAGCAATCAGTGAATAGTCGTTAGCCCGTGTGTCCAGGAGCGTACGCAGGATTTTGAAAAGAGGGGGCCAAAAATTTCAGAAAATTTGGGAAGAACAAAGATCTGAATCAGAAATTGTTCCTCTCAAATTTAGTCCGATTTTTCGCCCAAAATCAGGTGAAGAGCAAAAAACAAAGAAAGGTCTTTACTCAAATTTAGTCCGATTTTTCGCCCAAAAACAGGTGAAGAGCAAAAAAAAGGCCCCCCTAAATACGCCCCTGCGTGTGACTGCGATATAATTTCAAAAGCTAAGGGAGGGAGTTGCAAGAAAATAGTAGCTATTTGTGCAGCGAAGTTTTTACAAAACAGAATTAGTCTTTTACAGGTCCGATTTATTTGAAGGCGCCAAATCAGCAAAACTCACAACTTGCACTTTTCAGCGATAAAGGTATAGGAGCACAACCAGTGGCGGAGGCTTGGGGGCGGGTGGGTGGATACATACCCCATCAGCGTAAGCATAACGTGCAAATGAATATTAAACTTATTTGAAAAAAAGCAATCAGTGAATTTTCGACAGGTCGTGTGACTGTGATATAATTTCTAATGCCCTGTGAGGGAGGGACAGAAAAATGTAATTTTTATAGCGAAGTTTTTACAAAACAGAAATTAATCTTTTACGGGTGCGATTGATTTGAAAGCGCCAAATTAGCAAAATTTACAACTTGCACTTTTCAGCGATAGAGCCTACGCAATGCAAATCATTTCTTAAGTGACATATAAGGCTTATAAAAAGTGAGCATTAAGCGAGGTCAAGAACATTAATCCTAAGCGATAGTGTAGCCAGGGGGGCGGGGGTCTATAGCCCCTCCATTGGCCTGTCAACCAAAATGCAAAATAAAAAAATATCACGTTTTTAGCACTTCTGAGACTGTTTTTCGCCCTGAAATAGACCAAAAAGTGATTTAAAGCATTTTTTGAAACATATGCTTAAGGGGGGCAATTTGTCAAAAATAAAACTCACAAATCAAAAAAAACTTTAAAAAATGACCAAAAATAAGCAATAAAATTTGATCGCTAGTGTAAAAAACTTGAACACGGTTTTCATCAACAAATATATTATAGGCCTAAACTCAGAAATGGGGTGGAAAGGCTATTTAGTGTTGGTTAATTACTAATCACTTGTCTTAATTCTCTTTCCATCAGCCCCTCTCCAATTATTTTTGTCTATAAAATATAGATGAAACAAAATACTCCGTGTGAGTTTTATTGAACTATAAAATTTTATGCTTATGATTTACCAGCATCCAAATAAGAGAACTAAAACTTTACCATTAACCACCTCTCACATACCGAAGCCATTTATGCAACCAGTTGAACCATGTTTCCTCTGCCAATTTCTATGCCGCATTTTAAAAGCATTATTTAATCAAACTAGCTCTAAAATTAAATTATTTTTGCAAAAAAACGCAAAAATTTTGAGCGCTGAGGGCTTCGCCCCCAGACCCCTAAAACAGCCGCTGCTTTGCGAATTTTTGGCTACGCGCCTGGTTACAACACATCCGAATTTTTGAGGTTTTGTGCTTAAAATTTGTATCATCCCTCCCCACCAAAATTTTCTGGATCCGCCACTGGTGACAGGAGGATAAATATGCAGTACAACAACATCAGTGTCTTAGCAGAATTACCACAGTAATAAAGCATTAAAATTAAAAACCGAAAAAACCTAACAATCTTTACACTCTACAATTTACTTTACAATTTATCTTATATCAAAACACCGTAGGCTACTCATCACATGCAAAAACTAAAAGTGAATAATTTAAAACTTTGAGGTCTATTTACCCGCAACTTAGATCATCAAGAATGTCTGACTGATATACACACTAGCCACTGCTATGAAACACTTTTAATATCAGTTGAATTCAAGCTTTGTTCATTTTAGCCTGTGGTGAAAAGTTTTTAAGTCCTACTAACTTCAAACTCTTGATTGACTACAATACACTGCGCTAGAACATGATGCAATAACATGATTAGGTACCATCTATTATAAAAACTTTAAATAACAGTCCACCTCGCCATTGTTTACGCGACAAAATTCTTTAACGAAAAATAGCTAGATTAAATTCTAGTTGAACAAATTATTAAATTTAAATTGAGGGGTTTGGGCTTCCAGTTCGTACACAGGCCCGGCGCCAGGATAGCGTGACTAGGGGGGCTGAAATAAATTTTGGCGGGCCCGAGAAGTTCATTTATGTGAATTCGAGAGGGGCACGGGAAATTTATTCCAGTCTGGATCAAATGAACAAGGTGAAGACCAAACATTCAGAGGGATTTTCCGGCCGAAATCAGAAATTCAAACAGTTCTTCCGGCCGAAAACAGGTGATCTCAAAAAAAAAGGTCTTCACTGAAATTCAGAGGGTTTTTCGAGCCGAAATCCTAAAATTCAAACAGTTTTTCCAGCCGAAAACAAGTGATCTCCAGAAAAAAAAGGTCTTCATCCCAAAATTGTCATGAAATCCGGTGTCAGTCCACAAAAACTACAAAAATACCGCTGGCAAACACCAATTTGGGCCTCGATTTGCACTCCAGTAGCCCCGAGCCTGTTAATTTCTTTGGGGCACAGTCCTCGCTTGGGGGGGCAAAATTTTCATTTGGGGGGACACAATTTTCATTTGGGGGGCGCAAGCAATCAATTGGGGGGCACGGCCCCGGAATGCCCCCCCCCCCGTGGCGCCGGGCCTGTTCTTACATGTAGCCTACTCCTAAAACAGATGATTTTCATGACAAAACAAAAATCTCCTGGGCAAATCTTCCAGTTAATTATTATTTACTGTTAAAAATGCTGTAGGTAGCAAAGTACCTTGCATTCTACCACCTGGGCCAAGTCACTTACAGAATTCAACCCTAAAATGCAAGGTTTTAAACGTGTTTAGAACTTGAGATGTAAGTAAAAGAAAAACTCAATTTTTTCAATTGGCTTTCAAATATTAAAAATTTAGTTCTTTCAGACCACTCTAAAACCGTGGGAAATGTGATCCAAATGGCATTAAAACACCTATTTTTTCCAAAAACTTACAAAAAATCTCTCAGCAGCACTTTTGAAAGATTGGTGCGATTTTCTATTTTGAGATAAACCAAAATTTAGCTATTGACAAGACTACTCAAGTGTTAGAATAAAAACAAGGCTCTATTTCTCTTTCTCTCAACAGTGCTGGGCAGATAAGTTCTGTTTTTTCCCAAAAGCTTTGAGAAAAAAAAAAGAAAAATTTTGAACAATTTTGAGGTGGTGCAGAATTTGAATATGACTTTCAATAAAGTCGATTTCATTTTGCTTTCACAGTGTTTTTCAGACAGAACGCTTAGTTGCGATCTCTGTCTGGTTTGGTATGTGGTGAGCAGGATCTTTTAAAGACCAAATGCAGTAAGGAGAAATGCACTCTGCAGTAAGGAGAAATGCATTTTAAGGAGATTGCACAATAGTAAGGAGAAACGCAATCTATCCAATGACAGCAGGCTTTGATCTTACCGAAACAGTTGCAGAGTGAATACGAACTGCTTTTGCCTGCACAAGTCTGTTTTTTTTTTTGTGAAATATAAACCTCTTCCAACAGGCTCAAGTGAAACTAAGTGCAAGCTGTGGTTAGGATTTTAAACAGCGAACCAAAATAGTTGTGTGCACACTGATTGAATTCCAACAAATGTTGGCCAATGACTGAATCGTTCTCTGGTTCAAATTGAGTCTAACTTTTTGCTTTGCATTTTCTATTTGGCTGGATTCTGGTTGGTTAAGATCGGTGGGTTTCCTGTTCCTGAGCAAGAATGTTTTTTTGATAGGCTATCTGATAGGCTCAGCTTCTCAGCTCTTAGAACATCAAGTTAAAAGTGCTGTGCAAAATTGCTACAGAGCAGTGTCAACATGCTTGATATTCCCAAGCCAATGCGTGCTACCTGCTGCCAAAAAGGATGTGCTACCTCCCAATCAAAGAAGTATGGTTATTTGTGAATACGTGTGCCACTGTGATAGTCGGTACGTAGGTCGTACTACTCAAAAGCTTCAGAAACGTATCAAGCAACATGTTCCAAAAGCAATAAGGCAAAAAACCACTCTTACTCAGGAACAGGAAACCCACCGACCTCAACCAACCAGAATCCAGTCAAACAGAAATTGCAAAGCAAAAAGTAAGACTCAATTTGAACCAGAGAACGATTCAGCCATTGGCCAACATTTGTTGGAATCCAATCAGTGTGCACGCAACTATTTTGATTCGCTGTTTAAAATCCTAACCACAGCTTGCACTTAGTTTCACTTGAGCCTGTTCGAAGAGGTTTATATTTCACAAAAGAAAAAAACAGATTTCTGCAGGCAAAAGTAGTTCGTATTCACTCTACAACTGTTTCGGTAAGATCAAAGCCTGCTGTCATTGGATAGACTGCGTTTCTCCTTACTACTGTGCAATCTCCTTAAAATGCATTTCTCCTTACTGCAGAGTGCATTTCTCCTTACTGCAGAGTGCATTTCTCCTTACTGCATTTGGTCTTTAAAAGATCCTGCTTAACACATACCAAACCAGACAGAGATCGCAATTGAAGAGTTTTGTCCGAAAAGCTTATTGTGAAAGCAAAATGAAATCGACTTTATTGAAAGACATATTCAAAGAAAAATTTATTATTGGTAATGCACCATACTGTACGCACAAAAAAGGTTTCGATTAAGTAATAAATACGGTAAAAGCAAAAGATTTCGAATATAACTAACACATAAAAACCAAACAAAAGCAATGTACAAAATGGGGATATCAAATTGTTCTACTCAAGGTTTTCCAACTATTTTTTAACTCATTTTTAGGTTCTTAAATATAATATGACATCTTAGTCTGTTTTTTTTTCTTTTCACTAATTGCACAGTAATTATAAATTCTCACTGTAATATTTTTATGTCTGGGTTGGGAATTTCCCTGCAGCTTTTTATTCGTAGTTGCCAAAGAAACAGATTAATTCATCATTGATAATAATATTGTTATTGGTTTAAGATTCGTTCCACAATCGTTGTTTAGCAAACATTTATCAAACTTAGTGAATTGATTGAGCGTTATCACAAATTTTTTTTTTTTTGAAAATTCTCTAATCTTATCCCGTATCTTTTTTACTTCCGCACAGTTGACAAGCAAATGAATCTTGGACTCCTGGCCTTGACAACACAGGGGACAGGTATTTTGGTCAAAGTTTTGCTTTAGGGGCAACAGGTTCCATAATAGGTAAAAGTTTTAAGGTAGTTTGGAAGAATGGAGTGGGAGGCCATAAGCCAGCGCTGATGACTCATTTGTTTGACCTGTGCAGTCAGATATTCCAAACTGGCGATGATGCAGCAATATACTGCACGCTGCTTGCGCTTTAACAACTCGGGGAGGGTAATTTTGTGCTTTTTAAATATTTCGATGGTGTGTTAATAGAAAGGGGAAAGGGAATCTTGATGCGGTAAGTTATTTATGATTTTCAAATTGAAGAATCATTATAAATGACGACCAACTTCGTATCGATAATACTGCACGTGTTAAAGAGCAACAGTTCACCACGAGTTTTGAAATATTCAAAAAGACTGCGAATACAAAAAAAATCACAATAGATCTGTGTTTTCGGGTAGTTAATGCCACCATCAATTGTCGCTTGTTGGAGTTTTCGATTGATGGATTTACATTGCGGTTGTCCACCAACTAATCTAGAAAGACAGATTAAACTGTCCACTGGGAGCAGTAACGATTGGTGACGAAGTAGTTTAGGTATTCACTCACCACTATCAAAATTTGTCATCACTTTATGCACACAAAAAATACATTTCCGGTCAGCGCATAAGACAACACCTTTTGAAATTATGCCTAGGCCTTACATATTCTTGATCGTTTTGATTGAAAGATAAAGGTCAACTGAGGCCGTAGCAAAATAGAAATAAAAAAAGATTTATACCCTCAACTGAAGTGACATAAAGAGCAGCAAAGCAATGAATAGAAGAAGCTAAAACATCTATGATACTTTAAATACCCACCAATGCAAAAAACTGCTTATTGCAAAGCATTTAGGTTTGAGTCTTTGCGTTACCGATTATATGTTTTCCCTAAAAAAGTTTTGAAAGAGCATTCTAATAAAGGTTCGTTTTAGTGTTGTTGTTTTTTTTTTCTGATTTTATTCGCAAGAAAACAGTTTTAGTGATAAATTCCGTTGATTAGTACGTAAAAAACATCTTGATGTTAAATAGCGCTACAAAGTCTTTATTTGGCAGGTGATTAACGATTTTTTAATCAAACCACATCCTTATTGGAAGGCTTTCTTGCTTGGTGTCTGATACTTATAGGCTCTATTTTTGGACAGCAGCATGTTTTCGCGATGACGTGTTTTTTTGCGGTTTTATTTTAGTCAAGGAAGTAGAATTTGACCTGCAGTAAAACCACATATGTTTGTGTAAGGATAGAACATGAAGTGCATTTGTTGAGAGTTGAGACAAAAAAGTGTTTTTCTTGGTTCAAAGTAAAAAAAATTAGGAAGAATATTTTTGAGATTTTAGGAAGCTTGCAGGTAGTATTAAGATTTCGTTTGCACTGGTGGTTCGGTGTTTTTCATGCTTAGCCTACTAAAAGTATTCAGTTTAGATCTAAATATCATTCCTAAGCCAGGAAATTTAGAAAAAAGTTCAAAATGGCTACCAAGGGACTTTTTGGACAAGTCCTATCGGACATGCTCAGACACTGTCCCAAAGGTCCCCACTACTATAAGAGTTTATTTGAAATTACATTTGCGGGTTATTTTAGGTCACATTTTGTCATCCTAATAAAAAAATAACCAAGTCATTTTCTTGAGTTTTGAGAAAAACGAAAAAAACTTTTTTCTTAGTGAAATAACCAGAGGTGGAGTCGAGGACACAAGATTCGAGGCCAAGGACACAAAAAAACCGTGGCCAAGGCCAAGGACAGCCTTTCCGAAGACAGACACTCTCAAGGCCAAGGACAGAAATGCTTGAGGCCAAGGACCAAGGACACAAGCGCAAGTGTTCTCGAAAAAAAGGTCTTCAAAAATTTTTTTCAGGCGTTCTCCAGTAAAAACCCCTTCTAAAATTTTTTTCAGGCGATCCACAAAATTTCAACAATTCAAAAAAAGTGCTGTCCTCAAGCCAAGGACAGGCCAATTTTCGAGGACTTGAGGCCTCGAGGTCAAGGCCAAGGACTTGACCTTCGAGGCAAAGGCCTAGACCAAGGACTTCAAAATGTGTCCTCGAGGCCAAGGACTTCCTCTAGGACTGCACCTTTGGAAATAACATATCGTTACAAAAATTTGACAAAATACGTCAAAATGATTTCATCAAAGATGACTAACGTAATTTTACTTGTAAACATCCCACTCAATGGCAAAGTGACTTAGGCAAAAATAGCATTTAAAAATGACTTTCAATAAAGTCGATTTCGTATCGCTCTCGCAATAAGCTTTTCAGACAGAACTCTTTAGTTGCAATCTCTGTCTGGTTTGGTGTGTGGTGAGCAGGATCTTTTAAAGACCAAATGCACTAAGCAGAAATGCAATTTGCAGTAAGAAGAAATGCATTTTAAGGAGATTGCACAATCAATGGTAAGAAGAAATGCAATCTATGTAGTAACATCAGGGGTGACATGACAGAACGTGCTAGCAAGCTCGTAAAGACCATTCTCCCTCGCTAAAAAGCGCTATCGAACAAAAAATCTTCGCAGATAAACTGCCATTTCTGAGCCGTCTCGCCCAACGCACGTTAAAACAGTTCGCTCGAATTTCTTTGAGAGATTTCATAAATTGTGTTAGTACGTAATAAACATCTCATTGTGACGTCACATGCATTTCTACTTCAAAATAATGCGTTCAAGCGTACTGCACGTACTACATTGTTATGGAAAAAGATACCACAACTTTATGCAAGCAAATTCCTCAACTGAAGATAATTAGTACATGAACGACAGAATTTAATTATATTTTTGGATCAATGTGAAATAAGAACAACTTTTTTCCATACTACAATTTTTTTAAACGACGTAAAGCGCCCGTGAGTGGTGGGTAAACTCATTTCTTAACAGTAACTCTAGGTCTTTAGGTTTTAAAATTTTTCAAAAGTGAGCAAGTCGAAGTACACTCTTCCTTTTTAGAACTGGTAAATCTTGAGTTTAGACTGGCTATTTTGAATTTTTTGCCAATATTCAGTCTCATTTGTTCTTGATTTTGTAAAAATTTTGAGAGCATCGTTGTCAATTTCAGCGGGCAAGTTTGAAACACTGTTTAATTCCTATAGCTCTGTCTGCTTAAGACTTAAGTGAAGGCTTTTTTTTTGCTTTAACAGCATCGCAAAATTGCAAAAGCAACAAAGCAAGGTTTTTTTCAAGTTGAACAACAACTGCCAAAGAAATTCTCAATTGCTTAAGCAGAGCAACAGAGCTTTATAATCTTGAGTAGTTGCAATTGTTTGCTTGCAAACACAAGGATATCACTGAAATTTTATCGCTTTGAATCAGCACAAATTTTAGTTTCTTTGATTAGTTTGAATTTTTTTCTTTGTTTTTTATTTTATTTTGATGCCGAGACTGGCATTGTTTTTTATTTGTTCTTAAATTTTGAGCAAAAATGAGCCTCGTGTTTTAGAAAATCGTTCTTACAAAAGGAGTGTATTGCCATTTTTGTCAACTGGCACTACTCAACATTTCTGTATCAGTCGAAACAGCAAATGGTTCTCGATGCATTTCGCGTTTTTTTAGCAGTCTAAAAGCAAGCATGGCGACGGTTTTAATCAATTTTCAGCAAAAATTCGCTTTAGTTAGAAGTTTTCAACATTTTTCCATGAAATTTCTAAACCAAAAAGATTTCTTGCATGCTTAAAAGTGCTTTAAGATCCTCTTTAAGTTGGCGAGGAAAATGTGACGTTTTTTACTGGAACTGCTTTCCACAATCGCTCGAAGCAACTTAGCGAGAAAAAATGACATAACGGATTTTGTAAGGCTTTACGTACACGTGCAAAAATGACCTCTTACATTTGACGAGTATTTTGTTTGGTAGGGCCTCTTAAAAAAAACTCGTTAATTAAAGCAAACGAAGAAAATTCTGTCATGTGGGCCCTGATTCAAGTTTTTAAATACATAGGAGCAAAGCGATGTTCAAATGTTATGCTAAAAGTTATAAGTCATAGTGTGTTGTAAAACCGATGCTAGACAAATGTGCTTAAAAAACTATAAATGTGCCTTAAACGTTGAAAACGACATTACGTATACAAAGAAAAAAATAACCGAAGCATTAAAAATGATATCAATGTTAAATCAGTCTCAGAAAGCAGGTATTTTTTCTACACATCACCAACATTTCTATTATTATAACACTTGGAAATGAGTAATGCCTGGCTCCTGGAAAAGTTAACCAGCAACTCTATGAAGCATTTATAATTATCACCAACGTCTTGGTTGATTTCATGGAAGGAAAAGAAGAAAATGTCACAAGTTTAGCCAAGAGCAGTTATCCCAAACCATGAGCAAGTTTAATTACAGTGTGTTGACCATGAGACATGTTGAAGATAAACAAACCAACATTACTGGAGCTTGATGGCTTTACTTCTGCTTTTCAGTATTGCAATTCCAATAATTTTCTGATGAGCTTCTACACATTAGAGGACCTACAGTAAAACAAACCATCACTACTCTACTCCTACCTGAAAAAGTTCAAAATTCTGCAAAGTGTCCAAAAATGCAAAAAGCAGTAGACATATTAAAGTACGAACCAATCATAGACAAAACGCTTGGAAAGAACGGTGTCAAATTTGCTTGGCCATGGTTTTTGGACAAAAATGACGTCATTGTTGCCATAGCGACGGCTTGTACTACCGTGGAAACCCATTGGGTTTGTGGAGAGTTCAATGCTAAGTCATGTAGCAGTGTTGAAACGGATGCACAAGGGGGAATAGGGGGTTAAAATTGCTTCACCATGATTTTTGGACAAAATATGACGTCATTGTTGCCATTGCAACGGCTTGTGCCACTATTGCAACCCAATGAGTTTTTGGAGAAATTGATGTTGAGTCATGCCACGATGTTGAAACGGTGGCACAAACGGGAATAAGGGGTCAAAATTGTTTGGCCATGGTTTTTTGACAAAATATGACATCATTGTTGCCACAGCCACGAATTGCGCCACCATGGCAACCCACTGGGTTTGTGGAGACTTCGATGCCGAGTCATGTGACAGTGTTGAAGCGATAGCTGAAATGAGAATACAGAGTTAAAAGTGCTTGGCAGTGGTTTTCGAGCAAAACATGACGTCATTGTTCCCATTACGACGGTTTGTGCCACCATAACAACCCACTGGGTTTGTAGAAAGTTTGATACTGAGTCATGTGACAATGTTGAAACGGTGGCACAACGAGGAATAGGGGGTCAAAATTGCTTGGAAATGGTTTTTGGACAAAGTATAACGTCATTGTTGCCATCACAACGGCTTGTGCCACCCTGGCAACCCACTGGATTTTGAAGAGTTTGATGCTCAGTCGTGTGACAGTGTTGAAGCGGTGGCACAACAAGAAATAAGAGGTCAAAATTGCTTGGCAATGGTTTTATTACGACGTTGTTGCCATACCGACGGCTTTTGCCACCATGGCAACCCACTGGGTTTGTGGAGAATTCAATGCTCAGTCATGTGACAGTGTTGAAACGGTGGCACAAAGGGGAACAGGGGGTCAAAATTCTTGGCCATGGTTTTTGGACAAAATATGACGTCATTGTTGTCATAGCAACGACTTGTGCCACCACGGCAACCCAATTGGTTTGTGGAAAGTTCAATGCTGAGTTATGTAACAGTGTTGAAACGGATGCATCTGGGGGAATAGAAGGTTAAAATTGCTTGGCCATGGTTTGTGGACAAAATATGACGTCATTGTTGCAACAGAAACGGCTTGTGCAACTATGGCAACCCACTGGGTTTTTGGAGAAATGGATGCTGAGTCATGTGACAGTGTTGAAACGGTGGCAAAAAGGGAATAAAGGGACAAAAATGCTTGGCAATGGTTTTTGGACAAAATATGACGTCAATGTTGCCATAGCCACCTATTCTGCCACCATGACAACCCTCTGGGTTTGTGGAGAATTTGATGCTCAATCATGTGACAGTGTTAAAACAGTGACTGAAATGGAAATAGAGAGTTAAAATTCCTTTTAAATGGGTTTCGGACAAAGCTTGACGTCATTGTGGCCACAACGACGGATTGTGTCACCATGACAACCCACTGGGTTTGTGGAAAGTTCGATGCTGAGTCATGTGCCAATGTTGAAACGGTGGCACAACGAGGAATAGAAGGTTAAAATCGCTTGGAAATAATTTTTGGACAAAGCTTGACGTCATTGTTGCCATAACGACGGCTTGTGCCACCCTGACAACCCACTAGATTTTGGAGAGTTCGATGCTTAGTTGTGTGACAGTGTTGAAACGATGGCACAAGCGGGAATAAGGGGTCAAAGATGCTTGGGCATGGTTTTTGGACAAAATATGACATCATTGTTGCCATTACGATGGTTTGTTCCACCATGGCAACCCACTGGGTTTGTGGAGAATTCGATGCTGAGTCATGTGACAGTGTTGAAACGGTAGCTCAAAGGGGAATAGAGAATCAAAATTGCATGGCCATGGTTTCTGGAAAAAATATTATGTCATTGTTACCATAGTGACGGCTTGTGCCACCATGGCAATCCACTGGGTTTGTGGAGAAATCGATGATGAGGCATGTGGAGTTGTCAAAACTTTTGTACTGAAAAACATAAGGAGAAAGATTTTTGGCTATTTTTTGTCCATTTGTCTTGTCCTTCTGTTGGTGATTGATTGGCCATTTTTTGTCCATTCCGTTTTACCCACTGACCTATTCTAACTTTTCAACCGCTCATCGGTTTTTGACGTTTTTGACTGTTTTTCAGTATTGGTGTTGTTTAGCCGTATTAGTCTTTTTGGAGCACTCCCTAGGTGCTTTGGAGCACTTTTTTTAGTCCGATTTTTGGAAAAAGCTTTTGTTATTGCGTTTTAGTCGTTTTTTTTTTGCTTTTGAGCGGTTTTCAGCGATTTTGAACCGTTTATGTTGTTTCTGACTGTTTTTCAGCATTTAGTGTTGTTTGGTCATATTAATAATATCTGAGCACTCCGTACGGGATTTGAAGTATTGACAACTTTTGGCTTTTTTGACCGTTTTTCAGCATTTTTGTTTATTGGCTGTATCAAGCGTTTTTGAGCACTCTGTAGGTGATTTGAAGCATTTTGGGACGTTTTTGAGCAAAAAAAATGTTTTTTTATGGTTTTGTCATTTTGTCCACTTTTGAGCAATTATGGGCAATTATAGGCATTTTTTAATCGTTTTTGACGTTTTTGACCAGTTTTCAGCATTTGTGTTGCTTGGTCGTGTTAGTCGTTTCTGAGCACTCCATAGGTGATTTGAAACAACTTGAAACAGTTTTGTTCATCAAACTTGTTTTCGTATTTAGGTCATTTTATCCACTTCTGAGCGATTTTGTGCGTTTTTAAACCGTTTTTGACGTTTTTAACTGTTTGTCAGCGTTTGTGTTGTTTGGCTGTGGTAGTCCTTCCTGCACACTTCCTAGGTGATATGAGGCATTTCGGGACGTTTTTGAGCAAGAAAAATTTACTTCGTGTTTTATTCGTTGAATATACTTCTAAGCAGTTTTACGTGATTTGTAGTCGTTTTTGACGTTTCCGATTAATTTTTAGCGTAGTGTTGTTTGATTTTACTTGTCATTTCTGAGCACTATCTAACTGATTTAAAGCATTTTGGGACCAATTTGGGCAAATTTTTTTTTCGTGTTTTGGTCGCTTCATCTTACTTCTGAACGGCTTTGAATGACTTTTAACCGTTTTTATGGTTTTGACGTTTTTTCAGCGTTTGTGTTGTTTTGCCATATTATTTATTTCTTATTTGTTTGTGTTGTTTTGCCATATTATTGGTTTTGGGGGACTTTGAACGGTTTTTGACCGTTCTTCAGTATTTGTGTTGTTTGGCTGTGCCAGTCATTTCTGCGAACTCCTTAAATGATTTAAAACCATTACCAATTAGACTATTTTGTGCAACAAAAACTTTTTGTGTGGTTTGGTTATTTTATCAACTTCTGAGCGGTTTTTAAAAGAAATTGATTCGTTTTTTGACATTTCTGAGTGTTTTTCAGCATTTGTGTTGTTTGACTCTTTTTCAGGACTTCTTGGTCATTAAAAAACGCTTCTTGATGATTACTCTTGGTGATTAAATATGACGTCATTGTTGCCATAGCGACGGCTTGTGCCACCATGGCAACCCGCTGGGTTTGTGGAGAAATTGATGATGAGGCATGTGGAGGTGTCAAAAGTTTTGTGCTGAGGGGAATAAGGTGCAAAATCGTTTGTCCGTTTTTTTTCCATTTGTCTTGTCCTTCTGTACGTAATTGATTGACCATTTTTTGTATATTCCGTTTTACCCACTTCCCTATTCCAGCTTTTCAACAACTGATTGGTTTTTGACGTTTTTGACTGTTTTTCAGCATTGGTGTTGTTCAGCTGTATTAGTCGTTTTGGAGCACTCCCTAGGTGATTTACGTAGTACAATTTTCGGAGAAAACTTTTGTTATTGCGTTTTAGTCGTTTTGTTTGCTTTTGAGCGGTTTTAAGGGATTTTGAACCGTTTATGTTGTTTTTTGACTGTTTTTCAGCATTTCAGTTGTTTGTCCGTATTAGTCGTTTCTTAGCACTCTGTTGGTGATTTGAAACAATTTGAAACAGTTTTGTTCATCAAATTTGTTTTCGTGTTTTTGTCATTTTATCCACTTTTTGAGCGGTTTTGCATGTTTTTAAACCGTTTTTGACTGTTTTTCAGCGTTTGTGGTGTTTGGCTGTAGCAGTCGTTTCTGCACACTTCCTAGGTGATTTGAGGCATTTTGGGACGTTTTTGGGCATGAAAATTTTAATTTGTGTTTTATACGTTGAATATACTTCTGAACAGTTTTATGTGGTTTGAACTTGTTTTTGGCGTTTCTGATTAACATTTAGCGTTGTGTTGTCTGGCTGTGTTAGTCATTTCTCAGAACTCCGTTGGTGGTTTAATGCATTTTGGGACCATTTTGGAGACAAAGTTTGTTTTTGTTTTGGTCAATTTTTGTACTTCTGAGCAGTTTTAAGCATTTTGAACGGTTTTTGACGTTTTTGTTTGTTTTGCGACATTTGTGTTGTTTTGCCATATTATTCGCTTCTAAACAATTCGTATGTGATTTGAAGCATTTTGGTCCATAAAAAGCAAAAACGTTTTTTTCCGTGTTTTCGTCATTATATTGATTCCTGAGAGGTTTTGAGTGACTTTGAACCGTTTTGACGTTTTTCACCGTTTTTCAGGATTTGTGTTGTTTGGCTGTGCCAGTCGTTTCTGCGAACTCGTTAAATGATTTAAAACCAATTGGGACCATTTTGTTCAATAAAAATTTTTTTGTGTGTTTTGTGTGCAGAAAATATGCAGAAACGACTGCTACAGCCAAACACTACAAACGCTGAAAAACAGCCAAAAACGTCAAAAACGGTTTCAAAACACACAAAACCGCTCAAAAAATGGATAAAATGACCAAAACACGAAAATGGTGGCACAAAAAAGATTAAGGTGTCGAATTTGCTTGGCCATAATTTTTGGGCAAAATAAGACGTCATGTTGCCATAGCGACTGTTTGTTCTATCATGGCAACCCACTGGGTTTGCGGCGAAGTCGATGCTGAGTGATGTGACAGTGTTCAAACGATGGCACAAAAATGAATAGAGCATCAAAATTGCCTGGCGATGGTTTATTCTGCATTGTTGATACAGCAACGTTTGTGCCATCATGCCAAATCACTGACTTTGTGACGAGTTCGATGTTTAGTCCTATGACAGTGTTGAAACGGTGGCACAAAAAGATAATAAGGGGTCACGATTGTTTGGCCATGGTTTCCGCAACCAGCTATGACGTCCTTGTTGCCATAACGACGGCTTGAACCACTATGGCAACCCACTAGATTTGTGGAGAAATCAATGATAAGTCATGTGACAGTGTTGAAACAGTGACACAAAGGGGAATACGGGGTCAAATTTCTTTGGCCATGGTTTTTGGACAAATATTGACGTCATTGTTGCCATAACAACGGCTTGTGCCACCATTGCAACTCACTCGATTTGTGAAGAGTTCGATGCTGAGTCATGTGACAGTGTTGAAACGGTGTCTGAAAGGGAAACTGACAGTCGAAATTGTTTGACCATGGTTTTCGGACCAAAAATGAGGTCATTGTTCTCATAGCGACGGTTTGTGCCACTATCGCAACCTACTGGGTTTGTAGAGAGTTCGATGCTGAGTCGAGTGACAACGTTGAAACGGTGGCACAAAAAGGAATAGAGGGCCAAAATTGCTTGGCAATGGTTTTTGGACGAAATTTGACGTCATTATTTCCATAGCAACGGCTTGTGCCACCATGGCAACCCACTGGGTTTGTGGAAAATTCCATGCTGAGTTATGTGACAGTGTTGAAACGGTGGCACAACAAGAAATAGGGGGTCAAAATAGCTTGGAAATGGATTTCGGACAAATCATGACGTCATTGATGCCATAACAATGGCTTGTGCCACCATGACAACCCACTGGGTTTGTGGAGAGTTCGATGCTGAGCCAAATGACAGTGTTGAAACGATGGCACAACAAGCAATAAGGGATCAAAGTTTTTTGAAAAAGGTTTTCGGACAAAAAAGGACGTCACTGTAGCCATAACAACGGTTTGTGCCACTATGAAAACCCACTGAGTTTGTGGAGAGTTTGATGCTGAGGCATGTGACAGTGTTGAAACAGTGGCTCAACGAGAAATAGGGGGTCAAAACTGCTTGGCTATGCTGATGCGTTGCAGAAAGCCACAACGTTGCGTTCAACAGCATAAATCGTTAAAAGTGACACGAAATGCAACAAATGGAGACAAACACACAAATGAAGCATCTAATCAGACTTTTGCCAACAATCTGTTCAAAATAGCATGTGAACAATTGTGTCAATGTTTTGAATATACGAAATTATGACTAACTTTTGCGTAATCTGAGCAATTTCAACAAAACTTTCCAGAGAATGACCTATACTGACTCCCCAATTTGTTGTCAGAAAACTACAAAAACAATTTGGAAATGTATGGCAGATTCATTTGGACCAGTGGGCAACTTTGGTCCGTTATCCTCAGTGGTATGCGTGATAGTAAACCACTAAGTAGCTTTCAACAGCATAAATCGTTAAAAGTGACATAAAAGACACCAAAAGGAGATAAACACATAAATAAAGCATTTAAACAAAATTTTGCCAACAATCTGTTCAATGTATCATTTAAATACACACAAGGTAAGCTTTCCAATCGGAATAATTGTTTCAATGCTTTGAATATACAAAGCTATGACTAACTTTTGTGTAATTTCAGCAAAAGTAATGAAACTGCCCAGAGAATGACCTATACTAGCTTCCGAAATTGATGTCAGCTAACTACAAAAACAACTTGGAAGTGTATTACAGATTCATTTGTACCAGTCTGCCAACTTTGGTCTGTTGCCTTTAAATGCATGCGTGACTGCAAGCCACAACGTTGCGTTCAACAGCATAAATCCTTAAAAGTGACACGAAATGCAACCGATGGAAATCCACTCATAAATGAAGCAGCTAAGCAAATTTTTGCCAAGAATCTGTTCAAAATATCATGTACAGTCATTAACAAAAGTTTAAGACCACCCCCAAAAATTGATCATTTTTTAACCTGACGTATTATTGTGTCAGCCAATTATTTCTATTGCATCATCTGGTTTGTTTTAGAGTTAATTGATCAATCAATTACATTCCTTTGCTCATTATTTCACTTGAACTGAAAAATCGGCATTTTTTCGAAAATTCGCGTAGTCCGAAACGGACAAAAAAAAGTCCTTGACCCAGGTTCAGAGGGCTCAAATAGTCATTCTGCACAAAGAAGGAGTGTCCGAACGTCAAATTGCAGCGCGTCTGAATGTTAGCAAGACAGGAGTACACCAGGCAATTACTAAACATGTCTCTGAAGGAATATTCTGTGACAGAAAACGCAGAGGTAAACCTCGAAAAACCTGCATCCGTGACGATAACCTCATTCGAAGGATGGCAGTTCGCTCTCCAACAAGTTCTACAAAGTAACTTCAAGCCGCCTTACTTCGAAAAGGTACGAGAGTGACTCAGATGACCATTTCCCGACGTTTGAGCAGAGAATTCAACCTAAAATCGTATAAACCAGCCCGAAAACCGAGACTCACGCCAGTCATGAAAGCCAAGAGGCTGGCGTTTGCCAAGAAACACCGTGATTGGACTATTTAACAATGGTCAAAAGTTCTATTCGCGGACGAGTCAACCTTCCAACAGTTCGTCGCGAGAAGAAGGCACGTGAGGAGACCTCCTGGCAAGCGTTATGATGACAAGTATACGGTATCTACCATGAAACACCCCCCCCCCAAGCCAGATGATTTGGAGGGCAATATCGCAACATGGGATCGGTGGCTTGTTTTTTTTACCGAGTGGAACCACCATGAACGGCGAAAAGTACGTTTAACTGCTCTCTGATAAGCTCCAGCTACACATGCAAGTCCATAGATGCAATATATTTATGCAGGATGGCAACCCGTGCCATAGATCGAAGTTGGTGACGAATTTTCTGAAGAAGAAGAAGGTGAAGGTCTTGGACTGGCCTGAAAACAGCCCTGATCTCAACCCGATTGAGAATTTATGGACGATAATGAAGGATAAAGTCGCCGAAAAGCAGCCTTCAAGTCTTCCAGACCTTTGCCGGGCCATAAAAGAAGTTTGGGTGAAAGAGATATCAAAGGAATACTGCGCCAACCTCGTCAACAGCATGCCCCGACGCCTAGCTGCACTCATCCAAAACAGTGGCGGACATACAAAATACTGACTTTTTGAGAATTTATGCTATAAAATGAGTACAAATAAACTTTGTTGTATTAGAGATGTGATAGATATGGAAAAGGAGTCAAACATATGAAATGTATGTACACTAAAAATGGTTCGTTTTCGATTTATTCGAAAAAAACAGGGTGGTCTTAAACTTTTGTTAATGACTGTATATTCACGCAAGGGATACTTTCCAATTGAAAGACTTGTTTTAATGCTTTGAACTTACGAAAATGTTACGCTGCTTTGTGTTTTTTGAGCAAAAGTATTGAAAGTTTCCAGAAAATGACTTGGACTAACTTCCCAATTTGATGTCAGCTAACTACAAAACATACTAAGAAGTGTGATACAAAGTCTTTTGGACCAGTGTGCCAAATTTGTATCGTTACCCTTAAATGTATGCGTGACAGTAGGCCACAAAGTTGTGTTCAACAGCATAAAACTGTAAAAATGACACGAATTGCAATAAATGGAGACAAACACGTAAATGAAGCCTCTAAACAAGTTTTTTCCAACAATCTGTTTAAAATATCATGTAAAAGCACGCAAGGCATGATTTCCAATTGGAAGATTTGTTTCAATAATTTCACATAACGAAATTATGACGAAGTTTTGCGTATTTTGAGCCAATTAAATGAAATTTTCCAGCAAATGATTTATACTAACTTCCCAATTTGATGTCAACTAACTAAAAAACAACTTGGAAGTGTAATACAAAATACTTTGGACCAGTGTGTCAACTCTGGTCCGTTACCCTCAAATGTATGCGTGACAGCAAGCCCCAACGTTGCATTCAATAGCATAAATCGTTAAATGTCACACGAAATCCAACAAGAGGAGATAAACTCATAAATGAAGCATCGAAACAAATTTTGACCAATAATCTCTTCAAAAAATCATGTAAATACACGCAAGGTATCCTTTTCAATTGGAAGATTTGTTTCACTGTTTTAAATGCACCAATTTAGGACGAATTTTTGCATATTTTGAGCAAAACTAATGAAACTGTCTAGAGAATGACTTAAACTAACTTCCCAATTTATGTCAGCAAACTGAAAAAAACACTTGTAAATGTAATACAGATTCAATGTTTTCCGTCTGCCAATTTTGGTTCGTTATCTTTAAATGAATGCGTGACAGTAAGCCACAAGATTTTGTTCATCAGCATAAATTGTTAAGGTGACACAAAATGCAACAAATGGAGATAAGCACATAAATGAAGCAACCAAATAAATTTTTGCCAACAATCTGTTCAAAATATCCTTTAAATCCAAGCAAGGTATGCTTTTCAATTAAAGGATTTGTTTCAATGTTTTGAATATACGAAGTTATGACGAAATTTTAGTATTTTGAGCAAAACTAATGCAACTGCCCAAAAAATGACTTATACTAACGTCCCAATTTGATGTCAGCCAACTACAAAAACAACTTCGAAGTGTAATACAAGGTTTTTTGGACCGGTGTGCCAACTTTGGTTCCTTACGCTTAAATGCATGCGTGAAAGTAAGCCACAACGTTTCGTTCAACAGCATAAATTGCTAAAAGTGACACGAACTGCAACAAATGGAGATAAACACATAAATGAAGCATTTAAACAAACTTTTGCCAAAAATTTGTTCAAAATATCATTTAAAAACATGCAAGGTGTGCTATTCAATCGGAAGATTTGTTTCAATGTTTTGAATATACGAATTCAGGCGAATTTTTGTGTTTATTTTGACCAAAGATAATGAAAGTGTCCAGAAAGTGACTGACATTAACTTCCCAATTTGATGTCAGCAAACAACAAAAACAACTTGGAAATGTAATACATGCGTGACAGTAAGCCACAACGTTTCGTTCAACAGCATAAATCGTTAAAAATGACATGAAATGCAACAAATGGAGATAAACACATAAATGAAGCATCTAAACAAACTTTTGCTAACAATCTCTCCAAAATAACACGTGAATTTACGCAAGGTATGTTTTTTAAACGAAACATTGGTTTCAGTGATTTCAAAATACGTATTCAAAAAGATTTTATTCAAAAAAATTTTGTATTTTGAGCAAAGTTAACGAAACTGTCCGGAAAATGACCTGTACCAACTTCCCAATTTGATGTCAGCCAACTGCAACAACCACTTGGAAGTGTAATACAGATTGATTTGGACCAACGTGCAAACTTTGGTCCGTTACCCTTAAATGTATGCATGATAGCAAACCACAACGTTCCGTTCGACAGCATAAATCGTTAAAAGTGACACGAAATGCAATGACAGGAGATGTAAACATAAATGATGCAACTAACCAAATTTTTGCCAACAACGTGTTAAAAATATTGTGCGAATACACGTAAGGTATGCTTTCCAATTTGAACATTTGTTTCAATGCTTTCAATATACCAATTTGAGACAATTTTTGTCTATTTGGCCAAAATTAATGAAAGTGTGCAGACAATGACTTATACTAACTTCCCAATTTGATATCAGCTAACAACAAAAACAATTGGAAATGTAACATAGATTCGATTGGATCAATGTGCCAACTTTGGTCTGTTACCGTTAAATGTATGCGTGACAGTGAGACCCAATGTTCCTTTCAACAGCATAAATCATTACCAGTGAAACGAAATGCAACAAATGAAGATAAACACATAAATGAAGCATCTAAACAAATTTTTGCCAACAATCTTTTCAAAATATCATGTACATACACGCGAATTGTGCTTTTCAAGCGGAAGATTTGTCTCAACGCCTTGAATGTACCAATTTAGGCGAGTTTTTGTGTTTTTTGACCAAAGATTGTGAAACTGTCCAGAGAATGACCTATATTAGCTTCCCAATTTGATGTCAGCTGTCTACAAAAACATTTTGGAAGTGTAATACAGATTCATTTGGACCAGTCTGCCACTTTTGGTCCGTTACCCTTAAATGTATGCGTGACAGCAAACCACAACGTTGCGTTCAACAGCATAAATCGTTAAAAGTGACACAAAACGCATAAAATAAAAATAAACACATAAATGAAGCATCTAAACAACATTTTGCCAACAATCTGTTAAAAACATCACGTAAGTACACCCAATGTTTGCTTTTCAATTAGAACATTTGTTTCAATGAGTTCAATATACCAATTTAATACGAAGTTTTGTACATTTTGAGGAAAAATAATGGAAGTGTATAGAAAGTGACCTGCACTAACTTCCCAATTTGATTTCAGCTAACTACAAAAACAACTTCGAAGTGTAATACAGACTCATTTGGACCAGTGTGCCAACTTTGGTTTGTTACCATAAATGAATGCGTGACAGTAAGCCACAACGTTTCGTTCCACAGCATAAATCGTTAAAAATGACACGAAATGCAAGAAATGAATATAAACGTATAATTGAAGCATCTAAACAAAGTTTTACAACAATCTGTTCAAAATATCATGTAAAAACATACAAGGTATGCTTTCCAATTGGAACTTTTGTTGCAATGTTTCGAATGCACAAAATTATGACTAATTTTGGCGTATGTTGAGCAAAAGTAATGAAACTGTTCAGAGAATGACCCCTACTACCTTCCCAAGTTGATGTCAGCTAACTATAAAAACAACTTCAAAGTGTAACACAGAATCATTTGGACCAGTGTGCCAACTTTGGTCCATTACCCTTAAATGTATGCGTGACAGAAAGCAACAACTTTGCGTTCAACAGCATAAATCGTTGAAAGTGACACGAAATGCAACAAACAAGTATAAACACATAAATAAAGCATCTAAACAAAGTTTTACAACAATCTGTTCAAAAAATCACGTAAATACATGCAAGCTATGCTTTCCAAGCGAAAGATTTGTTTCAATGTCTTGATGGTACCAATTTAAGACGAATTTCTGTGTGCTTTGAGCAAAATTAATGAAACTGTTTAGACAATGACCTATAGTAACTTCCCATTTTGATATCAGCTAACTACAAAAACAACTTGGAAGTGTAATACAGATTCACATAGACAAGAGTGTCAACTTTGGTCCGTTACCTTTTAATGTATGCGTAACAGCAAGCCACAACGTTGTGTTCAACAGCATAAATCGTTAAAAGTGACACAAAATGCCACAAACGGAGATAAACACATAAATGAAGCATCGAAACAAATTTTTGTCAACAATCTGTTCAAAATTTCATTTAAATACACGCAAGGTATGCTTTCCAATTGGAAGATTTGTTTCAATGTTTTTAATGCACAAAATTATGACCAATTTTGGTATAGTTTGAGCAAAAATAATAAAACTGTCCCGAGAATGACCTTTACTAACTTCTCAATTGGATGTCAGCTAACTATAAAAACAACTTGAAAGTGTAACACAGATAGATTCGTTTGGACCAGTGCGCCAACTTTAGTCCGTTACCCCTAAATGTATGCGTGACAGCAAGCCACAACGTTGCGTTTAACAACATAAATTGTTAAAAGTGACATGAAATGCAACAAATGGAGAAAACACATAAATAAAGCATCTAAACAAACTTTTGCCAACAATCTGTTCAAAATAGCATGTAAATACACGCAAGGTGTGCTTTTCAATTGGAAGATTTGGTTCAGTGCTTTGAATTTACGAAACTAGATGGGAGCTTGCCAGCAAACCCAGTGAACGACCGACGCATAGCTAATGCTGTGACGCTCAAAAGTACTATTTTTCTACCGTAAAATCAGCAATTATTCAAAAATGCCTGATTATGAAACTTCCAGAAAAGTAGAGTCAAAATACTTGTCAGCTAAATATCTCCTGATATCATAAAACACTGGCACCCTAAGTTGAGCCGTTTATAAAACTGATTTTTGGGGGTCCATTTAGGGGGTCCCTGGGGGGTGGCACCCCCAAACTATGTCAAAATATTTGTCTGTTAAATATCTGCTGATATTAAAACAAACTGGCACCCAAGTTGAGCTATTCAAAAAATTGATTTTCGGGGGCTTGATTGGGGGGGTCCCCGGGGCGAGGAATCCCCAAACTATGTCAAAATATTTGTATGTTAAATATCTGCTGATATCAAAACAAACAGGCACCTTAAATTGAGCCATAAAAAAAACTTGGTTTTTGGGGAGTCCATTTGGGGGAGTTTCCAGGGGCATGTCGCACCCCCAAACTATGTCAAAGTATATGCCTGTTAAACATCTGCTGATATCAAAACAAACTGGCACCCTAGCTTGAGCGTAAAAAAAAATTTTTGTTGGGTCCGTTTGGAAGGGTCCTCGGGGGGGTTGGCCCCCCAAACTATGTCAAAATATTTGTCCAGTAAATATCTACTGATAGCACAAGCAAACTGGCACTCTAAGTTGAGCTGTTGAAAAAATTGATTTTTGAGGGGTCCATTTGGGGGGTGGTGGGTGGTGGTGGTGGTACTACCCGGCCCCTTCCGAGGGATGGGGGCGCGGAGGAACTCTGCGGAGACCCAACAGTCGAGCCACACCCCAAGGTCTGGACCATTGATTGAGAATAAAGAGAGAGGAGCCAAAGATAGATTTGTGAAGGGGTTCAGAAGCAGGACAGTCGAGGAGGAGATGATTGAGGTCCTGTAGAGGGTGTCCACAGGCACTGCAAGCAAAATTCTCCTTCCGACTGATCCTGTGAAGATATGAAGATAAAAGAAGACTGTGGCCATGGCAGCGAAAACGAGAGAGCTCACTGCGTATGGAGCGAGAAAGAAGAAGTTCCTCCGAAGAGACTTTGGGGACTTGGAAGTTCAGATGGGAGTGGGAGATGTGACGTCTCCAATTGCGGTATTGGGAATAACAGACTTTGGCAATAACTGGGGGGAGAGGGCTTGGGATCGCATCAGTGGGCAGAGAGACACCAGTTTTGGCAAGTGAATCCGCCTTTTCATTTTCGGGGAGACCTGCGTGTTCGGGGACCCATTGGAAGCTCAAACTGGTATTGTTGGAGAGGGAGAAGGTGAGGGACCAAACATTCCAGAGGGACTCAGGCAGGAGATATGAGGGGGCTGAAGAAAGGATAGAGAGAGCTGATTGGGAGTCGGTTAGGAAAAGAACTGACTGGAATTTGCAGGTCATCAAATGGCTAGCACACCAAGCAAGACCTTGCTTGAGGGCAAAGGTTTCAGCTGTGAAGCTGGAGGCAATTGGACCCGAGGAAAAGGATAAGGAATGGGATGTGTTGCATTTGGAACATGTTACATACACTCCAGCGCCACGGGGACCAAAAAGGGAGGGGACAGATCCGTCAGTCCATACTTGGATATCAGACGGGGGGAAAGAGGATAGTCTGCTAGAAGCAATTTGGAATCGGGCTGTACTGTTGCCTGTGCAGTCGGGAATGATGGGGGAAACAGTGAAGTGGGTTGTGGACCATGGGGGAAAAGGGGGGCACGTGATCAGAGTCTCACGTGGAGATGGGAGTGATTGTGTGGCTGAAGAACAGAATGATCTCCAGGAGGGTTTCTTCTTTAGTCGACAGGGAACGTTTCCAATTGCCAGGGCAAAAAGGCTGGAGAAGTCGAGGGGAAGGCGCAGAGCACGTTCAAAGGAGTAGAGAGTCTGATGCTCTAGAGTCAGCTTTAGAGGAGGAAGTTGGGCCTCGAGAAGGAGTAGTGAGGAGGGTGTGGAAGAGAGGCATCCAGTAATGACTCTGCATGCAGCTCTGTGTAGAACTTCCAGGTGATTGGTTGCAGTGTTGCAGAGGAATGGGAACCATCCAGGAGAGGCATATGTGAGCACCGGACGGACAAAGGCTTTGTAGAGTAGGGAGAGAGATTCTTTTGTGGGACCCCAAGAGGCAGTGGCAATTGAGCGAAGGGCTTTGTGGCAAGGATAGAATTTGGAACACAGGGATTGGACATGGGCCCCAAAGGATAGGGTCCGATCAAAGGTTACTCCAAGGAATTTAGGGGTGGGATTGAACAAAAGAGGGAAGCCCAAGAGGTTCAGCCGGGGTTGGAAAGTGGCTTGATGGGGATCTGTAGAGAAAAAGGAGGACTCACACTTCTTTGGATTGAGTGGAAGTCTCCATAAGTTGGACCATGTTTCTAGGACAGTTAGGGAGGATCGGACAACAGAGGAGGCTACTGATAGCATAAGCAAACTGGCACTCTAAGTTGAGCAGTTCAAAAAATTGATTTTTGAGGGGTCCATTTGGGGGGTCGCCGGGAAGGTGGCACCCTCAAACTATGTCAAAATTATTTTCTGTTAAATATCTGCCGACATCAAAACAAACTGTCACCCTAGCTTGAGGTGTATAAAGAAATATTTTAAAAGAGTCCATTTGCGGGGTTCCCGGGGGGTTGGTACCCCCAAACTATGTCACAATATTTGTCTAAATATCTACTGATATCAAAAAAAGTAGCACTCTAGCTTGAGCCGTTCAAAAAAAAGATTTTTTGGGGCCCCATTTTGGGGGGGTTCCCGGTGGAGTTGCCCAAAAAAATTTCGGGAGAAAAAATTGCGTTTGCAGTTTAACAACTTTAAACAAAAATTAGACTTCTGTGTTTTGTGGTTTAGGAGATTTTGTGGTTTAGAGCGTTCAAAAATTAGGAAGAAAAAAAAGAATAAAGGAGGAAAAAAACAACCTCATCGCGGCCAAAAGTGGGTTGGTTGGGATGAAACAGTATCTTAAAACATACAACAATATGCAATATTTTTTGCCGTACTTAAGCCGTTTTTGACAGACCGCTTTTTACACCAAACTTGCAGGGCGGTTCTCGGGTTGTAAAAAAAAGTCACGAGACCTATTGCCTCGAAATTTCGTACAAACATATAAATCATTATTCTCAAACCGCTGTCAAAATTTCATGAAAATAGACTTAACCGTTCTCAAGTTATAAACAAAAAATTGAAGTTTCGCACTCGTTGGTCGAAAATGGTCGAGGAAAAACAAAAGAACACAACGCATGCGTCGGTCGTTCCAAATATGACAATTTTTTGTGCATTTTGAGCAAAAGTAATGACATTGTCCAAGAAATGACCTACACTAACTTCCCACTTTGAAGTCAGCTAACTACAAAAACAACTTGGAAGTGTAACACAGATTCATTGGGACCAGTGTGCCATCTTTGGTCCGCTCCCTTCAAATGCAAGCGTGACAGCAAGCCACAACGTTGTGTTCACCAGCATAAATCAATAAAGTGACTCAAAATGCAACAAAAGGAAATAAACACATAAATGAAATCTCTAACCAAACTTTTGCCGACAATCTGTTCAAAATATGATATACTGTAAATACACGCAAGGTATGCTTTGCAATCCAAAGATTTGTTTCAATGTCTTCAATATACAAAATTATGACCATCTTTTGTGTAGTTTGATCAAAATTAATAAAACTGTCCCGAGAATGACCTTTACTAACTTCTTAATTTGATGTCAGCTAACTACAAAAACAACTTGGAAGTGTAATACAGATTCGTTTGGACCAGTGTGTCAACTTTGCTCCGTTACCTTCCGATGCATGCGTGACAGTAAGCCACAACGTTGCGTTCAACAGCACAAGACGTAAAAGTCACACGAAATGCAACAAATGGAGATAAATAAACACATAAATAAAGCATTTAAACAAAATTTTGCCAACAATCTGTTCAAAATTTCATTTAAATACACGCAAGATATGCTTTTCAATGGGAAGATTAGTTCAATGTTTTGATTTTACAATTTATGACCATATCTCCCATAACGACTGTAGATTCAGTAGCTGATACTTGTAGAAGAGCATCATATACTTCATCCACAAAAGTCTGATATTCACCCGTGGCATTGGGGGCATATACCTGCAATAGGCACAATGACCGATCCAATACCTTGAGATTCAACATACAGACCCGCGATCCCAAAGGAATCCAATCTGACACACAGTCTGACAAACGGGGGCTTGTGAGAATCCCCACACCCGCTTGTGCAGACATACTAGAATCAGCACCAGAATAGAAGAGTTTCCATTCGCCATCCAGATCCACAGTTCCAGAGTCACGTCGTTTGGTTGAAGAAACTTCGATAATATCGAGATGATACCTCTTTGCTTCCTCAACCAATTCTAGCTCTTTTTCTGTGAGAGTGAGGATATTCCAATTGCCCAACAGCAGTTGGTGATGGTTGACCCGTGAGTGTGCGACATTATCTTGAGTACGAATACTCTGCGCTGCCTCCATTCGCCTCTCCAAACGTGTAGCGGGCACATTGGTGGAGCTGCCACTAGAGCTGGCTAGTGGAGATTGTCGCTTATTTTTCGAACGAGCCCCTCTGCCTAAGACTCGAACGCAATAGGGGTTTCGCTGAATGACGACCTGGTAGTCCCTAGGCGCTCCCCTGCCGGACGATGTTCCACTTGTGAAGGTGGCCCCATTAACGTCGTTCACGTAATTTTCATTATTTGTGCTCACCATGATTTGTTTTGCAGTTTAATCTAACTGCGGAGAGGTTTTACATCAGAGTTGTCCTTCTCCTAGGTTATATGCTTACCACAGCTGATGGGCATAACCAACCCAGGTTTTAAGTTTTCCAACTATTTTGATTTGAACTATACTTCGTCTCGCTTCTACCATCAGACCTATCTGGCATAGGTAACCCTATCAGGAGAATTGAATCTCCAACTAGTACAGCTCTGCAGATCATTGAGGCACATAAACTTTTCCACCTCGTTAAGGTGATAGTTCATGGAAAACCTATGCCTTGTACTATTTGTTGGTCTAATATGCCGAGCTATGTTATACTATGCCTACTGTGCCGTAATAAGCCAACTATATGTCATGCTATGCCTACTAAGCTACGGTGTGACGTATGGTTCTAATTGTAAATAATGTAGTTAACTCCGTAAATTATAGAAAAAAAAAACACACGCCACAATGAACTGTAAATAAAAAATATATTTTATTGCACTAATCTCTAACTAACCGAAATAAAAATAAACGTAAACGATTTAACTGTAAATAAAGATCAACAAAATACTTGATTTAAAATTGAACTGAAAACGTCGACGTTGATGAAAAATAAGTTGCTGTTGTTGCTTGTTGTTGTTGCTTGTTCCAAAACCAAAAGAGAACTCAAAATAGTTTCCTGCGTCTGAGTTCGGACAGTGAGAAAAAGGCAAATGTCACGCCACCAATCAGCGCATGCTCTAAGCAACCTTCTTGCAAACACCAACAGCGACGCGAAGTCACATGATTAGCATCACAAGCCGGTTGAACAGAACAAGGCTTTGATTCTAGGCGAGGTGACAGCCGTCACAACGGTACCCACTTTGGCCTACTATGCCTGTTGTGCCATAATAAGCCTACTGTATGCCATACTATGCCTACCAGGGTGCCATGTTATGCCTACAATGTCATACTAAAGCTGCAGCATCTACTGTGGCACACTATGCTTACTAATACTATGCCTATTTTCCATAACAAGCCTCCTGTATGTTATAATCTGCCTATTAAGGTGTAATGCTATCCCTACTATAATATACTAAGCTGCAGTGCCTACTGTGGGATACTGTGCAATAATAAGCCAATTATGCCTACTGTGCCATAGTAAGGTACAGTGCTTACTGTGACATGCTATGCTTACTAGGGTGCCATAACAAGTCTACTTCATGTTACACTATGCCTACCATGCCATACTAATCCTACTAACCGATACATAGTAATCCTATTAACCTATGGTGCCATAAGCCCACTACAGTATATTGTTGTTGTAGCGCATATTTATCCTCCAGTCACCAGACAGCATCAGACGCTAACTTATTGGACGACCCGTACACTTTTTATTGCAGTGACTACTTCGTGATTGGAGAAATCCGCTCCTGCTTAGGAGTTTCCGATGATCCAACGTTCCTGTAGATTTCTTCAAATTCTTGCCCACCGAATTGCTGCTTGTTCGAAGCCACCAAGCAGAGATAATTATCATAAAACGTCTTATCCAAGGACGCAATGGCGTGACCAGGGTGCGAGTTGAACCCTGATCACTCAATCAAAGTCGTCGTAAACAATACACCTTTACCCATTTGGCCAAGCTGCCAACTAAACTATACTCGAATGCTATAGGCCTACTATGTCTGTCTACAATGTCATACTATGCCGAATGTGACATACTAAGCTGTAGTGTCTAATGTGGAATACTATGCCTACTCTGCCATAATAAGCCAACTATATGTCATATCCTAATGTTGTACTATGCCTACTAAGCTACAGTGCCCACTGAGGCATACTATGTCTACTGTGCCATTATTAGCATACTATATATCTATTGTGCCGTAATGAGCCTACAATATAGCGTAATTATTACCTATTGTACCATATTAAGCCTACGATATCTACAATGTCATACTAGCCTGTAGCGCATATGTGGCATATTATCCTTACTAATACTATGCCCACTGTTCCATAACAAGCCTATTATATGCCATACTCTGCCAAACTATGCCATATGCCTAGTGTTACACTATACTATGCCTACTGTGCCATAACAAGCTTACTATATGGGTGTTACGCTATGCGTACAGGCGTGTCATGCTAAACCCATCCCATTAGGGTGTCATGCTATGCCCACAAGGATGTCGTGCTAAACCTATCAGGGTATCACGCTATGCTTACAATGCTGCGCTAAGCTGCGACCCCCACTGTGGCATGCTATGCCTGCTATAGGCCATGCTAAGTCTACACTGCCATACTGTGTCTATCGTGCCATATCAAGCCTACTACATGCTATAGCCTACCATAAACAAAACCATAATTATTCACCTACACAGGTAAAACAAATCTACTCCGGAAACCTACACAGGTAAAAGGTAGTCCAGCTCGGTATAAGCAATTACTCTTGCAATCCAAATTGCGTTGCTGAAGTGGTAAACTTCGAGAAAGAAAAGAAGATTATGATCATCTCCAACAGAATGATTCTTAGCGGAGAAGAAGTGGGATCACATTTTATCAGACCTGAAAAAGGGCATTCAGGTTGAAAAACGTTTTGTTCGATTTTCTCTCAAAAAATTTTGAAAAATTTGAAGACTAACTCACCAAGTTTGAGCTTTCTACAACCTTACGTTCCCAAGACATGACAATTTAGATTTTTCCTTAGAAAGGCTTTTTTTAACTTGGAAATTTTGCCGGAATTGCCAACTACAAGCAAAATTTCAAAAAGCTACTGCATGTTTGCAACTTCAATAAGTGTTTTCGGCAGTATTGTTGTCAAAAGAAAGTAAAGGATTAGAGCTGTTCAATTAAGCTGTTTTTAAAGTAAGTTCAAGCCAACTTTGCAAAAGTCAATTTTGTGTCAACATACTGGCAAAATGGCAACACTGAAGTAAGAGGAAAATTGTCAACTTTGAACTGCAATATCTTGAAAATGGGAAGATGAAGAAAGTTTGAATTAGGTAAGAATGCATTTGAGGCTTTTCGCAACATTTTGGTCTACAGTGAAAAAATAGACTTAAATGCCCTTTTAAAAAATCTATGCTAATCTACAGTATTTATTCCGATCGGTATGCAACTTGCAATACTCGTTTTCACCGATAAATTAATACGTTTCTACAGCTTGTCAATGCAAGAATTTGACCCGGCGACCATAAGCGTAGCCAGGATTTTTGATTGGGGGGCCGAAAGCACATGCAATGACGTCATCAGAAATTTTTAAAAGAGGAACTTTTTACGGGGTAAAGATATCGTACAATGAAAGATCAGATGCCGTGGCCTGGTTTGGCACTTAAGCAGGATTTTGCTAAAAGGCTTAAACCAATAGTTACAAAGTGCAAACGTCTAACTTAGGAGACGTGTTGAGTAAACTAGTGTAACTCAAACGCATCACAGAAGGGGTCTGGGGACGTAGTCCACAGCCGCCGGAGGCTATGGGGATTTGGTGGCAAAGTCCTTTTTTTGTAACTTTTTGGAAAAAGCTATATTAATGCCATTGGATCACATTTTGCACGTGTTCAGAGCCATTTAAAAGAACTAATTTTTTAACATATGAAAGCCAATTGCAAAAAATTAAATTGTTCAATTCTCCTTTTACCTGCAATTTAAGTTCAAAACACGTGTAAAATCTTGCATTTTGGTGTTAAATTTTGTTAGTGATTTGGCCCAGGTAGGGGGAAGTAATGTCCACTGCCTCCTGCAATATTTTTGCATTACATAATAATCCACTCGATGAAATTAACCAGTTATAGGAGTACATGTACGGCCAGGGGGCCCAGGTCCCCTCGATTTAAATTCAATAATTCGTTCAATGAGCATTTCCCGCTAGCTAATTTTTTTGTCAAAAGTGTTTTTTCGGGTAAAAACTGGCGAGGTGGAAGGGAATTGTTATTGAAAAACGGTACAATAGATGGTTATGCTTACTAAACGTGTTATTCCGAGCCAGATTTACATTGTGCGGGGCCTTTGGAGTGGTACTTCGGGGATTATCACAACCACTTCCTGCCAAATATAGGTGAAGACCAAAAAAAGTTTTACCATCTGAGCCCGTGCCCCTGCAATAGCGTCATATGGTAAATCTAGCCCTGGCTATTGCGTTACGTTCATAAAAAGGTTAAATGAGGGCCTTAGGTAGCAACTTTTAGCACAAAAACCCATAATTTCACCCGGGTTATGCATTTAAATTGGTTGGCAAAAATTAAATTGAGGGGGCCCGGGCCTCTGGTTGTCAAAATTATTGTTAATTACTGTTGTATGCGAAGATGTTAAAAGAAACTGAACCTGAAGAAGCAAGGCTTTTTTGTCACATTTTTATCATTGGTAACATTTTGATTGGGGAGGAGGCAGGGCCGTAACTACCACCGGTGCAGGCGGTGCGGCGCACCCTTACTGCAATAAAAATATTACGTTGAAAAAGTAAAACTTATTTTTTTCATCTATTTTTTTTTTATTTAAGTAAAACTTATTTTTTCATTTAATTTGCACGTGTAATTTTTTCGCCCAACATTTGAGTTTATTGCGTCTTGGGTAATGCCATTAGTCGACTCGTTGCCTTCTTACGGGGCCCCTTGGAACGTTAGATTGTTTGCCATTACTGTAATACGTACTTTGTATTGTTTGCGATTAATACTTGGTGACAAAACAAACAATTCACAAGAATCAGTTGCAACTCGCGTACGTTTTTATTTCGAGTTAGTACAGGTGGCAGAGTATAGACCAGCAAAGTGACGCTGAGTGAATAAAGTTCATGAAGTTTCAAGACTTTACTAATTTATTGACTAAATTTCATTAAACTTTTTAGATTTTGAGTAACATAAAATACTGTATTAGAAAACTCTAGTTATGAAAAGAACTTACAAAAGTGGCGCACAAAAACAGCGTGATAAGAAGAAGAAATTAGCTGAGGCTGCCAGAAATTCTCGGAGCTTGAGCTCGTGGTTAGGACATCAGAGTCACCGCATTCAATCAGAAACATCCGAAAAAGCTGCGCGTAATAGAGATGGTTCGACAACAGCGGAGGCCGAGCAGGTTAGTTCGGCAACAGTGGAGGCCGAGCCGGTTAACGAAGATGTAAGCACAACAACAACGCAAAGCACAGAAGCAGAAACTGTTCCACAAAAAAGTTGTAATCCTGAAGCTTTAGTGAGTCTTAATGGTAGTGACTTTCCCACCACTATTACAAACCCGGAAATCAAAAGAGCGATAATTGCGGCAGGTCCGACGCAACCTGAAGGACCTTTCCAAAAGATCCACCCCAAACCGGTCGTTCATTTTCTAATTCTTACTACAGCTTTATAACGCAATCATTCATTCATTCATTCTTTTTTTATTCTTGACCACCACAACAATAGCAAATGCATGGTAACACAATAATAACACGTAGAGTCAGGAAAAGGAAGTAGCGACACAACGTCAGACGTTAAGACATGCAGAGGATACTGAACACAAAAAAGCGATTTTTATTTGCATGGTTGCTACACCTGTCACACCAGCTCAAAGTACATTGTAGGCCTAATCAATCACAATCATCAACATACACGCAGGCACACAAGATGGAAGTAAAACTAACGGCTGGAGTAGTTGTTCAAATGATTGATAAAGAGAAAAGAGAGGGACAGTGACCAGTGCAAGGCCAGGCACGGTTACGTAGGTGGTCAACGGGTGGCGCAACC
The DNA here is from genome assembly GCA_963965965.1 of Trididemnum nubilum. NCBI lineage: Eukaryota > Metazoa > Chordata > Ascidiacea > Aplousobranchia > Didemnidae > Trididemnum > Trididemnum nubilum. Next base: position 41,248,172 of record OZ014483.1, read on the forward strand.
GGCCCAAAACTATGTTTAGCTCAACGGAGCATGGTGAGGAAAGAAAAACCACCCTGAAAATGAAACCTCATCGGGTCCGGAAGCCCTTTCAAGTAGCAGCTGGTATAGCATCAAGACAATAACAATTTTGCAATCGATACATATGCATCAAAACAATTATACACAACATATAGCAATATGAGTCACACCATCCACATTGCGTCTAAATAATTAGCTGGTACAAAGTACCAAACTTGTGATCTCTCCGATATCTTAGTCAGAACGAAGGTATACCCACGAGAGAAACTAAATTTGTGTCTATGCAATGTTGATAATGTGCATCTCACACCAGTTAAGGTAGAGTCCGGTGATACTCAACTTAAACGGCAATGGCTTTAGTCACCTTGCTGTGCGATGTACTGGAATTCACCGGAAAGCAGTTAATTGCCTATTTATCATGAAAGCAGTTTTAAGTTTTAGTAAATTATTACCAAGTCATCAGGTTTTGTACTAAGTTTTAGCACCCCAGGACTCTACCAAGGCGTTCAAGCAGTAGTCAGAAATAGTAACGTAATAACAAAAAAAACAAAAAAAAAATACACAGCCAAAAAAAAACAAAAACGAGAAAGTAAGCTACAACAAACGACAGATAACAAAAACAAGTAAGGACAATAGCTGCTATTTTTACAAGCGGAGCAATAAGATTATGGTAAGAAATAATAAATGACAATCTTTTCATAAGGTATAATTAAACATGCCCAAGCAAAATGTTATGTATGTAATGGTATACTGATTTGATGTCAAATAGATCTGAACCAAGAATTGATTAACATAATATCTTGACCTCGAGATCAATAACCAGCATAAGAGAATTGTCCGTATTTAAAGTTCAAGTCGATAATTTACTACACCACTTCAGTTTTTGTTGCCTTGCCCAGTCGAACGTACACCTTGCGTAGCCACCATCATCCAATCCTGCTTACTGCTGGGGTTGCAGACTTGAAGAAAAACCTGAAAGAAAGAGAACAAAGCAGGAAAAGGAAAACCAAAGTAAATAAATTGAGAAAGGAAAAATGCAGATTTTCGAGGACATAGAAATGGGATTTTAAGATTAGTGACGACAACATAATATAATCTTTTAGCATAGGTGGGCAAGTTAATGCAAAACGTTAGCTTCGTTAACCACTAGTCCGTTAACAAACTTCACACCTCCGTTAACGTTAATCCGTTATTTTTAGCTTTAATTAACGGAAGTTAATTAAGTTCGTTAATCCGTTAACATTTTGCGTGTAATTTACATTTCGTTTTATTCACTCGCTTCTAGAACACGTATTGACGCTGTTGAGCTGATTGTAAGGAAATATTTATTGCAATGGTGGTCTTTTTTGTGTTTTAAAAGTTACATTTTGCAGTCTAATCTAATTTCAAGATAAAAACAAGTTCAAATGCACAACGAAGCTACAAGATATTGACAATAAAAACCTTAACGGAAGTTAACAAAACTTAACGGAAGTTAATTTAGTCCGTTAACAGCACTTAACGGAAGTTAATTTAATTCGTTAACATGAAAAAACTTTTTAACGGATTAACGAGTTAATGAAAAAGTTAGCTTCGTTATTAACGGATTAACGATTAACGGACTTGTGCCCACCTATGTCTTTTAGCATACTTCGACCAGTTTGTTCCGATCCAAAAACTTTCCGAGTTTTCTAGAACGTTTATTATAACCACCAAGCAGAGTTACTTTTCGGGACTAATCCTGACCAAAGTGTAACAAGATTAGCAAAACAGCACTATAGTATTACACATAAAACGCAAATCCGGTGTAACGTTACGGATATTTTGGTTGTGTTATTCACGAAGTATCGACCGTGTTTATTGTCAGCCCTGTTGGTTATTTTCGTGTAAAAATGCCCCTCCAAGCCGTCCAGGGACTTCTTTTTCTCACCAAAACCCATGGGGCACAACGGGTGTGAATGACTGGGGTCATTTATCGCAGCGGATTCGAAGTCACGAAACCTCCGCAAGTCATGCGGAGGCATGTGTCGTATACGAGCAATGGCGAAACAACAAGACAATCGAAGAAACATTGCACCTGCACTTACTAGAAAAAACAAATTTTTGGCAAAAGGTTTTGGAAAGATTATTAGATGTTACTTTGATGCTGGCAATGTGTAATTTACCCTTTCGTGGGTCCACTGAAGAAGTGTCGAACGAAAACAAGGGCAACTTTCTCTCTATCATTCAGCTCATCGCCAAATATGACAGTGTATTAGACAAACTTTTACAACTTCCTAAAGGTTCTCCAAAATATCTAAGTCCGTCGATACAAAACGAACTAATCTCATTACTGGCTGGACAAGTCCTCCAGGATATTAAAATCGAACTCCAAAGCGCTCCGTTTTTTGCCATCATTCTCGATACCACGCAGGATGTCAGCAAAAAAGACCAATTAAGTGAAGTATTTCGTTACGTCAAGATCGCTTACCATGATGATGGAACGCCACGCGAATTGCAAGTTATTGAAGCGTTTACCTCATTTACCGAAGTCGAAGATTCATCTGCGATCGGATTGCACAAACTAGTAACTAATTCCATTCAGGAAAAAGGGCTTGATATAAAAAACTGCCGCGGACAAGGATATGATGGCGCTGCAGTGATGAGCGGGAAGTACTCCGGCTTGCAAAAGAAGATTCAAGATGTTGCTCCACATGCTTACTATGTGCATTGTGCTCAGTGGTGTAAAGTTACGAAATACTTTTACTTGAGTAGATTACTTAAATAGTTTTTTTCGGTAACGAGTACTTTTTTGAGTAGTTTTTTTTTAACTACTTTTACTTTCACTTAAGTACTTTTAGTCTGAAGTAACGCTACTTAAGTACTTATTATTTGATAAAAGTACAAAGTAGTTTTAAAATTTGAGCCGCTGTGTTGACTGCACTTTGACTGAGGGCATTTGCAGGCAATCACTCGTAAACGTGTAGTCAGCTATTCTCCCTTGGTCCTTTCTTTCTTTCTTTAAGTTCCACGATTGACAGCGCTCATGTGCTTTTGAAAATGATTGCATTTTTTCTAATCAGGTACCTGTAAGCTGTTGGACATGATACAAGCGATAAAACAGTAGGATAAGATTTGTGTTTGCTTACATCAACTTCTTAATCAGGACTAGGAACCAAAGCTCTACCGCATAGTAAGCCAGCAACACCATAAGTTAATCTAACCATTTTAACACCAATAAAATGCAAACGAATCGACAGTTTTCCTGAAGTCATGAGTAGAGTTAGTAGGTTAGGGTGCATTTACAATCGAGCTGTTCGTAGTTAGGGTGAAAGGTCCACTCGCGTTTTGCTGTTGTGTAGGACTGGAGGATTAGGCAATTGCAGAAATGTATTGATAAGTGAAGATATGAGATCCTGGCAGGTGCATAGCCAGGAATTTGCAATGAGGGGCTAATTCAGAGGCTAGAAAAAACATCCAACGATCTTATCCCAGATTTTGACCGGTTTTAACGCAGACTGAGTTGTTTTACAGACCAAATTTAGGCGATCTCCAGAAAAAAAGGTCTTCAAATTTTTTTTCTGGCGAACTACTAAATTTTAACAATTCAAAAAATACTGTTGTCTTCGAGCCGAGGACAGGGCATTTTTCGAGGACTTGAGACTTCGAGGCCAAGAGCTTAACGTTCAGAGGCCAAGGACTTCAAAATATGTCCTGGAGACCAAGGACGTCCTCGAGGACTCCATCTCAGCTAAGTAGCACTATAGCAGTAAAACTTCATCATTGAGTAATAAACTGATGAAATGTTTAGTTTCTTTGTTCTTGAGAACAGTGTCTTGCAGTTTGAGGGCCTGGGGTTGAACTGATAAATATGCCGCTAAGATGGTATGTTAGATCAAGCTGAAAATTTGGGTTCAAATCTGGTCCAGTCAAGCCAAAGACTCAAAAATAGGTAGCTACTGCAAACTGTATTTACATCATCCTGCTTGACATTCTAAATTAAAGGTGATACTGTGCTGCTCAGTGCTTACACCTTTGTTATGGTAGAGAGGTGGCAGCTTGCCTCAACGACCCTAATATCACTTTGCGGTTTTTCTGGTCAAGGCAACACGGTGAATAAATCAGTAAAACTGGAAACAAACATGCAGGAATTCAGGAATTGCATGATAAACTTCGTCTAGGCAGGTTTTCTAAAGTGCAGCAAGTAAATTGAATTGGAATTAAATTAAGCTGCAGTCTAACTTACTATTGCGGCGACAGGACACTGGTATCAATCAATATGTGACTGTGCTTCACTCACAGTTTCAGTTATGTTTCTATTGGTTTCTATCTGCCTTCACATGTCGTGAAATAAAATCAATTAAAAAAATTCACGATAATTTTTTCTTCTTTAATCCAAAAAAAGTTTATCGCAGATTACTGAATTGGCTTTGGTGCGTGACTTTTGGCGCACTTTTTCGATATATTAATAGTAAGCTGTTCTCTAATAAGGCACTTTCACGGTGTTTTTACTTTTTAGCATATAAATTTAACAATGGCAGTGAATGAGTATTTGAGCAAATATTTTATGAATTGATTTCTTGAATATAGCAACAAAAAACCTGCACAATTTATACTTCATGACTTCTTAAGATAGTGAGGGTTAGAAAATTTAGCGCTTTTGGCAGTGATGTGAAGGTAGTTGACCAGTTGTCATATATGTCAATTGAATAGTTTGTTTATTTTGCCTAAATACTTTCAGAAATACTTCTACTTGAGTAGTTTTAAAATGACTACTTTTTTACTTTTACTCAAGTACTTTTCTTGATCAGTACTTTGCACTTTACTTCAAGTAGTTTTTTGTCAGTAACGAAACTTTTACTTGAGTACAATTTTCGAGTACTTTTTACACCACTGATTGTGCTTCGCACAATTTAAATTTGGTGTTAAAAGATGCCATGGAAGGGGTGACTGAGACCCGTCAATTTTACGACACGATTGAGTCAGTATATACTTTTTTCGAACCTAGCATTGTGGGTGGCAAAATCTTCAGAATATCCATGATCGTTCTTCTTCAAATCCTACAATGAAAGTCTTAAATCAACTCGGTGGTCCGGTTGATATGATGCTGTCTATTAGAGATGGCGCGGATAACAAAATATGCATCCGCATGCTGCGCTGCGTCCGCAAACTTTGTCTGCATGCTGCATCGCTCCGCATTCAAACACAACTAAGTTCACGCTGCACTGCGCCGCACCGCAAGTTAAATATCCTTTAAATTTCCACTGACATCAGAAAAAAATTAGGTCTCTAGCTTATGACATATAAAAAAATTGATTATAGGGGTATTATTTTGGAGAGTTTTCAAAAGAATCGCTCTCTCAAACTATGTCAAAATATTGGTTTTTTAAGCATCTGCCGGTATAAAAAAAGTAATGCCCTAGCTTGATTCGTTCAAAAAGCTAATTTCTGGGGAGTCCATTTGGGGGATCCAAAGGGGGTGGTACCTCCATACTATGTCAAACTATTTGTTGCTTAAATATCTACCAATAGAAACAAAAAACTATCACCCTAGCTTGAGCAATTAAAAAAATTAGTTTTTTAGGCCCCCATTTTGGGGGGGGTTTTGGGGAGACGCCTCAAAAAAATTTAGGAGACAAAATTGCATTAGCAGCCCAACAAATTTACACAAAAATTAGATATTGATGTTGTGTGGTTTAGGAGAAGAAGAGTGCACAAAATTTAGAAAGCAAAAAATGAAAAAAGAAAAAAAACTCAACGTGGCTAAAAGTAAGGGTAGAGATAAAGGAGTATCTTACGGCATATAACCATGTGAAATATTTTTTGCCGTACTTCAGTCGTTTTTGAATAAGACTGCTTTTTACGCCAAACTTTTGAAGTAGTTTTCGGGTCCAAAACCTGAAGTTACGGGACTCATTGCCTTAAAATTTGGCACACACAAATAACGTATGAATCTCAAACTATTGTCAAAATTTCACGTAGCTAGACCAAACCATTATCGAGTTGTAAGTAAAAGTCTGAAACTTCGCACTTGTTAACTATGAAAATGGCCGAGTAAAAACTAAAAAACATGCGACGTGAGATCAGTCGTTTCAATTATAGGCTTGCAGGTTTAATCTGCCTTGTGTGTGCTTTCTATAGTTTTTCTGCACCATGTTTTGGCAATCAAAAACAATCTACCAGTCTACCTGATGATTCCATGCAACTACTGTACTAATCCTGAACCAGTAGCTCAAATAATGAAATATAAGGTATCACGTGCTCTGCATGCTGTCACAAGCTACTACACTTGTATGAAACTACCCTATGTATTATACCTTTGCCGTTTACATGTGTGTTGGATTGTGGAATAAATTTTGCTACTACATAGGCTATTTTATCATTGGAAATTTGTGTAGCCTAGTCTTCGTACTCTAGGCCTACTACATACAGACATAGGTCTACCAGATCTGAGATAGGCTCCAGACATAGGACCGAAAGCCTAATTCTTGATGCCATGACCTGTTGACGAATAGGCTACACTGAACTAACTCTGTCACTCTGAAATGCAAGCGCATGTGTAGTAGAAACTGTTGTCTAGCCTTGGGCTTGTACCAATACCATAGGCTTACTGCATATAGGGAGGGTGTGTCGCTAGGCTTTGTTTTGTGCCTCTAATCTGATGATTGTTTCCCACAAATCTGTTTCTTCTACATTTGTCTGCCTTTGTTTCATCTTCTCACTGACAGGGGTGTCGAAACCCGGAAGGGGGGGATTAGGGTATATATCCCCCCAATAATTTGTCTGTATCTCCCCCAATAATTTGAGTATAGCCTGCATCTGCATCCCCCCAATAATTTGACTTTGGTGTGTATTTGAGCGCAGGTCTCCACTACAATTTGGGGAACAAAGTTTTCATTCTTTTGGTGAAGACCTTATTTTTTGGTCTCCACTTAATTTGCTCACCTGAAAAAAAATCGTGGTCGAGGTTCATCCCCCAAAGTTGGAAATAGCGCAAAATTGGGGTAAAATTGCAAGTTATCCCCCCCAATGCTCAACAAAGATGGGCACCCCTGCTCACCTAACGTCCTAAACCTTTCCTAGTCTAGCCTACCAAAAACCAAAATCTTTTTGTTGGTGTCAAAAAAAACACGTTCAGCTAATCAAAACTAAGTTTCTTGTTGCCACAATAGCCGATTCTAGGATGCTCCAAATTCTGAAAAAATAAACTTGTACCGAAGGCACCTTTTCCTGTTTTAGTAGCATGCATTGTCTTCAATTCATATAATTTACTACATCCAGACTAACCATTGTTGTTCATAAAGAGAAAATCACCAACAATAATTGTAAAAAAAATGTAAAAAAATTTTTGTACGCGGCGCTGCGTTGATGCTGTGACGTAATGCAGATTTTAGTTGCCACGCTGCGTGGCGCGGTGCACCAACAACAGCGCGCGGCCGCGTACGCTGCGCTGTTGCCATCTCTACTGTCTATGCGTTGAAGGAAAGATTTTTTGACATTATGAAATGGCTTGACTCACATAATACTTACCAGCACGAAACCTAAAGAAAGAGATGAAGCTTTGGCAATACAGAAGCAGATAGAAAACTTTGACTTTGTGTTTATGCTGGTTGTCCCGGGTAAGATTTTGGAGATCGTCAATATTCCTTCGAAAGCTATGCAATGTAAAACAATTGACTTAATTTTTGCGCATAAACCTTTGCAAAAAGCTGCTCAGAACATTGCTGAACTCAGAACGAGTTTTGACGCGGTAATGAACGAAGCTTCCAGTATTTCGTCACAATGGGGTTTGCCAAGACAGTTTTCAAACAAGAGAACAAAGAAAATAAAAACATTTTTTGATGAACTATCCGAAGGGATAGCATTAAGTGATTCTGTGAAGCGATTTCGCGTAACTGCCTTTCTTCCATTGATGGACATAGTTTCTCGTCAACTTATTAATCGCTTTGAAGGAATGAATGCATTGGTGATGGCATATCAAGTTTTAGAGCCAAGTTTTCCATCAAATGCTTCTCATTTTAATATTAAGGAGGAAGCAAAAAAGTTTTCTTACAAATTTGCTGATAACGTCTCTCCCTTGTTTCCTAGCCAAATGCTTTCCATTAAAACGTCGTTTGAAGAAAAGATTCCACATTTAAAATCTGCTTAGGAAATGGCTTCTTTTTTGATTATAGAGAATGCATCGCTTGCAACATCTTATCCTGACGTCTGTACAGCTTATATGATGTATCTGATAGTACCTGTAACAGTTGCTACAGCGAAGAGATCTTTTTCAAAGCCGAAACTCATCAAGAACTTTCTTCGAAGCTCTATGTCACAAGAGCGACTTAGTGATTTGTCTCTGTTATCGATCGAACACGAACGAGCTAAAACTTTGGATTTTAGAAAAGCCATCAAGCAGTTTGCTAGTGCAAAAGCGAGACGGAAGAATTTTTAGTCTGTATAATCACCGCGACTGCTGCTGCAAGTAAATTGCTCAATTTTCATCAAAGTGCTGTAGTTTTTATTATTTTATGTCTTACTCTTACGGACAATTGTCAGGGCACTTTTCATGGAGCTAAACTTGACTGAAATATCGTTTATGCTTAGCAGCTTGCCCCAATAGGTTGCACATGCTTATTTGACTCGTCATTCATCGATCGTTACACATTTACGGTAGCCTATCAGATTTTCACTGCTGAGTTTCGTTTTGTATAGGCATAAAGATTGCGTGAGGCTTTGATTTCTATGCCACAGATTTACTTAGTAATTACTGTAACTCCTTGCTATGTTGCAAAATATCAAATGACTCGATTGAAATGTTTCTATAGCACGGAGTCGTCGAAAAACCCCAAAGAAACGCAATGATCCCTGTACTGTAAAAAGTAGCCCAGTTGAACGTTTTGTACTAAAAAATGGGGCCCCATAATGGATGTTTGCACCGGGGCCCCAAATGACGAAGTTACGGCACTGGGAGGAAGGAACGGGCTTCTTGCCCCCCTCCCCCTCCCCTGGCTACGCCTATGTCGGCGACCTCGAGTATGATTACCTGATGGATATGTAACACAGACCAGCATTCTTAGTTTTGTTTCAATTTGTTTGGTGTCAAAAGCCATTTTTTCCCGTTACATCATTTTCACAACAGTTGCTCGAAAATTGCCCAGACATCGGAGGTGGTTGGAAAAACAACAACGCAGACTGAAGAAGAACACTTGTGTAAAGATTCAAACCGTCTTCGCTGACGGTTGGGTTTGCGCAAAAGAGGGCAGCTCAAGTCATAAAAGTTGCTGCGCAAGCGCACACGCTAGTGTGACGTTTTTAAAAGTATAATTCGAAAGTTAGATTTACACAGTTTCCGTTTTTCATCCGCTTTTTTTCTGTTTTCGTACGTATTTGCTTCTCCTTGAAACAGTATGTTCTTTTTGTCCGCATTTTTATTTGTCCGAATCCATTCCAACCTCACCATTACATTCTGGACAAAAGTTTTCCGAATTTTTTTTTTTTTGTAAAGTACAGCCCTCATCGTTTATACACGAAATTTTTGAACAAAATTTTTATAATCATGTAACAGTCTGCTTAGTTTGGAAATGGACTTACAATAATGCGTACGAAAAGCGCATGCTTTTTCATGTAGAAGAAATACGTACGAAAACGGATACTGTGTTACGCTACGAAACCAGTTGGCTATTCAAAACAAATTATGTACTCTACCAATTAATAAACAAAACCAAAAGTATATGTATATTGATTTCCTCTCAAAAATACAAACGTTTGAAAATCGCTTTGCTTAACTTCGCTCGGTTAGGGCAAAGAACGTCTTGACCCAGAGAAAAAAAACGCCCCACAGCCGCTCTTAAAAGAATCGAAGTATTAAATTCCACTACTAAAGTCTTCATGTGGTAGCAAGCGAACGACTTCGGAGTCACTGTTTTTTCTAAAGGCTCGTCTAAAAAAAATCAGTTACAATAGCTTTAGTGCAGTTGTGCTCCTGGAGCAACTAGCATCACTCCTTGACGAATGGAGCAGAGCTTACTCAGGAAGCAACTTGGATTAAAAAAATCTTCGGGTTCGTCGATATTTCTTGGCCTGAAGAAATTGACCTTAATTTTATTTCGTAGTATGTGTGATCGTTTTGTGTGCGTTCGTATAGCTCAGGCGAATAAACTGTTTTCTATCATCCATTTATCTATCGATGCTGTCACTCCTGTTGGTAGTATGTTTTAAGTTTTTAGGTCTAGCAAAAAAGTTAAAATTAATAGTTTTTGTCGTTTTTTGTTTTTGAATTACGGTAAAACTGTTGCAAGTACCAAGTTAAATTTTGCCCAAAGCAATTTTAATATTTTTAGAAACTGGTAGCGTAATTCTGGAAAGACAATCAAAAAACAGTTTTTTTGTTGAAAATTTGATTTAAGAACCATTTTTTGAATTACTCCGATAGAAAATTTGAAAATTTTTTTTGGAAAATTGGCAAAATATTTCAGAAAAAAAGTTTCAGCGAAATAAGACCCCTGCTGTGAATCCAATCGAAGTTTTGCAAGCAGTAGACGAATGCAATTTCTTATTAATGAACGAAGCTTTATGAACTTACCTCATCAATTTTTTTTAACTTTGGTCACAGTTGATTGAAAAAACAGTCGTTCCTAATCGTATTTGAATTGCGCTTAAAATTGCTATAATACTTGCGGCGTAATTCCCACCTCGGGTGCTAGTTTATTTTTGGTGATAAATTCTAGGCTTTAAGTAATCGGAGTAAATAGATCCGTGGGATCCTCGGCACCCTCAGATTGCTCTTTAAAGTGCCGGGCTTTCATCGACAACCTACAAAGCACAGTGTTGTCACATCCTGGAATAGTCCTAAATTTTTTATTCATTTTGCTGTCCTGGAAAGTCCTTAAATTTGTTTTTAAGTCCAGGAAAATATTTAGAAACTTTCCGTGCTTCACCAGGACATGAAGCAGTTATAGTCAACATTAAATTTGACGTCCAGTTAAAATAGCTTTAAACAGTTCTGAAAAATTTTCTACAAAGAGTCTTGAAATTTGATTTAGTAGTTTCTGTGGCAACCCTAACAAAAACGTGGAATATATTGGGCTGTTCAAGAATAGTTTTAGATTTATAAAGTGTTGTCGTGCTAGTGCACTTACATTGTTCTAGAGCAATTTTTCAAATTTCAGCTTCACTATGACTACAATTTTGACTTTGAAGATGATGGAAATAAAATTCCGTGTTTGTGTGAAGCTGTAAACTGTCGAAAATGGATGAATTCTGGAAAAAAAATCAATGTTCTTGTGTGGCACTGAAAACTATCGCAAATTGATAAATTCAGAAAAAAAACTAATTTTTTTGTGATGGATCGATTGATAATAGATGAACTAATGCAGATGAAACGTCTTCAAACCAACATTGATTTTGCGACACTTCATACTGAGTTTAACTTTTGCTCGATCATCAACAATTAGCGTTGCATATAACAGTTGTTAAATATTGTAAATATTAATACTCAGATATCTGATTGTACAAAACCGCTCTTTTAATCAATTTGTTGCACTGCCTTTTCTTAATGTAGTTGCATGCAGCTTTATTCGAATCAAAAAAGAAAGTTTTTAAAACTAATTTCTTGTAAAATACAATATATTGTACGCAGAATACTTGTGTTTTTGCTTGTTTCGGAGTTGTTTAGATTTACTTGGGGCCATTGGCAAATAATAAATATTTTTCGTCAAAATATGATTCTTAGTTACATCGCCACATCTTAATCGCAAAAATGCGTTTTAAATATAAAGCGAAGAGTTGAAAAGAAAACAGTGGGGCTGAATTCGGCAAGTGTATTTAGATCATCATCAGAACACAAATTTTGAACCTCCAGAACCTAAGCTGTGTATGGCCAATTATTTAATATTAATGGTATTGTGTCCTTTTGACCCGGATGTTTCAATGGAAAGCATGACAGTACCTTGCAGTGGTGGACGCTCTCCCTGACCCTTGGCTGGTTGGAGACGTTAACTTTCCGTCGCCAGCGTAAAGGAGAGCGATAAATGCAGCGTCACAGTCCCAACATAGCCACAAGACTTGCTGCAGCGATAGCTTGGTGTGGAGCATTGGGCTAATTATCGAAAGATTGCTGGCCCCTGGTTCAATTCTCGAACTGGCAGTGCGTCGCTGTGTTTTTGGAAAGACACTACGCTTATTTTCCATTGGGGCCAAGAAGTCTACCCGTAGTGGTTTTCTAGTCGGATGAAAAACTTGCCAACAGAACCCCAAAAGTGCTCTGCGTGGGTTTGGTTAGACAAACGCAGCGTGCCTGTTTCATACGAACGATCGCCAAAATTATAATCGGATATTCAAGTTCTTGAAAACAAGCTGGAGTGTAGCTTGCATGTTGTTTAACAGAGGTGGTCTTCCGCATTGGGATGCGTCCTTTTGACCCGGATGTTGCACATGCATCGCACTTTCTGCCTGCCAATTTTGGTGCTGTGGTGTTGGCCGAATGCCGTACTTTGCCCTTGCAAACGTCGAAGGGGATGTGGCTTCCGGGGCTCTGCCCTTGCGCAGAGCTTGCAGCGCTCCCGTTTCATACGAACGATGTTTCATAAACAAACTCAGCGTGCCCATAGCTTAATGTTAATCAGGAATGCGGAAACGCAAATTTGCGTGGAAGCGGTACACTTTGGTCAATTCGTATTAAACGTCGAAAACTTGAATATGGTGCAATTTTTTGGAAGATATATGACAAAAAGTTTTTGTTCAATGAACTAGCATTTGCATACTCTCGCGGCGGCACTTTGCACTGATTTTTACTGCACTGGCACATTTTGTTAAGATTCTGTATAAGATTCAGGAGATGGATTGTGTTGGGGTCTGGGGGAGCGCTGTGGGCTCTCTGCAAGGGCGGAGCCCCAAAGGCTGTATCCCTCCCGATGTTTGTAGGGGTGGGGTACGGCATTCCGTTGGCATCACTGCACCAAAATTGTCTGGCAGAAAGTTTTCGACGTTGATACCTTCATAGTATTTTAGTAAGCCGCATTTTTGCGAAAAGTTTTGCTCGAACAGCAATACTAGATTAAGAATAAAAACCTGCAATACAGATTATGATGAGTGGAGTTTGAATTCAACCGATTCAAAAAAGTGCTCGACAGCGTAGGCCAGAGCGAATATTGTAACATAACACAGTGCATGTCAAAAACTGTGGTGTCTTATAATACTCTAACTATCGGCCACTAGGGTTGTTCATAAAAACATTTTTTTGAAAAGTAATTCTGCAAACGGCTTTTCACGTTGTATTACCCCCAAAAATGATATTGACCAATTTTCACAAAAATTTTTTTAGGTATAATATCCTGTAGGCTAATTGTAGGCTAATTATGGCACAGTAGACATAGTATGCTAATTATGGCACAGTAGGCATAGTAAGCCACAGTGGGCACTGTAGCTTAGTAGGCATAGTACAACATCAGAATATGACATATAGTTGGCTTATTGTGACACAGTAGGCACTACTGCTTAGTATGTCATAGTAGGGCGTAGTATGGCATTGTAGACATAGTAGGCCTATAACATTCGAGTGTAGTATAATTGGCAGCTCGGCCAAATGGGTAAAGGTGTATTGTTTATGACGACCTTGATTGAATGATCTGGTTTCAACCCACACCTTGGTCACGCCGTTGCGTCCTTGGATAAGACGTTTTATGATAATTATCTCTGCTTGGTGGCTTCGAACAAGCAGCAAATCCGGTGGGCAAGAATTTGAAGAAATCTACAGGAACGTTGGATCATCGGAAACTCCTTAAGCAGGAGCGGATTTCTCCAATCACGAAGTAGTCACTGCAATAAAAAGTGTACGGATCGTTCAATAAGTTAGTGTCTGATGCTGTCTGGTGACTGGAGGATAAATATGCGCTACAACAACAATATACTGTAGTGGGCTTTTGGCACCATAGGTTAATAGGATTACTATGTATCGGTTAGTAGGATTAGTATGGCATGGTAGGCATAGTGTAACATGAAGTAGACTTGTTATGGCACCCTAGTAAGTATAGCATGTCACAGTAGGCACTGTACCTTACTATGGCACAGTAGGCATAATTGGCTTATTATTGCACAGTATCCCACAGTAGGCACTGCAGCTTAGTATATTATAGTAGGGATAGCATTACACCTTAATAGGCAGATTATAACATACAGGAGGCTTGTTATGGAAAATAGGCATAGTATTAGTAAGCATAGTGTGCCACAGTAGATGCTGCAGCTTTAGTATGACATTGCAGGCATAACATGGCACCCTGGTAGGCATAGTATGGCATACAGTAGGCTTATTATGGCACAACAGGCATAGTAGGCCAAAGTGGGTACCGTAGCTTAGTAGGCATAGTATGACATATAGTTGGCTTATTATGGCACAGTAGGCATAGTATAACATAACTCGGCAATTAGACCTACAAGGCATAGTTTTTCCATGAACTATCACCGTAACGAGGTGGAAAAGTCTATGTGCCTCAATGATCTGCAGAGCTGTACTGGTTGGAGATTCAATTCTCCTAATAGGGTTAACCATGCCAGATATAGACCGGCAGCCCAGAAGGTTTATTTACCCTAAAGACGGCGGAAGGTTTGATGCGCCTAAAATACACGTCTTTACTCACCTTTTAAGAAAATGTTTTACTGGCAAGTGAAAAGTTCGGCTAAGACCTTCCAAATCCACAATTTATGGGGGGTCAAAATGGCCTTTATTTACCCCAAAGACGGCATGGATAAAAATTGCTTAAAATCGTTCTCTGGGGTCCACTGAACAATGAAATTGCGAAGACAGTAACTTTAGGTTCGGCTAACCCCCCGACAGTAACGAATTTAGGGGGGTCAAAATGGCCTTTATTTACCCCAAAGACGGCATGGATAAAAATTGCTCAAAAACGTCCGTTGGAGTCCACTGAACACAAAAACGGCAAAGACAGTAACTTTAGGTTCGGCTGACCCCTTGACAGTAACGAATTTAGGGGGGGAGGCTCAAAAATTGCCTTTATTTACCTGGAAGACAGCATGGATAAAAATTGCTCAAAAACGTCCGTTGGAGTCCACTGAACGCAAAAATGACGAAGACAGCAACTTTAGGTTTGGCTGACCCCTTGACAGTAACGAATTTAGGGGGGGGGCACAAAAACTGACCTTTTTACCTGGAAGACGGCAAACGGTAAAAATTGTTAAAAAACATTAATGCAGTTAGTACGCTGAACACATAAATGGTTAAAACAGTTACTTTCGGTTCGGCTATCTCCCTGACAGTAACTAATTTAGAGGGAAATAGTATAGCCACAAGCTTATCAGGCATATACGAAATCAGTCGTAAATTATATACTACTATTTTATTTATTAAAATCGATTTCACACCAGCGGGGCATCTTCAGTTAGATCTTATTAAAATAAAAAGATTCTATTTAAATAAGATCTAACTGATGATGCCCCGCTGGGGTGAACTCGATTTTAATAAATAAAATAGAAGTATATAATTTACGACTGATTTCGTATATGCCCGATATGCTTGTGGCTATGCTATTTCACTGATCCCTAAATGCGAAGTCTTCGGAATTGCTTCTTTCTTCTCCTGTGAGTGATTTTCATCCAAAACATGGCCTCAAACAATAATTTAGAGGGAAGCTCGAAAAAATTGCTCTTATTTGTTTGAAAACGGCAGGGGTAAAAACTGCCCAAAAATGTTTCTCGGAAGCCCATTGAAAACAAAAACAATGGCAATAAACTTTGGTATCCTCAAACTGAGTGCTTACTCTTACTGCAAAAGTCATTGCACCTCTAAATACGGCTTTACAGTACTGCTTTTGAAAAAAAATCATTTTAAGTAGATGACGTCATCATAAATGAAGTAACGTAATGGTCGATTAGAGCAAAAATGCCGTCGTTTTCAATACGTTACATTTGAGCAGTTATCTCGTTTTCACAAAAATCGTACAACTTCAAAGAATGCTCACGAAACTGTTTTGCAGTACAGATTACGTCCTTGAACCGATCAGTGTTTGAGTGGATAGAGCGTATGTTACTGAAACGGTATACTTGGGTTCAATTCCCGATCGGGTCAAACCAAAGACTATAAAAATTGGAACTCACAGCTTCTTTGCTTGACTTTCAGTATTGAAAGGGTAGTGTGAAGCTTTCATCGTGTGTGGTAGACTGGCGGGCAAGTGACAGCTTGACTCCCAGACCAAAAGGTCCCTTTGCTGTCTCCTGGCCAAGGCAACTTGGTGAATAAAATGTAATTGCAATTGCAGTAATTTCAAGACGCACTGGTCCCGCACAGTTAATTGTGCTACGGCAAAATTAAAAAACTAAATTAAGAAAATTTTTTATGTCTTATATCACACCACCAAATCTGCGTTAAATTTGCATCACAGTCTCGAAGCAAATAATACGAGTATAGTATCTCAAAAAAATGTGATAAATTTTTATATTACCAGCATTCAAAAGACTCGCTGGCTAGTTTACGATTTCGATTAAACAATTTTACAAATCGCTCAGCGCGGAGAATTTTAATGATGACCAATTTTAGATTTAGTAACTCAAATAAATTCAAAGATCGTAAATTCGCAGTTCTTTTGGAAGAAGCAGAAATATTTGAAAACATTTAATTAGCCTATCATTATTAGCACAAACAGCAAGATGTTTGCTTGAGTAGTCAACTCGTATGTCCAACATGCGTATTCCCAAAATATTAATTAACATAATGGATTGCATTACTAATGCAACAGAACCCAGTTCTAATCCAAAAACAGAGGCCTACTAATAGGAGAGATAGATTGGCACAAAACGGCGGAAAAGTGTCAAATAGTACTGTATCACAGCTTGCAACTATCATGCATATCTATTTGACAAATTTTTCATACATCCGCAATTGTTCGTAAACACGTCCTTGAGGAATTTGCTTCCGGGTCGCGAATCTCTATTCTGAGTATTATTTTACAATGATCTGCGACCTGGAACATGTAAAAGTTGTAAAAAAAGGATCAAGTTTTGTTTAAAAGATACAAACGAACATTGAGTTGTCAAACACAAAAGAAAACCTTTTTTCAGAGAAAATCCTGTTTCACTTTTTCACGTTAAGAAGGACGATCGTAATTCTGTAAATCCAAGGGGGCTACTCAAGTTTTGCTGGAACTATATCTGTAACCGGTTCTCTAAATGGAGCTACAAATTCCTGCGAATTGGCTAAATGGCACCATATTGTATCTTGTTGAGGATAGCTCCACGATTATTTTTTTCTTTTTTTGAAATTGGCCCATGTCTCAAAATAGGTTACTGACCTCTGCTATAAAATATTTCTATCACATCGGGGTTATGGTGTGAGACAAGACAAGACAAACGTTATACAGCAAGTTTGAACGAGCGTATGTAATAGATAATGCGGGGTCATTGAAAATGTGACAAAACCATTATAGAGATAGAAATAAGTTCAGAATTTGGAGCTAAAGTTGGCAAAGTCGTCAACCGGGCCTAGTTTTGTGGACACTGGCAAAGTGAGCAAAAGACAATCTAGTAGACTTAATTTCCAAAGAGCAACTACCGGACGTAGTATTCGTTGCCAAAAAGCAATGATTGAATAATGGAATGTGGGAAAGGAAAGGGAGAGAACAAAATTTCAAACCATTTCCAAATGATTGCTCTATTCTACAAAAAAAAAAAAAAAGCAAGAAGCAGTGAGGTTGTTTTAGTTCAACAGAAGATGCATCGCTGCAGTAGCAAGACCTAAAATACTGATCCATCAGCCCAAATATAAAAATCAATCAAACGAAGATGTTAGAAGAGTAATGCTGCACCAAAATAATTTTTGGAAGATTCTTGTTTTAAAACAACAGAAGAGCCAAATGTGACCTATGTCCTATATGCCCTTTCATCAAGCATTTGTTAATGCAAAAACATAAGCTTTATCTTCAAATGTTGAATTATACAGTAGTGAATAATTATGGTATAATCGAAACCTATTCGCACGCATGGAAAAACGCCTTATATTGCCTTTCAAGAACCTGATGAACTGTTAGTACCGGTCTACGCTGGATGTAAAATCGTGAGCAAATAAGCGCATTTTAGTTTATTTCATACAGACAACAGTCCGTTAAAATTAAATAAGAACACACTCTTACGCTCACGATTTTACGCCTAATGTACTAGAATGGGCCAAAATTGCACGACTAATGTTTACATAGAGGCCTACCAAATATTGAAAATTAAGTTGCTGTCGTTATTAACGTCATCATTTAATGTGGTAATTTCGTTGATCTGTTTGATCGAGACCACCTCATTGTCTTTGGTGTCCTCATAACACCAAAAATAAACGCTATTAATCCTTAAAATAGTGTCTATTGAGAAGTTCAAACTAAAAATAATCCAGAATTTTTCAAATATTGCCTGTGTAGAACGTGGTTTTAAACAAAGTCCGTGTTATCAATGTGATCTTGCTGCAACTTGAATTCAACAAGTCTTAGTTTTTGTGCAGTACATCATATGAATAATGATCTCAAAGTTTTAAAATAATTTCAATGCGCACGATTGCAGAAATCCCGTCAATCTTGTTCATTAGCTACGTTTTTGTATCTGCCTCCAGTTTAGACGCTATCGTGCGCCTTTTTATGATGAAAGAGGACTGCAGGCAAAATCAATGGGGTATCTAAAGTTAGGCCAATCGTATTAGATTAGATTTAGCCTAATTGACTCCATCCTTCTTGAGCCAGCCGTTCCAGAGATATTTTACTTCAAACCCTACGTAGGAATCTTCCTAATTAAAATTTCATTGGTAACCCTGACGTTTCAATGCAGTAGCCTAGCCCATAGAGGCCTATATTAACCTCTATATAGGTTAAAAGGCTTTTGTGGTTTAGTCTAAATGTGGCGTTGCCTTAGAATAGAACTAAAATGGCGTCGCAGATGTTGTCATTGTCAGCTAGGGCTGCCAATAAAAATAATGACCAGAGATGCCTTAGGTCATGTTTAAAGTAAAATATCTTTGTCTCGGCTGGGTGAAGAAGGATAGAGTCAACACCGATCTAATCAAATACGTTTGCTCTAAGTTTATCTAGCCCCAGTGAATTTACTTCAGTTTTTTTTTTTAAATGCCATAGGTTTTATAATGTGACATTTCGGAATAATGCTTTCATTCCAAGTAAGCTTTCTGCGTTTACCTGTTCCGAAATTATTAGCAAGTAGAAAAAATTTTCCAATTTTTGCAACGGTGCACTTATTACGATAAACTCTGAAATTAATGAAGTTGATAAAAGTTGCGTAATTCGCATTAGTAAAAGACTCAGAGAACGTAGGACTCAAAGCAATTAACGAAAGACTTAATAACGGAAAGAGCATTTTGAATATTGGTAATACGCGACTTCTTAATCTATCACAGCGTTTAAGAATTTAGATCTTTTTTGAAATGCTCTGGGTTGTTTTGAGTCTGTGCTATAATTCAAAGCAGTTTTTGCGGTGTGATATGGCCCATAAAAATTTGCTGAATAATTTTCTGTTTATTACTTTCAATAACGAAGCCTATATACTTCGTTATTTAAAGTAATATATAGCAAATTATTTCGTAATTTTTTGTAATTTTTTTAGAAAACTTTTACTGTGATTTTTATAGTTGTATTTTGCTCTAATTTTACTTTGTCCATCATCGAGCACTGTTTCAGAAGATTGACTATCAACAATTTTCTAACATATGACTCAACTTGAAAAGACAAGCTGATATGCAAACGATGCAAACGGAAAATCTAGATCGCTTGTAAAGACAACGTCACTGCAACATGACGTCATTTTTGCCCTAATCGACTATTACGTTACTTAATGATTGATGACGCCATCAACTTAAAATGATTTTTTCAAAAACAATACTGTAAAGCCGTATTTAGTGGTGCAATGACTTTTGCTGTAAGAGTAAGCACTCAGTTTGAGGATACCAAAGTTTATTGCCATTGTTTTTGTTTTTAGTGGGCTCCCGAGAAACATTTTTGAGCAGTTTTTACCCCTGCCGTTTTTAAACAAATAAGAGCAATTTTTTCGAGCTTCCCTCTAAATTAGTTACTTTCAGGGAGATAGCCGAACCGAAAGTAACTGTTTTAACCATTTATGTGTTCAGCGTACTAACTGCATTAATGTTTTTTAACAATTTTTACCGTTTGCCGTCTTCCAGGTAAAAAGGTCAGTTTTTGTGCCCCCCCCCTAAATTCGTTACTGTCAAGGGGTCAGCCAAACCTAAAGTTGCTGTCTTCGTCATTTTTGCGTTCAGTGGACTCCAACGGACGTTTTTGAGCAATTTTTATCCATGCTGTCTTCCAGGTAAATAAAGGCAATTTTTGAGCCTCCCCCCCTAAATTCGTTACTGTCAAGGGGTCAGCCGAACCTAAAGTTACTGTCTTTGCCGTTTTTGTGTTCAGTGGACTCCAACGGACGTTTTTGAGCAATTTTTATCCATGCCGTCTTTGGGGTAAATAAAGGCCATTTTGACCCCCCTAAATTCGTTACTGTCGGGGGGTTAGCCGAACCTAAAGTTACTGTCTTCGCAATTTCATTGTTCAGTGGACCCCAGAGAACGATTTTAAGCAATTTTTATCCATGCCGTCTTTGGGGTAAATAAAGGCCATTTTGACCCCCCATAAATTGTGGATTTGGAAGGTCTTAGCCGAACTTTTCACTTGCCAGTAAAACATTTTCTTAAAAGGTGAGTAAAGACGTGTATTTTAGGCGCATCAAACCTTCCGCCGTCTTTGGGGTAAATAAACCTTCTGGGCTGCCGGTCTAATAGATCTGATGGTAGAAGCGAGACGAAGTATAGTTCAAATCAAAGTAGTTGGAAAACTTAAATTCTGGGTTGGTTATGCCCATCAGCTGTGGTAAGCATATAACCTAGGAGAAGGACAACTCTGATGTAAAACCTCTCCGCAGTTAGATTAAACTGCAAAACAAATCATGGTGAGCACAAATAATGAAAATTACGTGAACGACGTTAATGGGGCCACCTTCACAAGTGGAACATCGTCCGGCAGGGGAGCGCCTAGGGACTACCAGGTCGTCATTCAGCGAAACCCCTATTGCGTTCGAGTCTTAGGCAGAGGGGCTTGTTCGAAAAATAAGCGACAATCTCCACCAGCCAGCCCTAGTGGCAGCTCCACCAATGTGCCCGCTACACGTTTGGAGAGGCGAATGGAGGCAGCGCAGAGTATTCGTACTCAAGATAATGTCGCACACTCACGGGTCAACCATCACCAACTGCTGTTGGGCAATTGGAATATCCTCACTCTCACAGAAAAAGAGCTAGAATTGGTTGAGGAAGCAAAGAGGTATCATCTCGATATTATCGAAGTTTCTTCAACCAAACGACGTGACTCTGGAACTGTGGATCTGGATGGCGGATGGAAACTCTTGTATTCTGGTGCTGATTCTAGTATGTCTGCACAAGCGGGTGTGGGGATTCTCACAAGCCCCCGTTTGTCAGACTGTGTGTCAGATTGGATTCCTTTGGGATCGCGGGTCTGTATGTTGAATCTCAAGGTATTGGATCGGTCATTGTGCCTATTGCAGGTATATGCCCCCAATGCCACGAGTGAATATCAGATTTTTGTGGATGAAGTAAATGATGCTCTTCCACGAATATCAGCTACTGAATCTACAGTCCTTATGGGGGGATTCAACGCACACGTTGGAGCAGACACAGATACATGGAAGGGTATGATCGGAAAACATGGAGTCACTGGACTGCATGAGAACGGAAGGTATTTATTGCAGCTCTGTTGTAGCAACGGACTCCGCATCATAAATACCTTTTTCCAGCACAGAGAGGTTCGCAAGTATACATGGTATCGATCTAGTATGGATCAAAAATCATTGATAGATTTTTGCATAGTTTCGTCAGATTTGTTTTCTGATGTGCTTGACGTTCGAGTGAAGCGAGGTGCTGAATTGTCAACTGATCACCATCTGGTAGTATGTTCCTTACGACTTTCAAAACCTTGGCCAAACAAGAGATCCAACAGGTCGTCTGTGACTTTCCGGATCAAATGGGAGGCTTTGGAGGACACTGAAGTAAGAAAACAGTTTGCATCCAGTATATCATCTAAGTTCAGACAACTTCCTGATGTATCCGAGGACATCGAGAGGGAATGGCTGCTGTTCAGATCAGCAATCATTTCGTCAGCTGCTGAAAGTTGTGGGCGAAAACGGCTTAGAGTGGCGGGCGATAGTGAGAAAAGAACACCTTGGTGGAACCAAGAGGTTAAAGAAGCTATTCGAGCAAAGAAAGATGCGTTCAAGGCCTGGCTACAGGACAGATCGTCATCTGATTTGCAATCCCGGTACACTGAGGCGCGAAAAGCGGCAACTTCAGCAGTAAAGAAATCCAAGCAGAAGTCATGGGAAGAGTTTGGTCGTCGGTTGGATTCCAACTATTTTTCAGCAAACAAAGTATTTTGGCAGACCATCCGCCGTTTACGTGGCAAAAGATCGAATATCACGTACTCCATCAAGGATTCTAACGGTAACATTCTAACGGATGAGAATGAAATTCTTTCAAGTTGGAGAGAATACTTTGAAGATCTTTTGAATTCTGTAAAGACATCGACTCGTGACACACACGAAGTGGCACATCTACGGGAACACGAATTTTTCACTGCAGCAGAAGTGGCAACTGCAATTAAAGGGATAAAATCTGAAAAAGCTTCAAGTGAAGATGAAATCAGACTCGAGATGTTGAAAGCGCTGACTGGAGAAGGAATTCTCTGGTTAACGCGAGTGTGTCAAGTTGCGTGGGAGCTTGGCAAAACTCCCAGAGATTGGCAAACAGGTGTGATTATTCCGATATTCAAGAAAGGAGATCGCAAGCAATGTACAAACTACAGAGGGATATCACTCCTTAGTTTGCCAGGGAAAGTATATGCCAAATGCCTTGAAAGGAAATTCCGAGAAATAGTGGAATCAAAACTGAAAGATGGTCAGTGTGGTTTTTGTCCGGGTCGCAGCACCACGGACCAAATCTTCGAGAAATCTTGGGAGGGTGGCAAAGATCTTTTTCCATGCTTTGTGGATCTTGAAAAAGCATATGACCGAGTTCCTCGAGATAACCTTTGGAAGGTTTCGCTGGAGTATGGCGTTGATGGTCAATTGTTACACGCTATTAAGTCATTCTACTACAGACCGGAGGTTTGTGTTCGGGTAAATGGCAAGCAATCAAAGCCGTTCCATGTGGGCGTTGGACTCCGGCAAGGGTGCATTTTGTCACCTCTCCTTTTCATTGTTTACATGAATTGGATCGACAAATGCAGCCAAGCTGATGAGTGTGCCATGACTGGAAATTGCAAAATTAGTCGTCTGCTATTCGCAAATGATTTGGTTCTGTTTTTTTTCCACAGAATCTGGCCTCCAGCGCGCATTAAATAGCTTTGCAGATGCATGCAACACCGCCGGAATGAAAATAAGCACGGCCAAAACTGAGGTATTTCATCTTTCAAGAAACCCTGATCAGTGCGTATTACAAGTAAATAGAGCAACACTGAAGCAGGTAGAGAAGTTCAGGTATCTTGGGGTTGCATTTACGAGTGACGGAAAGCAAGACAAAGAACTCGATACCCGAATAGGCAAGGCTAGTGCAGTAATGCGAGCTTTGCACTACTCGGTTGTCATGAAGCAAGAATTGTCGAAAAAGGCAAAGCTCTCAATTTTCAAAGCAGTCTTTGTCCCCATTCTCACTTATGGTCATGAATCTTTGGTAATGGCCGAAAGAATGCGATCACACGTGCAAGCGTCCGAAAGGAGGTTTTTACGAAGAATCGAAGGAGTTACACTGTTTAAGAAGGTGCGTAGCTCTGAAATTCGAAGATCTCTCAACATCGAGCCGTTACTTCTCCGAAGTGAAAGATCTCAGGTTAGATGGTTTGGCCATGTAAGCAGAATGCCTTAGGAAAGACTCCCCAAACAAGCTTTACTTGCCAAAGCAAATGGGAGAAGACCAGTCGGACGACCTAGAACTAGATGGACGGATTACATTGAGGATCTTGGATGGAATCGCTTGGGACTTCGCCCAAGCGAAATGATGGAGGTGATGGAAGACCGTGAGGTGTGGCGGCTTAATCTAGAGCTACTGCCCCCGCAACCCTCACAGAAAAGCGGGCAATGAAGAAAGAAGTAGAAGAAGATACGTTGCATTGAAGTATTGACAATTATTACAATACGTTAATAAGCAAATCATACATTACCAGATTGGAAAGACAAAGCAAATTTGTAATATTCCACGTCGTATGTATCATTGTTCGAAATAATGGTAATTTCGAACAGAATCAAAATGTTTTCCAATAATAACCAAGTTCATGAGTTCCACGAAATATTGAAATAATCCAAGAATGTGATTAATACAGGTTTAGTTTAATCAAAGTGTTTTTGTCATTACAGATTAGGGTAATAGTACATTAACATGAAAAATAATGTACATTGATTATGCAATTAAAAAGTGGTTTATATTTAGTGTTCTAGTAACTAAATATAAAATTATGTATGCAATTATATCTGTATATTTGTGCACTATGCAAGCTAATAGTGATATCTTCAGTCCTTCATGCAACCAATCCTGGAGACTGCAAATCTGACGATGCGGACACGGTCTTCAAGTAAGAAGTCCTGCTATATTTCAAATTATTTCATGGATAACCTCAAACAAATCAAGAAAAATAATTTCTCTTTCGCAATAAGCAAAGAAGCTAAAATACAAGATGATTTATTTCAATATGTCACTTTAGAAAATCTCATATCTTAGTAACTGGCATAAGTAGCAGAATAAAATTGGTTTGTTAGCATAGGTAAAATCTCCAATTTTATTGCTCTGGTGGTTTTGCCAGACCATTTTCACGTCACAATCAAGATTTAAGCTTTTTGCGTAAAATGCCACTTCAACCGATTTGCCTCATATGTGCTTAAAATGTCTTTTACTGAAAGGAGAAAGCGTTTTGTGTTTTGGAATTTGATAAAGTCAACTCGTGGACATATGTTCAAAGTAAGTTTCGGACAGGTTTTTCTAAACAGCTTTGAAAACCATCGATCCCTATATTCTTGCTTGAGCAAGGCGAGAAATGGAATACCGTTTCGATAAGTGATGTTTCACCAAGGGCCCACATATTGAAATTTGTGAAAAGTTTAATAAAACGTTTATTTCTTTAATTTTTTGGTTCAAATTTTTGCTGCGTGCATTTAAGTTCACTAGTTTAAAAAAATTGGTTTTTATATCTACAGTTACTGAGATATAAGTTGTCATAAAGCAACATATTGAGATGAAACACCCTGTGTAAGCAAAAACGATTATGCACGTTTGAACAATTTATACAAAATAGTCAATACCCTCTCAAAGAAAGCATCAGATATCAAAACAACAACAAGTAAGTTCGCTCAAGTAATTTTGATTAGGTTAACAAGTAATAATGATAATAAATTAACAAGAAAATTAATAATAATCTGTAGACAGTATCCAGAGTCTTATAGGCACAATTAAACCTTTAATTATTTTTCAGTTGAGATTTACATAATTTGGCTAAAATTGACTGAATGATAAATAAAGATTTATGTATCATAAACCTAATCGGTTAAGATTTATTCATTGATTAATAAACTGGTGAAGATGTCTGTTTTGAAGATTTCATCACTGGTGATATTTGTCCTTTTGGCCTTGCTAGCCTTACTGATGAGCCCTGAGATTGGGCGAAACAGCTGTCTAAGGCATGCTATGGGAAAATATTTTGAATTGATCTTTTATAATTAACTCTTGTAATATTGTGATTACTTAATATTTTTGGGAAAAAAATTGTGTTACGATCTGGTTAATTTGCGATTCCATTGCGTTTCTACGCTCATGTTCATACCAGTAGTCCTAGCTATACTGACGAGGAATAAAAGACGAATGTCGATTCTGAAACAGTATGTCTTAGGTTGCTAATCAAAGGCATGGTAGTCCCTACAAAACTCTGGATACTGTCTACAGCTTATTATAAATCAACTAGAAAATTTAGCAAATCCAACCACACTTACACTTCCACATTAGCATTTAAAGTGAATCTTTCAACTATAGCATAGTAAGATATCAAGTGATTTTAATAATAATGCATTTTAAATGACTTGGAAGGTAAATATATCACTATCAGAGATTTTCAGAAAATTAAGTTGTGAAATAGGGGTGTAAGGTTAGGGGTGATTATACAGAGGCTCGTTTCATTCTGTAAATAGTTTCCCAACTTGATTCTGATATTCTCGAGTATTTTGACGTAGATAATAGCAACAATGAGAATAATTATAACTATGCAGTAATATTTTCTGCAGTTTAAATGCGAACTTGTGATTTATGTTTTCGCCGGACTTGGTGATTTTCAGCTATCGCACGCACAAGTACACACTTTGATCAATTTATGAGCTCAATAGCTGAAATTATATCAAATAATCAGTATTTTAGTTCTAAACTGATTAATTCCATAGAAGAACCCGCCTACTACAATATTTATGCTGTAGTGTGCAATATATCTCCTCCCAGATCATTGGATTTAATGGACGAGGGTGGGAAGAGTGCATTAAATTTGAAAATTGTTCAAGGTCTGGTAAAAATGCAAGGTCAACTCTCATGTTAACAGTGATCTTGTCACAAACTGATTTCGTCACAGTGATTTTGCCACAAAGTAAGTGTTAGGATAGACAGCTCCGGAGATAGTAGAATAGTTTAATGACTGTTCTTCTCAGTCAATGCTTTAATAAGGCAAAAATGCAATACGGTTGGTAGATAAGGCCTATTATGTCTTCAGTATGCCGTCTGTCACGTAATCGCTTTGTGACGAAATCACTGGCAACCACATCTCATACAAGGCGCAAGATACATAAATAAAACTAGCAACATATACGAAGGAATTTCATGGAATACACAATATGGTTACATAAAAATAGCAGTTCCATACACTTTAGGTTCAGCAACAGCAATTCACGATATTTTTAGGATCAAAGTGCCATACGCAGAAGAAAAATCTTGCAAATATTGGCAAAAAGTATAGGTGTACTACACAAAATTAATTGGTTGCTTCATTCGGTAAAGATTGAAGTGTTCTTAATTCCATGCAGAAAGATGAGCATATCAATCTGAGCGCTAAAATTGTTAAAATTAGCACCCATATTAAACTAAAAATAAATAATGATAAAATTCCACTCATCACAGGATTTGCAATTGATGATATCATTTGTAAAAACACACTTTTAACATAGCACCAGGAGAGTTAAGTAAAACCTTAGGGTCAGCAGTTGATATTTTGTTAGCATCATCGATACTAGTCAAAAAGGATGACAATTGATGTCTAATTACGTTACTTTCGCTGATTATTCCCAATATGGAATTTAAGGCTTTAAAATTCATATCGGTTTCAGGAAAAAGATGAGTTAACGCATAAAAAGTTACCGTAAAATTTTTAATCCAAAAGTTCCGGGTTTGAGTCCCAGCAGGGATTCCAATGTGGAGTTTGGGGTGTTTTTCTAGAGGCTCAACTATACAAAGGAAGCACTCAGTCAATTGAAACAAGAACGTGCAAAGGTATCTCTTAGCCATCCGAGTCAAATAGCATCTAATTTTATTCAAAACTAGGGCTGTTTGGCACATTACTTATGCTAGATTTTGATGACACAACTTTTAAATTTCCAAACTTTTTAGTCGCCAGTAGATGACCTTTTTGCTTGGGTTCATATTCATACCTATGGTAAAAACAATGAACATTCTAAATCCGCCGGACTACGTCACCGAGGGAAGCAACTGGATCCAAAAGGAGACGAGATAACAAACTTCTCTTTTATATTTTATTTTAAGTCGATTAAATGGCAATTTTTGTAAGTTTTCTGTGACCAAGTTCCATATTTTGACTCACTTGATACTTAAAACTATTTTGCAATCGTTTAGTTCTGATCCAAATCTTGGAAAGTACAAACCATGTTTCATTGATGCCAGTCTCATTGTTTGCATGTGTATCATTTTTATGGGAGTAAAAAAAAAGAAGAAAACTGTGACAGTAATTTATCATTTTCAAGCTAGTAATTTATCATTTCATAACTTGGCAATTTCAAATTTTTATAGATCATCCTATTTCGTTGTATTCAATTTTGCCTCAGAGTTTATGTCCAACCATTTACCTTAGCTACAATTCTTAATGCTTTATTTTGCAATACCGATAGTTTTTCTAGGTATATTTTACACACTAATGCTGCTAGACAATAAATGCTAAAAGTTTTCCAGAAAAAACACAAATAACTATTTTTCGAAATATTACAGATTAGATGCACTCGAAACACAACCAATTTCTTAAATTAAAAAAAAAAGTTATGTATGGATCAGGTTATTCTGTTTACAATTTAATTCGTACAGTTTTTGGAGCTCTGTAAGCTGTATTTAATTGAATGCGATTTTATGAAGAAACAAAAGCAATTAACGCCATTTATTGAAATACAATATGAAAACCTGAAACGGAACTACTGTATGTAAGTTTAAAAAAATTATTTCCCGTTTTTGGCATAAAGGTATTGCACTAATGACATCAAATATCTGTCTGATTGCACTAATTTTTCTGCTATATAGCTGTATCTGCTGAGTGACCCAAATAACTAAATGCAAAAAAACTTGAAGGCATTTGATAAGTTTTTTGGTGTAAATTTTATTTCTGAAGCATCTTTACGCAGTGATGCAATTGGTTGAAAACAAAATTGGTGAGTATTTTAAAAACCAAGTAGACTTGAGCATTTTTTTCAATTTAACTAATACTCGAAAAACTTGATATTTTTGTTGAATTTGAAAAATTTAACTTAGAGAACCCAAACACGACCTAGGACATGCTAAAATAGGCTGAACTCTTGAACTGAAGCAAAAATTGATTGCGTTTGCTGCTCTAAATCCATGGTAACCTTTTTCATACCGAAAATAGTTTTGCGGTTTTATTTTTAACAGGTAAATATCGTAAATACTGATTTTTACGGCCACGCCTTGCTACGGAAGTGAATTACGTCGTATTCCATTTACTGTATGAACCACAGGCGGATTATCGCACGCTAAATCATGCCGTTCACTGATCTGCGATTTAGTGAAAGCGTTTCGTTTTGACGTTAAACCCTGTAAACTCAATCAGTAGTAGTATTCATCATTGTTGTTATCCAAGCTTCGGGGGATCTTTATTGCTTAGTATGATACACTTCAAAGCAGGGTTGGCAACGCTCTACAATGAAACCAGAATTTTGCTGAAGGGGGGTGGAGCTTGTACCAAAATTTGAAATATTTTTGTTGGAAAAATACTTCAGTGAGATGCGTTCTGAGTAAACTGGTTTAACCCAAGTGTATCATAGACGGGGGCCTGGGGTCACAGTCCCCAGCTTCCTGAAACCATGAAGGTCTGGGGTCAATGTCTTCTGCCGCTGGGAGATTTTTGTGTTTTTTCGAGAAAAAAAAATAATTTTAATGCCATTTGGAATATATTTTGCACTTGTTTGCTGTATGCAGATCAAATCACGTATTACTTATGTCAAAAAGAAGAGCAAAATAAAAATAAGTGCAGCATTCCACAGGTCTTACTTCAGTTACGTTTATTGTGTTTCAGTTGTTCTTAAAATTTTGTCGAAGTTTTGAATATGAACGTGACTTTGAATAAACTATTTAAGTTTTTTATCATTTTAGTTCATGTTAGCTCATGTTGAATAGGCACATTTTAGCTCATGTTGAATAGTTTCACCTAAGTTTTTTATCATTGTACATTACAGTACTTTATTGTATGTGAAGCATGAAATTTAGACAGCCCAAAACTGAGAGCACAAGCAACCGTTGGGGGGGTAAAGGTCCTAGGCGTAACCAGGATTTTTGAATGGAGGGGGCTAAACCACTCACATGCAATGACGTCATCAAAATCTTTCAAAAGAGAAAGGTCTTTGGGGCAAAGATATCGTAGGATGGAATATAAGAAGCCATGGCCTGGTTTGGCACTTATGCATGATTTTGCTAAAGGGAGAGGGCTTAAACCAATAGTTAAAAAAGTGCTAATGTCTAACATGGGAGACGTGTTGAGTAAATTAGTTAATTTAAACGCATTACAGACAAGGATCTGGACGATGGGCCTTAGCCGCCGGAGGCTGTAGAGGTGTGGGAGCGAATTTTGCTGTAACTTTTTGGAAAAAAAAGCTATTTTAATGCCATTGGATCACATTTCCGACGTGTTCCGATCCATTTAAAACCCAGATAGGGGAAGTAATTAAGGTGCACTGCCTCCTGCATTATTGTAAAAGTAAATAATAATCCACTCGAAGATTTTCATTAGAGATTTTTGTTTTGTCATGAAATTAACCTGTGCTATCGGAGCACATGTACGGAGGGGAGGCCCAGGCCTTTCGATGCAAGTTCAATAATTTGTTCAATGAGCATTTCCCCTCGCTAATTTGTTTTTCAAATGTATTTTTTTGTGCAAAATTGGCGAGGCGGAGGTAAGTTGTTATTGAAAAATGGTACGATAGATGGTTACGCTTACTAACCATGTTATTCCCGCAGGGCCCCTGGCACTTTGGAGATAATCGCAACATCTTCCTGCCAAATATACTGTAAGTGAAGACCAAAAAAAATGTCTTACCATTTACGCACGGGGGCCCCTGGCACTATGCCATATGGTACATCCGGCCCCTGGTTATTGCATTAGGTTGATTAAATGGATAGATGAAGGCCCGAGGTCGCAACTTTTAGGACAAAAACCCTTAATTTCACCTGGGTTCAAATCAAATCAAAGCTTTCATTATACTCGTTGGATTACGCCGAAGGGTGTAACGAGTTGGCGGGGCCCATCTCCGCGTCATTGCACCCGGGCAACACAGCTCCTTTCGAAGAAATGTCGCAGCGGTGGCAAGCCGTTGGCAACACTGTGTCCGATTTGACCGGCCCGAGATTAGAAGCGCAGACCTCCCGCTCCAGAGACGAACGCGTTACCGCTCGACCAACTGGCCGGTTTCACCCGGGTTATACATTTAAATTGGTGGGCAAAAATTGAATTGAGAGGCCCGAGCCCCCTGGTTGTCAATATTATTGTTAATTACTGTTGTACGCGATATTGCTAAAAGAAACTGAAATTGAAGAAACAAGGTTTTTTTATCATATTTTTGTCATTAATGGCATTTCGATTGAGTGGGCTCGGGCCCTCTAGGCCTCCCTTGGCTACGCCCAGAGGTGGGCAGCGCAAGTCATAAAAGTTGTGGCTCAAGCGCACGCGCAACTACTCTGAAATTCTTGCGCTGCAAGCGTTTCCCCAAGCCCAACAACATAATTGCGCCGCATCCGCAAGCGAACGCGCAAGTGTGACGTTTTGAAAAGTATTTGTTCTGCCTTACTGTTCAAACCTCACTGGGTTACGGTACGGAAACATTATTCAAAGAAAACTTGGCACGCTACCAAATTAGTAAAAAAAATTTACAAATTTTCTTTAAACAATGCAATAACCATTCTGAAAATGCGCATCGCTTAAACCCTTTGGGCGAAGAACATCTTTATATCCAATGAAAAAGACTCTCAACACCCACACTTAAAGAAATCGGAACAATAAAAACATCCACTAATTAAGTTTTCATGTGTTAGCAAACGAACTGACTTCGGACTTAATGCTTTTCTTTTCTTTTTTTCTAATGGCTCGTCAAGGAAATCGGTTACTAGCTTCAATGCATCTGTGCTTCTGGAGCATTAACATCACTCTCTAACCAATCAGCAAGCTAAAAAATCATCATGCTTTTTGTTTGAAGAAATTGAATCACTTAAGTATTAATTCAGAGCTACCGATGCTGTCACTTCTGTTTGCAATTCCCGGACTAGCAACAAAAGTTGTAGTTAATAGTTTTTGACTTTTTGTTCTTCCTTGTTTTTGAATTACGGTAAAAAGTAACGTGTTTAATTAATGCCCAAAGCAATTTTAAGACTTTTTTTAGGAACGAATAGCGCATTTCTAGATACACAATTACAAAAAAAATTTTCCGGTTCACAATTTGATTTTGCAAGCATTTTTTAAAATACCCAATTAGATTTTTTTTTTTTGAAAAATTGCAAAATGTTTTGGATGAAAAGTTTCATCAAACAAAGACTCCTGCTGTCAATCCAGTAAAAGTTTTGCAAGCAGTAGTCCAAACTACTGTAGTTTTATGTCATTGAGCAGAGGAATGCTATTTTCTATGACAGGGCTTTCAGTTTTTAGGAACCTACCTTTTCAATGTTTTTCTAAACTTTAATCACAGTTGACTGTAAAACAGTCATTCCTAATCGTATTTGAATTGCGCTAGCGCGATTGTGCTGAAAATTGCTATAATACTCGCGGCGAAAGCGTCAGCGCAACCGTTAAGAAATAATTTCGGCGCAAGCACTATCGCAAGTAAAATAGTAGCGCCGCAAGTACCCACCTCTGGCTACGCAATGGTAAGGGGTCACGGTTCTCTCACGGCCCCTTGTAGAAACGGGCCGTGATTAACAACTGCTTTTAATTGAAATTTGTTTATTTACTGCACTGATTGCTCCGCGTGAATAAACCCAAATAGGTCTTGGCTGAAAACTACAACACGTGCTTGCTTTGCTTACACGTCTGTAGGTGTACCGTAAAACCCGCCACTGTTCCATAAATGGAACGTAAAAGTGTACAACAAGTTTATCAAATGGTATTGGTCCCTCATAAAACATATTTTGGGGAAATAACATTAGTATAACATTAATCTAAAATATGTCAACTTTTGGACAACATAGAATAACAGGAAATATATTTGTTTCCGCCTAATTTTGCACTCAACCCAATACGTCATTTTTACGAAACGAACATAGTTATAATTCGCTCACAAAGCTAGGTATTTGTAGTGATTATACAAAAAAAAAAAAAGAACAACTCCAAAATAAAACAGTAAAACTAAAAACTAAATTAAATTTAAGCAATAGTCAAGTCTTCTGTCGCTTTGAAATTTTGTAGTATAGTCAACTAATGATGCTTTAAGTTAATGAAAAACGCGTTTAATAAACTGTTGTGCTTAGTTCTATTCTGGCAATCGTTTTTGTTCTAAGAATTAAACTCTTTTTTCTAGTTGCAGTGAAATTTTGCAAATAAATGGTAATCGCATAAAATTTTTTTAACTCTAGGGTCCTTTCTCTTTGGGGCTGTCTTTAACATAGTGTTTTCAAAAAAAAAAACGGTTAATGTGCTTGTTTAAAAGTTTTCCAGGTAGCCATTTTTCCAAAATCATAGAAATTTGATGAAATTCTTGATAAAGCGATGTGAAAGAACTGCATATTTGATGAGCATGATGCAACAAATTGTTAATTAGATTGCTTTTGTATTTGGTTGGAATGTAGCTGTCCCATTATAACCATGAAAATGTTGGCATTTTATATACAGTCGTTTCGATTTCTTTTCATGTTTTGGTAATTAAATCATCCAAAAAAAGCGGTTTTTTGTTATTTTCTTCCTCTTTGGTAAACTTTAGATTTCGATAAATAAAGTTGAGTTTCATTTACATATTCCACGTCATTTGGATTGACGAATGCCAAAAATAGATCATCAACGTAGCGCAAAGTAACGGGTGGATTTTTTGTTTTTGCCGCGACTTCGTTTGTTAGCCAATTCATGTTGATGTCTGCCATTGCTGGAGCAAAGGGTGAACCCATTGTCAAATCATCTAATTGATGATAATAATTTCCGTTAAATTGTAGAGGTGTTTTTTTGCAAGTCCATTTCAGTAGCTTTTCAAATTACTTGTAACTCAGTCCGTTAATTTTGCTACGCTCGTCAAGGACAAGTTGATTAAGGTCTATTTGATTGTGAAGTCAACTGGAATGTTTTATTATGAAGATTGTCAATTTTTTCAATTTGGTCTTTAAACTCAAAGCTGTCATTAAACTAGTCGGATGATTTCTTAGTGAAGCCAGTTTTTCGCTTAACCATTTTGCCGGTTTGTTAGTAAAACTGCCAATGGAAGCGAGGATAGAACGCAGCGGTATTTCATTTTTATGCAGTTTGGCCAGACCATAGAGAGTGGGAGTAGGAGCAGCGGTTGATCGCAAACTTTGGTACAGGCTATTATTTTTCTTCAATCGATATAAAAATTGTTGAAATTTTTGAAGGTTGCCAATGTTGTCATCAAAAGAGACTTTTTTGAACGCTTTATTATCAATTAAAATGTCCTCCATTTTGCTGATGTAGTCCGATTTGTTTAAAATTGTTACGCCCTTAGTTTGATCGGGTTTGCAAATGAAAATAGTGTTGTCTTTTTTTTCAAATTTTCAACGCTACTTTTTTTAAGTAATGAATTGGCATCACTGTGGTTCCATAAGTAAAAGAAGGATGAGACATTTTTGCTGTATAAATTGAGCAGAATGTGTTTGAATTCGTTTTTCTTTTTCTGGTTTACGCGCTGGTCGCGGCTCTTAATACAGATTTTCAAATTTAGTTTGGACGTTTATCATGTTGATGGACGGTGATCTCAATTTTTTGAAAAAATTCATGACAAAAAGTCGATTTGGCTCGATTTTGAATTTTTTTGCCTAAATTTGACTGGTCATGGTTAAGCTAAGCTTGCCAAATGTTCAATGATTGACAAAATATGGGCTTTACTCCAGTTTGATTACGTTTTCTTGATTGACGATGAGGGACTTATTGTAGCGATAGTCAGATTGCTGCGAGTAAGTCCAACTTGCAATTATGGATTTCACCGTCAGGGCATGGTATGGAATGGAAGACGATTTTTCCATATTCCATACTGGCAATTTTCTTCCATTCCATTTCCATTTCATACTAAAAATCTTCCATTCCATACTAAAATTTTCTTCCATATTCCATTCCATACTAAAATTTTCTTCCATATTCCATTCCATACCGAAGAAATTTTAGACTGGAAGCAATGCAATGTATATTTTGTTGCTTTGCACCTTTCAGCTTTGCAGTGTTGTGAGCAACTGCTTGTGAAGGTGCGCCAACAATACTAAGATGCAACGACCGGCATCTCGTATGCATATTGCAAATGGTTTAATGCATAGGCATAGCCTGGATTTTGGATTGGGGGAAGGCTAAACCGCAAATCACATGCAATGACGTCGTCAGAATTTTTCGAAAAAAGGTACTTATTATGGAACAAAGAATGAAAGATCAAAAACTGGGGGTCTGATTTGGCTCGTAACCAGACTTTGCTAAAAGGGAAGGACTTGAACGGCAAGTTAAAAATTTTTCTATCCTATCAAGATTGGGAGACGTGGTAAGCAAATTAGTGCAACTGAAACATGTCACAGACGGGGCATGGGAGCGAAGTCCCCATCCGCCGGAGGCGATGGGAGTCTGGGGGCAAAGCCCCCAGCCGCTGGGCAATTTTTTGTAATTTTTTGGAAAAAACTGACTATTTTAATGCAATTTGGATCACATTTTGCACGTTTTCAGAGCCATTTGAAAAAACAAAATTTTTGAGATTTGAAAGCCAGTTGAACAAATCACTCCCTTTACTTCAGGTCAAGTCCAAAACACGTTTAAAATCTAGCATTTTGGGGTTAAATTTTGTGACTTGGCCCAAGTCAGGGAAACCAAGGTACATTGCTTTCTGCAACATTTTTATCATTAAATAATGGACTCGAAGATTTGCCTTTGAAGATTTTTGTTTTGTCATGAAAATAACCAGTTTTAGGAATATAGGCTATGTAAGACCAGTAGGGGC
This sequence comes from Trididemnum nubilum, assembly GCA_963965965.1. Classification (NCBI taxonomy): domain Eukaryota; kingdom Metazoa; phylum Chordata; class Ascidiacea; order Aplousobranchia; family Didemnidae; genus Trididemnum; species Trididemnum nubilum. The sequence continues at coordinate 41,283,842 of OZ014483.1, forward strand.
CCAGGCACCCTTTATTCAAATTCAATAATTTGTTCAATAAGCATTTCCCCTAGCTAGGTTTTTTCAAAAGCATTTTGTCGCGTAAAAACTGACGAGATGGAGGTGGATTGTTATTTAAAGTTGGTAATTTATAGTCATTTAGAGTTGGTACCGGTACATTACATGCAATAAATGGTTACTAATCACGTTATTGCAAAATGAAAGTTAGCTGGGGCATAAACCATATTATTGCATAAACAAGTAAGATGAGGGCCTGAGATTGCACTTTTTAGAACAAAAACACTTAATTTCTTCCGGCTTGTACATTTAAATTGGTTGGTAAAAATTTAAATTGAGAGGCCTGGGCCCCTTGGTCGTCAATATTAATATTAAGTTATTGCTAATTGCCGTTGTACGCATGTACTGTTGCACTCGAAAAATGCTAAAAGAAATACGCTTTGCGTCATCATTTTTATTATTGGTAGCTTTTCAATTGGGGGGGGGGAGGCGGGAGGCCCACGCCCCCGGGCTATGCTTATGGTTTGATGATTACCGTACTAGTTTGCTCTCACATCAACTAGAACATTTACCCTAGTAGAAATACCAATCTTTAACACCAAAAAGAATTACCATAAGCTTAAAAACTAAAAATATAAATAAAATTCAAAAGAAAAGGGACAACAAAGTTGTGGCATTAGGAAATCCATCCAAGCCAAGTGGGTGCAGTAATCACGTAATAGCAAATACGAGTTTTCGTGAACATGTAAGAAAACAAAATTTACGACTGGGCAAATTGTCAATCTCAAAATAAAGAAAAAACAAGTCAAACCTATCAAGGTCGTCAAGTGTAGCATCAATGCTGCAATTAAATTACCATGTAGGCTACTTACAATGATGCAATACGTATACTGTTTGTGCAATGTACACTACCAAAGTACAGCGATTTGTCGAAAAATAATATGCGTAGATATTGAACTTGAATACTTCTGTGGCAATATCATTATCACTACCCGACGTCGGTATGTATTTTTCTGTGAATACAATGCACAAAATTCTAGTATGGAATTGGTATGGAAGTATGGAAGATTGTCTTCCATTCCATTCTTGAAATCTTCCATTCCATTCCATTCTGGCATCTTCCATATTCCATACCGAAATTTCCGTTCCATTCCATACCATGCCCTGTTCACCGCTCAGTTTTTAAGAACTACTCAAGGTTATTATTTATGGTTTTCTGAAGTTTTGCTATTACAGCAAAAGGGAGCTGTTTAACAGAAAACCTACAACTGTTTTGTGTTTCATCCAAGATTGAGGTTCTCAATTTTTTTGATGCAAGAAACCTCAAGAAAAGGTTTGTAATACAACTTATGAAGTCCAAGTTAGAAATCGACGTCCATTGCATATGCCAAATTTATAATTTTGACAAAAATTTCAAATTTGAGAAGTTAAGGCGATGTTTTGTCAGGTTTTTGTAATTTAACAAGGTTAACCCAGTGGCGCCAGGTTTGATGTTTTCAACTAGCAATTTGCTGTCTGATGTTTTTGTTAGAAATCTGATGTAAACTGCGCAAATATTGGCGAAATACTCGTACTCTTGAAATGGTGTGACCTCAAACAAAAACAAAAAAACTCCAATCAATTAGTCTGGAAAACTGGTTGGAAAATGATCTCCGAAAAATAAAGGTCTCAAGCCCAGTTTTATTTCTATTTATGGATATTTCTACTGAAATTTGCTGGAAAAGTGCAGTGGTTTGTGGTCTGATGTTTTTTCTCTTAAAAATCTGATGTTTTTTGAAGACCCTTGGCTGGCGTCACTGCGTTAGCTACTAACAAATTGTAAAATTTCGGAATGAAATTCAAAACCGTTTCAATTCAATTTTTTTCAATTTTTGAAAATTTGGTAACTTGTGACCATAGGCAAATTTTCAAATTTTTGATTAAAAATTCAAAATTAAGTTGAAACGTAATTTTGTCAATTTTTGAGAAATTTTGGCAAGGGCAAATTATCAAGCTTTGGCAAACATTTCAAAATGAACTAATGCTGATGTTTTATCAAATTAAAAAATTTTGGCAATAATATAACTGTGGGCAAATTAACAAAAGTTTTTGTAAAAACTTCAAAATTGAGTTAAGTCGCATTACCGGCAATCAATTTTTTGTCAATTTTTGAAACATTAGCAAACAAATTTGGAAATTTTAACAATCTCAATGATCATCATCATAATCATCATTTTTATTTATTTACCAAGTGACGTCATATCACAAGAAAAAAACTGCAACTTCCTCTAGGTCTATCACCAAAGCATCGAAATATGCAATTCCTTTAAAACCAAACACACAAACTTGCAGAGTCAAAGCGATATTTAGTCACTTGGTGAGGAGACAGCGAAGGACCGAAAGATCATCTAAGTCTACTGCCACCTCACCAAGTTAAGGTTAAAAAAAAACAGCTTCTAGATTTTCTCAGTCTGCTACTTTCTATGATAAAAAATTTTACGCAAAATTAAAACAAAGTGTCGCAAAGATATGTACATTTTGTACAGTGTATACACAACTCACAGTCACCATGAAAAGAAAATGCAAGACAACATTAGAATTGTTCTAACTCTAAGCATACTAAAAAACAAAAATGCTGTAACTACAGATTGGATAGAAATAAAATTAATAAAGTTCATAATGCTTATTTGTTTCATAGAATTTAAAGTGGGCAATTGAAGTGAAAAAAAAACCTCCTTGCTTTGTTTTGTATTGTTTACCAATATGTCATTAGAACTGGTACAATTTCCAATACCAGTATATATTAACCTCAGTCAGTTATTGCAAAATTACTAATAATTCAAGGGCACATCAAAATGAGAGATGAAGTATTGTAATAAATGTGTGGTAGATGAATGCACCAAACTCATGCCATTCAAGCAATAGAATAGGTTATTGTTGAACTCAAGCATAAATATGCAGCTATGATTCCTGTAATTACTACTGCATTGCTGATAGAAAGCTGTTATTCTAGCTATTATCGGTTTCATAGTTTGATAAAAAATGAGCTTTAACAGCTTTTTTAAATCTGTAGAATGAAACTTCTTTCATACTGCTTGGAATTTCATTCCAAATTTTAATTCCAGCAAATAATAGAGACTTTTGCCCTAATCTTGTTCTAGTTCTTGGAAGAAAGAAGTTGTTTTTGTGGCTCAATCTTGTCTTATGTGTATAGCAGTTTTTTATTAGGTTAAACTTATCTGAATTTGCAAAAGATAATACATTATTGTGAATTTTGTACATTAGCTTTGCAGTTTCCAGAGAGTAAATATCCTTGAGTTTTAAGCATTTAGCTCGATAGAACAAAGGATTAGTAAGCTCACGATATCCACTTCCAGTTAACAATCTGATGCTTCTTTTTTGCAGAATAAAGAGAGGTGCTAATGTTGATTTTGAAGCAGTCCCTCAACTACTTATGCAGTATTGTAGATGAGAGTATATGAGGCAGTGGTAAACAGATCTTAAGGTTTGCTCATCTACAAAGTGTTTTAATTGATTAAGGGCCCAAGATCCCCTTGCTACCTTTGAACATTGTTCCTTGATTTGTAGTTTCCAGTTTAGATTGTCGTCTATGAGAACACCTAGATACTTTATGTGATGTGATTGCTTGATTGGATTATTATCTATTGATACTTTGAGTTCAGGTTTATTTTGTTTTGTTGTTACTACCATAAACTCAGTTTTATTAAAGTTAATTGATAATTTATTCACCTTGAACCAATTGCTTACATTGACTAATTCATCATTAATATTTTGTTGCAGTGTTGAAACATTAGACTGGGAGAGAGTAAGGTTTGTATCATCTGCAAAAAGATGAATTGTGGAATTTGAGGCAAGTGGTTGATCATTGATATAAATATTAAATAACAACGGACCTAGACTGCAACATCTTGACGTCCTTAGTGGTCGACTCCTGGGAAGCCATGTCAACTTCCACTGGCAGTTAGGTGGCCAGAACAACCACCAACCCTGCAGCTTCAATGATATTTCACATTGTAGCTCAAGTCAATTAAGCACAGAGCTGGACAGCGCTGTTTCGAGCTTTTAGCTCTCATCGGCAGCCCTCAGCTATCTTTTCAAAGGTATTCCCAGCTGAACAAACATCTTGGCCTAACTGGCAAACCTTAACGGCTTGCAGAGAGGCAGATGCTTAGTAGGGAATAAACGATTTTTCACTTGTGGTACTTTAGATACAAGTGAAAAATCGCTGGATCCTTGTAGTAAGCAGTGGTATAAAGTAACGAAATACTTTTACTTGAGTAGATTACTCAAGTAGTTTTTTTTAGTAACGAGTACTTTTTGAGTAGTTTTTTTGGGGGCTACTTTTACTTTTACTTGAGTACTTTTAGACTGAAGTAACGCTACTTAAGTAGTATTTTGATTCAGAAAAGTAGAAAGTATTATAATTTTAAATTTGAACGACAAATTCATCAGAATGGTTGACTTTTCCACCAGCAATTGTTCAATTTAGTTAAGGTATATGTCTTTTGCTTCTTTTTCGGCTGGCAACTCTTGCGTCACAGGTCAGACCAGGGTAAGGTTAGAATGAATATTATCAACCTTTCCAGTCACATCACGTGACCAAGCCAATTTTGGCAAATCCCCCATTTTTTCATTTATTTTGGGTTTGGGGCGATGAAATAGAGTTGAGGGAATTTAAATACACTCCATTTGATTCCCTCAACCCCAATTTAGACGAAAAAGGGTGTTTTTATCAAAATTGGATTGGTCACGTGATGTGACTGGAATGGTTGATAATATTCATTCTAACTTTACCCGTCAGACCATAGACTCTATCAGACCGCCACAGCGACTGCATCAATGATTTTTTTTAACGAGTGCCTGTACGTATCAGATCCAGTCTGGGCATCTGGCGAAAAGCAGTTCAATGTTCAAGACAGTTTTAATTTCAACGTTCAGTAGCGTAGCCAGTGGGGCGGGGGCTATAGCCCCCCCCATTGGCATGTCGACCAAAATGCAAAATGGGAAAAACACTACGTTTTTAGCACTTTTGAGACTATTTTATGCACTGGAGTGTAGGCTACTAAACAGTGATTTGAAACATCTTTTGAAACATATATTCAGGGGGTGGGGCTAATTTGCCAAAAGCAAAGCTAACAAATAAATGAAAACTTTGAAAAATGGTAAAAAATTAGCAACTAAATTTGATCGCAAGTGTAAAAATGCTAAGCATAGATGTCATCAACAAATATACTATAAACTAAGGAATAGTAGGGGGGGGGCTTTTCAGTATTAGTTAATTACCAATCATTTCTCTCTAGTCTCTTTTCATTTGCCCCCTTCCCGGAATTATTTTTCTCTATAAACTGTATAAGAAATAGATTACTCCGTGTGAGTTTTATCGAACTATTCGATTTTATAATTTATCAGCATCTAAACAAGATAACTAACATTTTACCATTATCCACCTCCCAAATAGCCCATTCATGCCACCAGTTTAGTCATGTGTGCACTGCCAATTTCTAAGTCACGTTTTAAAAGCATTATTTTTTAATCAAAACAGCTCTAAAATGAAGTTGTTTTTGCAAAAAAATGCAAAATTTTCGAGCGCTGGGGGCTCCGCCCCATAACCTCCGTGCCTCCGGCGGCTGGGGGCTTTCCCCATAAACCTCCAGCGGCTGGGAGCTTCGCCCCCAGACCCCCATTGGCCTTCGGCGGATGGGGACTCCGCCCCCAGACCCCCAAAACAGCCCCCATTGCGGATTTCTGGCTACGCACCTGCTCAAGTTCGTTATTTGGTGTCTGCTCTTCACCGCATACTGACATAGACGTTTACTCTATTAAAAGTAACTCATGAAAGAAGCAATTAGACAAATAAATTTTGCCAAAAATGCGTCCAATGGTTACTGAACGTTTCTATTGCTAAATTCTACTGAGTGAGTCAAAAATCACACACCATATATGCCATAAACGTTATTGTACGGTACTCTGATTTATTGTGCAATGTACTGTAATTACAAAATGTCTTCAATATGACGATCAATTTCGTTCGAGTACAGACCCTGACTATCTACAGTAAATGGGCTATGTACAATGATTTTGTGTGATTTAGTGACGTAATCTTCATTAGGCTTCTCCTACCTTCACATGTTGTGAAATAAATTCAATTAAAAAAATCGACAATAATTTTGATTAATTAATCCACAAAAGGTTATCGCGGAATACACTGAAATAGCTATGATGCGAATTTTTGGCCCACCCTGTAGATACAGTAGATTATTAAACACTAATAAGACACGTCTAGAGTGTTTTTAAATTTTAGCATAATTTAACAATGACAATGAATATTTGAACAAAAATTTTGTAAAACGATTCCATGTAATTTTCGGTACAGATTGCAAGGCAGTTTTATTTAATTTGATTGAAAACAATAAAGCCTTATTCCAAATAGAAAATTTTTTAAACGTTTCGGGCTTCGCTATGTCCATCATCAGTAAAAAGTAAAGAGTAAGATTTTGCTTTTTACTGATGATGGACATAGCTAAGTCCGACACGTTTAAAAATTTTTCTATTTTAAATAAGGCTTTATTGTTTTTAATCAGATTCCATGTAAATTCTGCGCGCCATGATTTTGAAGTCTCAAAACTTTGCTGTTGTTGTTCTTTTTGATTAATTGTCTAGAATATAATAACAAAGAGCTTGCAAAAATTAATAATTCATGACTTCTTGAGAAAATGAGGGGTTAGAAGACCAAGCGCTTTGTGGCAGTGATTTGAAGGTATCGACCAGTTGTCTGTCATACTTGTCGATTGGATATTTTGTTTATTTTGCTTGAATACTTTTAAAAATACTTTTACTTGAGTAGTTTTAAACCGACTACTTTCTACTTTTACTCAAGTACTTTTTTTGGTTAGTACTTTGTACTTTACTTCAAGTACCGGTAGTTTTTTTGTCAGTAACGAAACTTTTACTTGAGTACAATTTTCGAGTACTTTTTACACCACTGGTAGTAAGGACAGCCATAGGCTATCCTTACTACAAGGACTCCCCTCTGCGTGACCACGGAAATCAAAATTGCAACATCTTGACGTCCTTCGTGGTCGACTCCTGGGAAGCCATGTCAACTTCCACTGGCAGTTAGGTGGCCAGAACAACCACCAACCCTGCAGCTCCAATGATATTTCACATTGTAGCTCAAGTCAATTAAGCACAGAGCTGGACAGCGCTGTTTCGAGCTTTTAGCTCTCAGAGTTGAGCCCTGAGGAATACCGCAAATAACATTTCTGACCTAGAGTTGAGCCCTAGGTCAGGAAACGGACCTAGAGTTGAGCCCTAGGTCAGGAACGGACCTAGAGTTGAGCCCTGAGGAATACCGCAAATAACATTTCTTGACCTAGAGTTGAGCCCTAGGTCAGGAACGGACCTAGAGTTGAGCCCGGAGGAATACCGCAAATAACATTTCTTGACTTGGATTTATATTGATTTACAATTGTATACTGTTGACGGTCAGTCAGGTAACTTGCTAGTAACTGTAATGGTAATCCTCTAATTCCATACTTTTCTAGTTTCTTGATCAGTATTGTGTGATTGATGGTATCATATACTTTTCTTAAATCTAAGAAAATAGAACATGTAATGAGCTTTTTATCCATATTGTCAAGTAGCTTACTGTAAATATCTAAAACAGCTTCATTTGTTGAGCAATTTTTCTTAAAACCATACTGGTTTGGACTAATCAAATTATTGCTCACAAAATAATTGTTTAGTTGATCAAGCAGACACTTTTCAAAAAGTTTGGCAAAAGGATTTAAAATAGAAATAGGGCGATAATTACTGCATAACTCTCTTTCGCCTTTTTTGAAAATTGGAACAACTTCAGTGGTTTTTAACACTTTTGGAAAATATCCTGTTGATATGCATGCATTAAAAATGTTAGTTAGAACTGGAGCTATAACAGAGCCTGACATTTTTATATACTTTGCAGGAATTCTACGTCTTCCTGTACTTTTTGATGGATTCATAGCTCTGATGTAATTTACTACTTCTTCTTCAACTATTGGTTCTAGAAAAAACGAATTGCAACTACTCTGAATCAAAGATGTGGCATTAAATTTGCCATCAAATATAGCTGGTGTTTCGATTGTAGACGCAAGGTTAACTACTATCTTTATGAAATATTTATTGAACAAGTTACTGATGGCCTGTGGACCTTGTGCACTTTCACTTTTGGAAGCATACATTTTATTAGGAATGTTATTTTTCTTCACATTTTTCAAGTGAATAATTTTATTTATAATTTTCCAAAGCGACGAGGTGTCATGCTTATTATCATTCACTAAATTTTTAATGTAAAGTCGTTTTGCATATTCCTTAATATGAGTTAGTTTATTTCCATAGACTTTGTATTGTGCCCATGTATTACTGTCATTTAATTTAAGGGCTCTTTTGTACAATAAATTTTTTTGCTGGATTGATATAAGATTCCGTTGGATAACCATGGTTTGTTTTTTAGTTTTGTTTCCTTTCTGCTTTGTTTTCGTAATGGTGCATGTATGTTTAATGTCTAATGAAAAATGTCAATAAACTTTTCAGTGTAGTTGTCAATGCATTCCTCTTTGATATCACCTAATAGCTCCATTCCTTCAGTTAATTTGTCTAGAAATTTTTCTACTTCAAAATTTTTTGTATCACGAATTAGGGTGACAGTTGATTTTTCACTCTTGGGCAGGCTTAAATTAGAACACACCATTACTGGCAGGTGATCACTTACATCTTCCACCAGAATAAAACTTTTGTGTTCACCCACTACATTGTTTGTATAAACATGATCTAAAAGAGTTGAGCTTGTAGTGGTTATTCTTGTCGGGTGTGTAATTAAGGGAATGCAGCCTAAGCTATATGTTAAATTCATGAAATCTTTAATATTGATATCAGAGTTACTTTTCAACAAATCTGCGTTGAAGTCTCCTCCGCTTTAATACATCAATTTTCTACTATTCAATTTTTCAATGGTTGATTCAAAACTCTTGCAAAACTCCGATAATTTCTATTTAGGGTGTCTTTAAATTACTCCCACTATACATTTTTTGTTATTCCCTAAATCTAGTTGAATCCACATATCTTCACAGTTAGGAATGTTTAAATCAAACTCCTTGCAAATTGAAATTGATAAAGACTCCATAATAAACAATCCTACTCCTCCCCATCTTGTAGTTGTGCCTTTGTGGTAAAAATGGTATCCACTTAACTTTGCATTGTATACCTGTAACAATTTAAGTTTGGTTTCACTTATAGCAATGATATCAGGTAAGATATAATTTGTTAAAAGTTTATTCAATTTATCAAAATTTGCATTTAAGCTTCTTATATTCACGCAAAGCAAAGAAAATTTACGCTTTTTGTTAATAATATTGGCTTCGGCCTGTGAGCAGTATTTTGAGTCAACCAAACCAGAATTTAAATCATTTAGTAAGCTTTTTATCTTGTTGTCTACCTGTAAGCATTGAGCTGGGAAAAACGAATTATTTGTGTGATTAATATCAAAGTTTAGTTTGTCATCATTTCTCATTTCATTTAACAATTGCTTATCATCTAGGATTTGAAAAGGAAACAATTCACTGTAACAATTTTGGCAAAGGTATGGTTCAGTAGAAGAACAAAGAGTGTGAAATTTAAGGGGACTAATGACAGAGCATTTGAGATGAATCCATCCACCACACATATCACACTGAATAGCACACTGGTTTCTTTTACAAGGTCTTAAACATATTTCACATGGACATTTAACTGGCATTATCAAGCAGTCAAACCAATGAAAATATCTACACTAGTTAGACAAAATATCAAATTTAGAATCAGCCACAAAATACGCAGAAAAAGTTGTTTTGAATTTAAAATGAAAACAGGTGAAAAGTATCTTTCAATATACTGGTAATTATAAATTTAGACAGAAAGGTAAAGAAAAAAAAAAAAGTCAGATCCAAACTATGTACACAAAAATACAAAAACTACAAATGTCAGATCCTGTTATGTAGGTACAAAACACCAAAAGAGTGCTGAGTGTCAGGTTGAAGTAGCCTTCTTATTCATACACCCAAGAGTTGTTAGCACAGCAATAATTGTTAAGTTCACCTTCTTTATACCATAAAGCTATTTCTTTCTTTGCTGTTTCCACAGAGTCAGATCCATGACATACGTTTCTCCCAATGTCAATACAATAATCTCCACGAATAGTTCCAGGAAGAGAATCAACAGGGTTAGTCTTTCCAAGCATTTTACGATCAGTTTTAACTGCTCCTTTTCCTTCCCAAACCATTGCCACAACTGGCCCAAACAACATAAATTCAACAAGTTTTGGGAAAAATGGTTTTGAACTGAGATCTGCAAAGTGCATTTCTAGCAAATCTTTACTGGCAATCGTCATTTTCATGGCACAAAGCCTATGATCTTTCTCCTAAAAACGGCAAATTATTTTGCCAACTAAACCCCGCTGAACACCATCTGGCTTCACTGCAATAAAATCCAAAAAGTTGAATTTGACCAAAGAGGGGTAAAGCTTGAACCAAAAGTTAAAAGATTCCACCACCAACTATCACTAGGCCTACCGTTTAACCTCTTTTACCTTAATCAAATAGAATGATACTTTTCCTGTACGTAATGCCGTATGTAAGTTAAATTTTGATACTTTTCCTGTAGTTAACCTTGTCAAAGTAGCGAAAATGTAAAACAGCTCGACTAATCCCGATTTTGATTTTTATGCCCAATTTTAAAATTGGACCATGGTTGTTCGCTTTGCCAAAACTTCAAAAATTGACAGAAATTTCCTTTGCTCAGTTTACATTTTTTTGCTAATCATTGAAAATTTGCCCATTGTTGTAACCTTGGCAAAATGAATCTTTTGCAATATTTTGATTTGACCATAGCTGACTTTGCAAAAATTTCAAGAATTGACCAAAAATTCACTTAATTCGATTTAAAATTTTTTGAGTAAACGTTGATAGAATCTTTTGCAAAATTTGTTTTGATTTGACCGTGGTTAACCTTTTAAAAATTTCAATAATTGACAAAATGTTCACTTAATTTTCGTTTGATTGTGTTTCCTTGTTTGGCGATGTGCGACGTAATAAAGCAGTATAATCAAATTGCTTCGATAAAGCCCATCTCGCAAGTACGGATTTCACGATCCAGCTTTTAAGAACTATTCAAAGCTTGTGGTTTTTTGAAGTTTGTCATTGCCACACAAGGTAGAATTGTAAACAGGCCGACTAGTTCAGGCCCGAACCCGAAAACTAATTTGAAGCCCAAATCAAGCCCGAAAAAACCCAAAAGTTGGGTCTAAAAATTTTAGCAATGTTGCCAAGTTATTTTGATTTTATTTTTGTGCACCTAAGATAAAAGCATGTCTCAAACCCGCATTTAGCCCAAAATATTTGTCAACTTTAGGCCCGAACCCGAGCCGAAAAGCCTGGCCCGACTTACAACTCTGACACAAGAGTGCTGTTTGATACAACATTGTTGTATTGCAAGTAACCACAACAAACATTTTGTGATAACACCTTCAAAACCTAAGTAATGAACGCTTATTGCATGGGCTGACAATTTGGCAAAATTTAGCCAATAATTCGTTTCAATACCTCGGCAAATTGTCAAAATTTGCCAAATAATTCAAAAGCGAGTTTAGTCGACTTTTTGTCAGTTTTTAAATTTTGTCTCGGAAAACCATAGACAAATTTTCATGTTTTGGCAAAAAAATTTAAAATATCAAGTCAAGGCAATTTTTTCTCAGTTTTGAATTTTAAAATATTGCCAAAAAAGTCAAAATCAAGTTAAATCTATTTTTTGTTAATTTTTGAAATTTTATACGAAGGTAGATTTTCAAATTTTGGCTAAAAAGTCAAAATCGAATGGGGTCGATTTTTTTCAGTTTTTAAAATTAAGGTCAGCCATGGCTAATTTGATTTTGGAGTCGATTTTTTTTAGTTTTTAAAATTAAGGTCGACCATGGCTGATTCGTTTAAATTTTGGCTGAAAATTTGGAACATTGTTCATCACAAAAACTGATGCGAAATACCCAAGATCACACAAAAATTGGTCTCAATGCCAATATTTCCAACTAACTTTGCATTCTGTATTGTATTTTACTGGACTGGAAGACTTAGCAGAACAAATCAGCCAAAAAACTTACTAGCATCTTGTGTTTTATTGCACATAAATTTTCAACGAAAAAAAGCACGTACAATGATGTTTTTCATGTCTAGTGAAAATGAACAGTCGAACCAGCCGAGATATTAATTTGTTTACGTCTAAATGAGGACTGAAGGTAAAAACAGTAAGAGTATCTACAGTTAGGCCAATTGAAAAAACTTAAATTGGCGTTGATTCTATCCCAGATAGCAATTTCATCTGGATCACAAGTCACATCCGGGCCAGACCAGGCATCATGTGTTTCGAGCAACCGGGGCCAGACCTGGCACCACTCAGCCAGATCTGTGCCTGGCCGAAGCCAGGTCAGGCGTGCTAAACGGGCCCCGATCTGGCATTAACATCTGGCCCTGACCGGGCAAGAGAGCACTTGTTGTTCGAGACAGATCAAATCCAGATTTGGACCCGACGTAAAAAGTTGTGACCAGCTCTGGTCCAGATCAACGCCAGCTATGGCATTCCACCTTAAATCCAATACAGCTGGTTTTTAACATCTGGTCCTGATCGGGCATTAGAGCACTTGTTACTGGTGCCAGATCAGACCCAGATAATAAACTTCAATAATGATCTGCGGCATTTTGACCGCTAAATTACGACAACGATTAGCTTTTGAATCAAAACTTTATTTCACAATACACAAGGCGATCACACAAACATTAGCAAACTACGTTGGAAAGTAACAATTGTCTAACTTGAATTTTAACAACCAAGTAGGACTCGAAACATTTTACTGATTTGCAATTGCGTCGAACTTAAAATTGCGTTGAAACGACTTCAGCACAAAATCAAGAGTTGTCGTTTAGAGCTTAAATTAAAAATGATGCAAACATTTCCACCAGAAAACGTAATCATGAGATATACTAGGGTATTAGTTTTTTCTGTAATGTCAGTTTCATCCCTGGCAATTGCATGAAATTCGGAACGTCTTTTCCTTCCGCCGCTACGATCTTTTGACCCGTCCAACCAATTCGTCACTGCGCTTCGATAATCTCGTTCGCTGGCATCAGAATAAGATCGACGGAGAGCAGCTAAACAAGAATATAACATGAGAAACTTAACACTAGAACAAAATGTTTTAATATAGCAGAGATCTAGAATAAATTGAGTAAGTGCGCATACAGAACAATACTTCAAAATATCTTGATTGTTTACTGTGCACTAAACAATGAAATTGTGATTAATTTGCCAAGTTAAAAGCACAATTTTACGCGATAGCACCGACTTTCAGGTACAGGTACATGAAAATCAGAAACCGGAGCAGCAGCAAAATGATACTCATTGAGCTGTAGTTAAATAACTTCTATAAAAGTAAGAACAAAAAAATTGTTGCACATATCAACGAACTCTCTTACACTCCGACTTAAGAGCTAACTATTTGCCAGCAAACTCAGTTAATGACCATCCACTTAATTGTGTAGATCAAGGGTCGGCAACCTCCGGATCCGGCCCGCAAGGCAATTTCACCCAACCTGCGCAATTTTATGCTTATATGGCCCAAGACCATTTTTATGATTGAAATTTACCAACAACCCCGCCGAAATGCTGTTTCCTTTGGTCACCGCCATTGAATCAGCTGTAAAGTGACTAGTTTTCAGCCAAGGACCTTTCTTTTTTTGGCACCGCCATTAAATCGGCTGTAAAATGCTTAATTCTTTTTTTGGGTCCGCTGAAATGGTGATGGACCATTGGAACCTTATCGGGTCTAGATGTGGCCCACGAGACAAAAACGTTGCCAACCTCTGGTGTCTGCACCAACGTCCTGCCACCTCAACGTGGTGGTGCAGTCCCCTCCCCAATGGGAATGGGTCGAAATGGCAGGACAGATCTCCCGAGGGGCTCGACCGAAAGGTCGCCCCCATTGTCTCGGACTGTTTTTCGCTGGGCCGCTCGTTGACTGGTCACAACTGGGCGGCTCCTCTTCTTGACAAGACCCAGACATCCTTATCCTGGCATTGCTCCTTATTAGTGGCAATGTCCACCCTAAACCAGGCCCCATCAGCAACCATCCTCACCTCAGGTACCCCTGCTCCATCTGCCATCTGGATATGGGCAGAGATTCTCTTCAATGCTCTGCTTGCCTCAAGTGGGTGCATTTCCTTTGCTCCTCCCTTACCCGTGCTGACTTTCGCACAATCTGTGCAACTGGCACTGTAGTGGGCTGGCGATGCCCAGCGTGCCATCCCCAAAAGGAAACTGGCTACCCCACTCAGACCAGTCTCCTTGTTACGCCGCCTGCGTCCCTTCCACCCCCTCCCCCAGGGTTCCCCCCCCACTACCGCCTAGCTTTTATCAATCACGTTCACCTCGGGGCCCCCCACGTTACCCTTGCTCCATTTGCTCTCTCAAGGTAGGTAAGGATTCTTTAAAGTGCTCCACCAGCTCCAAGTGGGTGCACTTCTCCTGCTCCTCTCTGACCCGGGCTGACTTTCGCAAAATCTGCGTGGTTGGCTCCCCCATGGGTCGGAATTGCCCTGCTTGTCTTAATGGGGACCTTGCCTCTCCCACCCACCGGCCAGCGTCCCCCTGCCCCGTCTCTCCAGCTCTGCCCCCACCCACACCCCCTCCACTTGCTTGCTCAGATCTCAGGGATTCATCTCTGCCTCTCCCCTCACATCCTCCCCTCCTTCCACCTTCACCCTTTTTGCCTCATCACCACCACCCGCAAGTTCACAACCAATCCACAACTTGCCGCCCCACCCTCAAGAAAATCCACGCCTCTCACAAAATCTCAGAATTCTGCAATGGAATGCCGGCAGTCTTTCCTCCTCCAGCCGTGCTAAACTGATCGCCTTTCTTTCTGGCAACCACTATGACCCCATTTTCCTCCAGGAAACCCATCTTTCCTCAACCAAAAAGTTCCAAATCCCTGGTTATTATACCCTCCGCACGGACCGGACATTCGGTAGACAAGGCCCTGTTTCCTCCGGTACTCATAAAACTGGTGGTGGTGTCCTCACTCTCATCCACTCTGACCTGGCTTTCTCTCCTGTTTCTGTCTCCTCTCTGTCTTCCCAGGGCCTCTACTCAGACTACACCTGTGTTAAAGTCCTTCTCTCCAACCACTCTTCTCTTCAATTTCTTAACCTCTACTCCCCTCCCATCAAAAACACTCCTTCTACCTTCTACCCTGACATCCTTCCTAACTCCCCTGACACTTTTATCCTCGGAGACTTCAATGCTCACCCCCAACATGGGACAGACTCATTCCCCCTAACCCGCTCGGAAATGACCTAATTCGCTGAATCACTTCCTCCGGTTTGGAAATTCTGAACGATCCCGCCTCTACCACGCTCCTTCACCATTCCACTGGGAGTCGTTCTTCCCCTGATATCTCGTTAGCTCCTGCGTCTCTCGCTCCCCACTGTGAGTGGCGCACTCTCCCTAGCCTTGGCTCGGAACATCTCCCCATTGAAATTGTCCTCCCCCTCTCTCTAGTTCGTCACCCAAACACTCGCCCCCCCAAATTCAACTACAAAAAGGCCAGTTGGGATATTTACCAATCTTATATTGCTGAGCACCTTCCCTCTCTTGATTTTGATGCACTCAACATCCACCAGGCTACCCACTCCTTTTCCCTCTTCTTAGTCGAAGCTGCCAAG
Source organism: Trididemnum nubilum (assembly GCA_963965965.1). NCBI lineage: Eukaryota > Metazoa > Chordata > Ascidiacea > Aplousobranchia > Didemnidae > Trididemnum > Trididemnum nubilum. Next base: position 41,299,618 of record OZ014483.1, read on the forward strand.
GCCTCTATCCCCTTTGGCCGCCTTGGTTGTTCCCCCCAAAGCCTGGTGGTCCCAGGAAGCGGAATCTGCAGTGCGGGAACGACGGAGGGCCCGCTCCGTGGCACACCAATCTGAGTCGCACCGCCTCAGATACATAGATGCTTCTCGTAGGGCGTCTTCAGTCATTTCTAGAGCCAAATCTGCAACCTGGCAAGCCACCTGTTCTAACCTGTCTCCCCGTTCTGTCTTCAGGCTTCTCAATGCCATCTCGGGCAAAAAGAGCACCTCCCAAGACTCTTCTTTTCCCGATTGCACTTGCCCTCTTGACACTGCCAACCACTATGCCTCTTATCATCGCTCATCTCTATCTCAAGCGACACCCCGTTCCTTGCGCAGAACTCCAGAAAGCTAGCTGTGAGGATGCTTCTTCCCTCCATAATTCTTTCTGCTCCCCCTTCTCCTTGACTGAACTCTCCACTGCCATCAGCAATCTCTCCTCTTCCACTGCGTCTGGCCCTGACCAGATTGCCTACCCTTTACTAAAGCACCTGCCTGAACCAGCACAACTCCTCCTTCTTTCTCTTTTTAACAGGTCCTGGCACTCTCACACCTTCCCCTCTAGTTGGAAACCTACCACTATCAATCCCATTCATAAACCTGGAAAACCCACTTCCTCTCCATCCTCTTTCTGCCCCATTTCCCTCACATCTTGCATCTCCAAGCTTTTTGAGCGCTTGCAAACAAAAAAATTCTAACTATCTTTTCAAAATATTATGAAATAATCCACAAACCATGTTTTCCAATTGGAAGATTTGTTTCAATGTCATCAATATGCAAACTTATGACGAAAGTTTGTGCAATTTTGGTAAATTTAATGATTTTGTAAAGTAAACGACTTGAACTAACTTTTCAATTTGATGTCAGCAAACTACAAAAACAACTTCGAAGTGTAAAACAGACTCATTTGGACCGGTCTGCCAACTTTGGTCCGTTACACTGAAATGTATGCGTGAGCCACAACGTTGCATTCAACAGCATAAATCGTTGAAAGTGACATGAAATGCAACAAATCGAGACAAACACCTAATGAAGCATCAAAACAAACCTTTGCCAACAATCTTTTCAGATTATTATGTAAACACACGTAAGGTATGCATTCCAATTAGAAGATTTGTTTCAATGTCATCAATATACGAACTTATGATTACTTTTTTGTAATTTGAGTAACCTTAATGAAACTGTAATGTAAACGACTTGTGCTAAGATCCCAATTTGATGTCAGCAAACTACAAAAACAACTTCAAAGTGCAAGACAGATTCCTTTGGACTAGTCTGCCAACTTTGGTCCGTTACCCTTAAACGTATGCGTGACAGTAAACCACAACGTGGCGTTCAACAGCATAAATCAATAACGACAACACGAAATGCAACGAAGCAAGACAAACACATAAATGAAGCATCGAAACAAACCTTTCCCAACAAGTTAACTTGAAATAAAAAGCTTCTTTCTTAAGAGATTTAACATTAAAAACTGAGTATCAACCCCTCTCACTGTGTAAAACGCGGTTAATAATATTTGAACACAATGTGTGCTTCTCATAGTCTACATCCACCAACTTGACATGTAGCACATAAAGTGTGCACCAAATTCTTCCTCCACTTCAAATGCCGTTCAGGATAAGTGTCAATAACTTACCATATTTTTCAAACTAAAAAACGCAGCAAGTACCGGTACTTGAAATGTAGCAAAAATGTGTTGCGTTCCCCGATTCAGAATTAGTGTAGCCTACTTCATCGAAATTTAGTGTCCCTCCACATAAAGAAAGAGTCATGGCTTATTTGGATGAGATCTTTTTTTTTGGTCTGCCTTAAGAGTTTGAGCAACAAAATGATCAATTCAAATGTTGAAACCTTTTCTATCTTTAAGGAGTGCAAATATTTTTGTTTTTCCACCCTGAAATGTTTTCATTAAAGGGTACGTCTGGTTTGGGCTGCGGAAGCACCTCCAAACAATATTTTTCGAATAGTACCGGTATCCATAAATGGCTTCTATTGCTTTTACTTTCTTACACAATGTGCACTAAATAAAACTTATAATACTCTAATAAACCTCTGAATTAACTTATAAAGAGAGAGACTATTACCTGATTCAGACATATGGTACACCGAGTATAATGTGCACATTCAATTTTTTTTTGAATTTCACGTATTCTAGGTGCACTTTATTGCCTAAAAATATGCTACTGGTACTTAAAAACTATCCTACTTGAGATGGTCAAAAGGATTTCCAATAAAAAACTATCACTACTGGGCAGAAAATCATGCAATGTGATCATAGCTGAAAAAGAACAGAATCGACCTAAAGTAACATTGTGACATGCTATGATTTTACATCAGCTTATTGGTATGTTCAGCGTTTCTTCCACACTTTTGATGCTAAACAGTACCTTACCTTGTTGTACTGTGCAACAAAAGTTCTGGCCGGTTGTCAATAAATAAGAATACATCAACAATGCAAGGTTCATGTGCCCTAAATTTTGCACTAATACAGTGCTGAAGTCATATCATAAACTAAAAGTCACATTGCCACAAATTTGTCAAATTTTTATGCTTTGTTGATCATATTGCCAAACATTATTTGCCTTTGATCACACAAAACTGATTCGTTGACAAAAATCGTCTTCCTGGAAACACTGGTCATTATATTCGGCATAAACGGCCAGCCAGGAGCTCAGACTTGACTCTGTACATATGGTTTCTTTCTTTCTTTGGAGGTGTTTATTGTGTAAGGGCTATTCAAACAAAGGACAATACATTAAGCTACAGAAACTGAGATATTGAATGAGGTTGGAAGACATGACATATTGAATTTCAGTGAACAATTTTTTTTGTGCCAATTTTCAAGAAAATTTCTTCTGGAATAAATGAATTACCCACGCTGTATATTAGATTTACACTATTCTTACTTCTACATGAAAAGTCTGTCTTGAACTTAAACTCTATTTCTACCATAACATTTTAAAACCATTATAATAATTAGTAACAAATAATAGTCTGGCAATAGCATATATTCTTCTTAAAAACCAAATGCAACAGGCCTGTGACAAACAATTTGGATCTAATGGCAAAGCAACTTTAAACTTTGAAATAAAATCTCTTTATAAGCATACCACTAAAAATATAACTGTACTTCTATATACAAATTGAGCTCAACATTACCATTAATTGAAGTAAATAGTGCTCACTGTTGAGAGTTGCTAATTTTGAATAACTCTCTCAAACGTTGTCCAGCTTGGTGAACTTTACAGAGTTTCCATTAATTTAGGGTAATAGTTTCATATTTGTTAGGGAGATTTTCATTGATTGTTCAATACAGACCAAGATCAATTTTAAATAACTATAATACACGATAATACTTCTAGCAAAATTAATATAGGATAATAAGTATAGCCTTTAAGTATAAAATTATCACATGAAAAAAAGCTGTTATTACTGGTTTACAAGCATGTTACAACATACAATCAGCTCTAACACTTGCAACATGTATCAGTACCAAGGCCTAAACACTATATCATACCCAACTTGGGTGTCGTTAAGTATAAGCCGTCAGCTTCATTTCGGAATCTCTGCAACTCATGTATAAGCGTTAGCACGCTCTTGCTCCTCTCATGTGTGCACTCATTAGGGTTAGAGCTAGATTTGGGGAATAGGGTGGAGTGAAAAAAACTTTTTTTGGAAATCGAAAAAAGTGTAGTTCTCAAATCCGACAAATGGTCTAAAACTTGCTTAAAATTTGTTTTTGGGGGGTTGCCCCCATTTTCCAGCCGGCAACCCCCCCAAATGTAATCTCGGCAGTTACCGTGGGGGGGTAATTCGCGTATCTCGGGAACCACTGGTCATAGAGCAATGGTATGTATATAGCTCAAAATCTGCGTAAACACCATATTCCTATCTGTGCTAAGAAGAAAGTTTTCTCTATTTTCAACACAAAAAAAGTTACAGCCGAAAAACAAAAAATATGGCCATTTTTGGTTAATCTATCGGAAAATTCAACAATGTGTAAGCGCAGTCATTTAACTGTGATCAGCGAAACTAATTCTTTTCACTTAATTAACACTGTTTATGATATGCTGTACCAATAAATGGGCAAATGGTAACTTCTACTCTTGCTGAGAGTTAAAATTTTACATCAGGTAACAGGTTATAGTACAGAAACACTGAAAAACTAATACACAGTTTTGTTAAAATTGCCAGAATTTGAACGAATAACAACAATTGCTTTAAATTAGCAGTACACATACCACTTAAAAAGTCACTGAAATACAATAAAGTCACAAACGCAGTAGCCATGTAGTAGTAGCATCGAGCAATTATAGCATGGCTTTAACGATAGGAATAATTTGTAAATTCGTCCACAATCTTGTATGAATCCACCCTAAGTTTTCCAAAAACTAATTTTTGGTAAATAATTTCCATCTAGATGGTGCGCAATCAGTTATAGCAGCCAGAAGTGGGTTGATGACCGATGGTTTTGGTTATTACCTATGGGATGAAATTGGACTCTAGTATGTTATGGTTAAAAGCAACTACGGTTTACAGATAATTTGCATAAACAAACTACTGTAGTAAGTATTTTTAGCAATTTTTTGCAATATCAACATCCCTTAATAAAGACACATTCATTTGAACACGAAAAAATTGTAACATATCTAGGCTGGGTGGTGTCAAAACTGACTTCACGACAAAATAATGCAATACTAGATGAAATAAATGGTTACCTTTGGCAGTCAAAAAATGGTGTCAACCTCATAAGATATAGTTGTGATAAATTCGAGAAGTTTGGTGCAGCGGCAATTTTGTGGTAAATAAAAAAGCTCAGAGCAAAAACCACTGTTTTGAGATCAATTTTGACCCACCTGGCCTGTAGAGGTTACACAACAATTATGGTTGACTAAAAAACTTTATTTGAACTACTTTTTGGAGGCATTGTTTTTTTCCTTAAGTTTGCAAGATTTAATTTTTTGGCAAATGACTCCATCTCGTCTATCAAATCCTACAACTTGTGCAGACTCTTCCGCAACACGTTTGACGTGCCACTCCACAGATTGCTTATGACATGGGTGGTGTAATACCAAAGGTTTCTTCAGACACTCTTCTATTTCTCTATCTGTAAAGCTTTGCAATTGCTGGAGCTAATTCGTAGTAAGCATTTGCTTCCAAGTGCAGAGTTGGTACATCGAACAAGCGAATCAAACTGCTGTTTAGTGCTTGGGGCCAGTCATGGTTATCCTCACTTTCTTCAGCTACTTGTTTCCGAAGTGATAGCACTTTTGCCACTTCCACATTTCTTACACTTTCTTTATCAGTCCCGGCCTAACACCACAATCAAAAGATTTTCTGGGTGTGCAAATAACCATTCCATTGCACCACATTCAAAGCAATTTCTTGAACACGTTTGTTTGAAAAATTCTTAATCCTCTGAACCAAGTTAAAAAAGTTGCTGGATTCGTGGGTTATCTGATTATTTTGTTTAATTTCAAACCAAGTTGGAAACTGTTAAACAATACCAAAATAGAATTTCCAGCTTCAGAGGTGGCTCTTCCAGAGACACATACAAGCGCAGAATTCTGCATCCTAGAGTGAGCAATCTCGAGTGAACAATGAGTCCAACTTCCACATAAACCAGATCATCATTAACTTTTCCGTGTATTAGTGCCCAACATATGCTATAAGCATGAACTTGATCCGTACTCAAGTCGCTGACAACCTGCTCTGGAAGAATAGGAAAAAACGAAGAATGCACTGACTATGTTAGAATCGAGTAGTAGTCCAACTTGACTCAGACCCATGCAATTTTTTTCCAATGGCGCAGCAAAAGTATCTGGACCACTTAAAAAACCATCTAGAACTCCAAATACAAGTTGTAAAGGAAGTTTATTAGTATAGAGCAAACACACAATCCACTGAAGAGGCTTATTTAACAATTCCTCCAATCCACGAACACAGCCATTGTATTTCCCTGTCATGGAAGCAGTACCATTTGTTCCCACGATTGCTAGCTTGCGCTCCAACACCATATCCTTAAACGAATCAAACAACTTTTTTGCAATAGTTCGGCCTTTGCCATCTTTAGGAGAAAAAGGAGAGAGATAGTAAGTGCCTGATCCAACAACTGCAGTATAGCGCTCCTCAAATTGCACAGATCGGTTGTGCTTGTTATTTAGGCTTTGCGCTATCATTTGAGTAGCATCTGTGCGTCCAACAAAGCACAACGCATTTACAAATTCAAAATTTTGTTGTTCTTTTTCCTGTAACGAGTGTGCTTCTTACACCATTTTACATAAGTGAATTTTCCAAAAAACTTACCAAAAATGGCCATATTTTTTGCTTTTCGGCTGTAACTTTGTTGGTGTTGAAAATAGAGAAAACTTTCTTCTTAGCACAGATAGGAATATGGTGTTTCCGCAAATTTTGAGCTATATACCATTGCTCTACAACCAGTGGTTCCTGAGATATGCGAATTACCCCCCATGCCAACTGTCGCGATTACATTTGGAGGGGTTGCCGGCTGGAAAATGGGGGCAACCCCCCAAAAACAAATTTTAAGCAAGTTTTAGACCATTTGTCAGGATTTGAGAACTGCACTTTTTTCGATTTCCAAAAAAAGTTTTTTTTACTTCACCCAACTGGGAATAGCTTAGATCGGAGAGAACGCTTGTGCGCTCCTACACGAATCGCAGAGCTGCCGAAAATAAAGCGACAGCTCATACTTAACGACACCCCCAACTTCTAAGTTGAGTGTTGTGAGGGATTGCAACAGCACCAAACAGCCAGAATATTACTTTAAATCACTTCAGATAATGATACCAACATGACTAACAGAGGAGTGTATTTGATTTAGATATGAGCTGGTCAATTAGTACTTTGCAAAATTGCCTAAAAGGAGTGACTAGTCGGCAGCGCGGCCAAATGGGTAAAGGCATCATTTTTTACGATGACATGATTGAATGATCTGGGTTCAACCTGCACCCTAGTCACGTGGTTGCATTTTTGGATAAGACGCTTTATGATAATTATCTCTGCTTGATGGCTTCGAAAAAGGAGCAGCAAATTCAGTGGACAAGAATTCGAAGAAATTCACAGGAACATTGGAAACTCCTAAGCAGGTGCGGATTCCTCCAATCACGAAGTAGTTCTGATAATGAAAAGTGTGCAGATTGTCCAACAAGTTAGCGTCTGACGCTGTCCAGTGACAGGAGGATAAATATGCGCTACAACAACAACTATTTCACCAGCTAATTTTGCATTCAAGAGAGAAAACAAAAATGAAGAATAGCCATCAGTGCATTTATTATTTGATTTTTAAGGGTCAAGAAGGTACTGTGCCTTAGGTTATAGTGAAAACAAAACAGTAAATTATATTACTATATAGAAGGCTATTTAAATATATATTTTGCAATGCTCGACTATAAGTAGCATAGTGAATAATTTGGCATTGTGATAAACTATACTAAGGTGGCAGCTTTCTAGATCAGTTTACAATGTAGCCTACCATACTTTGAACAATGATAGCTTCATATGATTTTAGGAAAACGATTGTTTTCTACTTGTTTATGGATGATTTGGTCAATGAGCACTACATGTGAAGAGCAATAACGATTTATGCACGTTGAGATCCACTGATTACTCGTGTTAGACAACCTCTGACCTACCAGTATAAGCCTACATATAAATTTGCATTGAATCAAGGTGCATCATGACGAACTTGCACTGTATTCATAATTGTTTGAAGTTAAGCTTAATCCAAACCTTAACTCTTAAATAATATACTTAAATGCAAAATAAAAATGATAACTTTGGGAGTGATTATGGTAGCCTAATTCACCACAACTATTTAAGTTAAAAAGTATACTGTAGGCCTACAGTAGAACAAAAATCAATATTCATGTAACCAACCGGTACACTTTTTAAGGGTTAAGATTAGGGTTTGGGTTAGGTTTGAGATTAGGCTACTGATTAGTTTTGAAGTAGACCTACAGTAAATAGGTAGGCCTAGTGATTTACGTTAGGTAATTGAAAAGTGGATAAAAATTTTTGGTGAAACAGTCTCCTCCTTTAACTATTAAGCTATGCTACAAGAACATGATTAACAGGCCAGTTGGTCAAACGGTAGACCTAACAAGTTTGTCTCTGGAGCGAGAGGGCCTGAGATTCAAATCTCGAGCCAGTCACATCCAGGGATATCTAGAACAAGGGGATGAACAACTCATTTTTGCATGCGACACAAGTAGGGTCAATCACATTTTTTCAATTTTGACGAAATGTCAGCTTTGTACCATCATAGTCACTAAATATTATATAGTTTGAAACCACAATGGCAAAATTGCCATTTAAAGTTGTAACTTACACCCCCTATCGACAGGTGTACATAATTTCAATCAAGTGACTATTAAGAGACTAGGCGCTATGTAATACTGTATTTAGTGACTAGGCATGAACCAAAAGTATTTTAAATTATTGATTTAGTAAGCTAAGCAATGTGAGTTTCAAAATATACAAAATGCTGTTGTGAAACTTAAAATTTTCATCGACAGCAGTGTAGTTTTTTATCAATTTTGTATAAGCCTTGGTGCAGGGTGTAAAATAGGCCAGTATAAACACCGATACACTGGTTTAATTATTTAACTACTTAGCTACTTAATGACCTGATAAAACTTCCAATGTCAATGGGTAATTTTAGTTTCATTTGATGATAATGTGAACAATCGTAAATCAAGAACCTCTTCATCCAAAGACAAACTATGAGCAAACAGTCAGTCACAACTCAGTAACAAATATCCAACATGTTTGATGTCTTCCCACTGACACAAAATGAAGCTTCACCAGTAATATTTCATGCTACTATTAATTTGGTAATGATAGCTTACTATTTCGTTATTTCTGAAAAACAAATATTTAATTTAAATTTTAACACAAAGTTGTTGTTTTTTTAGGTTAGACCAACAGGATCAAGATGAAATTGACAAGGTTAATTAAAAGACATTTGCATGTCAAGAAAGATACTGTTTATTTATTTATTTTTTTCAACCAAAATCTGGTACTTAAGTCAACATAAAATAGTACTGCAATATTTTTTAAATATCTGACCAATGACCAAAAGAGGCTTTCCAGGATTTGGGTTTTTAGAAGCAACTCATTAATTAAATAAGAGACTAGATAAAAGAAATCTGTAATGAAGTAAAAATAAGACGTCAATTTTGGGTTTGAGTGCTATAAGATCTGTTAGCCATACTAACAGCTAATCAGGGTAGTCAAATTAACCTAATAAGTGTAATCAAATATGACTTGGAGTTATCTGACTTGTACCTAAGTCAAAACAAACTACTGCAATATTTAAAGGTATCTGACTGTATGAGGCTTCCCAGGATTTTGGAGAAGCAACTCTTTAAATAAGAGATTTTATATACCGGTAATTGAAATCTGTAATGATGTAAAAAGAAAAATGCAATTAGAGATTTTTGATAACAGCTAATCAGGGTGCCGGTAGCCTTGCTAATTAACCTAATAAGTTTAATCAAATATGTTCCGGAGTTTAAGTTAAGGCTATTTTGGCACTGGAGGTAAAATAGCATTTAGGGCTATTTTGTCTCCAGTGCAAAAATAGCGTATGGCTATTTGTCACTAGTGGCAAAATATAGTAGCCACTGCTGCTCAAAATTATAGTAATTGAAGGTAAAAGGCAGTGGCATAACTTGTGATTTGAGCTAAGAACAGAGGAAGGACAAGCTTCACTTAAAATACAGAAGTTTGTTAATGTTTTTTTGCAAAATTGGCTTTGCCAAATATTTATTGCATTTTTCATTTGGTCTGGCATGTAGCCTCCTTGGGAGCCTCAGACTATAGGCCTAGGGGAGCAACCTTAGAGCTGCCAGAAGGGGCATAGTTCCACCATCAAGCATCAGTTATGATGCCAGTAGTTGAAGATTAAATATCGGTGTTTTGATCATACTGGTAGCCCTACGACAATTTCAATTTTCATAAGCAAAAGCTGTTAATCAAATACTACCTTGATATCTGCCAATATTAGCCTACTGCTTTTATTAGTTGCTATAGGGCTACCACGGTATGCAAGACATGCTTTAAGCCAGAAGAATTATGGAATATGTACACCTGTCGATAGGGGGCGCAAGTTACAAGTTTAAATGAACGGGTGCTTTCAGACTATGTTATATGAAGTGACTATGGTACCATTTAGAGGTTATTATGCTTGAGTAAAATTAACAAACTGGTATTGCAAGTCATAGGAGTGAGAGTTTAAACAGGAAATAGCGTTGGGGTTGATTTTCATTAATTAAAATCTACCGGCATATTATTCTGCTAAAAAATATACAAATCAGGGATATCTAGAACATCGAGATCGCTTACTTTGCCTTTTTCGCATGTTTCGTCTGACAACAGTGGTGCTACGCAGCGCTTTTAGATTCTCGGTCGCTTGAATGATCGATCACATTGCAAAACTGCTCGTTTTGCTCATTGCGCTTTGACAAAATCACGAGCACGTGTTGGGTTGTGAGCAGTTGTAACAAGTTTAGTTACTTTTACTTGTAACAAGTTCAGATTGCGACTATGGTTAAAAATGTACATGATATTAAGATATGCTGTAGATTAGAAAAGCGCAGTTTACAGGACTAGTCAACAGTGCTATAGTTACTACTTACTAATCTGCAGTCCTGTTCTACAGATGCATTCTGAATTTTTGCAGTTTTTTCAGCGTCTTGGTAAATGCAAATGTATTAGTTACTTTTCGAAATTGTAGTTAAGATGAAGTACAGTAAATTTAACTCAACAATACGTTGCTATTTTGCGCTTAAGTTAGTTATGAGACTATTCTTGGATACCCTTGCTTTGGGAACATTTGGAGATATCAAACAGATTTATGCTTTGAAGAAGAGCATAGAAGCTTAAAAATTGCTCGCATTGTAGCCAAGACATCACCCCAACATGCTTTCTGTAAGTTATATCTTGTATTTGTTCCTATACGTACTGGTAAATGAGATTAAGCATCTTAAATTAGCTTGTTTATTGCAGGCATTCTTTTTAAGTTTCTAAGTATAGCCTGCATTACTAGTTAGTTATTTCAACTAAAGCAGTAATATATATGGATTCAGCAGTGTTATTGCAATTGTAACAATGGGTAACATCTCTTTTACTTGAGTAAAATCATGTGTTTGAAAAAGAAACGTTTCAGTATATTTGCCAAGAAATTAGCTGAAACCATTTTACTGCTAAATCATGTTACTTCTGTACTTAGGCGTAGCCAGGATTTTTAATTGGGGGGCCCAAACTACAAATCACATGCAATGTTATGATCAGAAATTTTCGAGAGAGGGACTTTTTGTGGGACAAAGTTTAGCCATGGCCTGAGTTTGGCATTTAGCTGGGTGTTTGATAAATGGAAAGTTGGGTTTAAACCAATGGTTAAAAAAACGAAAATGTCTAAAGTAGAAGACGTGTGTGAGCGATCTAGTGTAAGTTAAACGTATCACAGACGGTGTGTGATCACAGACGCCCTCAGCCACTGGGTGGTTTTTTGTAATTTTTGAAAAAAGCTATTTTGATGCCATTGGATCACATTTTGCGCGTGTTCAGAGCAATTTGAAAGAACTAGATATTTAATTTGGAAGCCAATGGAAAAAAATTTTTTTGGTGTTAAATTTTGTAAGTGATTCGGCCCAGGTAGGGGGAAATAAGATATCTTACCTTCTGCAATATAGTAGCAGTAAATAATAATCCACTTGAAGATTTTTCTTAGAACTTTTTATTTTGTCATGAAATAGCCAGTTATAGTAGTACATGTATGGCCAGGGGGCCGAGGCCCCCTTAAATCAAATTCAATAGTTTGTTCAATGAGCTTTTCCCCTTAGCTAATTTTTCAAAAGCCAGCTGGCGAGGTGGAGGTGAGTTGTTATAGAAAAATTGTATAATAAACAGTTGCACCTACTAATCATGCTATTGCCCGTGCCGGATTTACATTACGCAGGGCCCCGGGAATGGGGATTTTTGCAACATCTTCCTGCCAAGTATAGGTGAAAACCAAAAAAAGTCTTACCATCTGAGCGTGGGGCCCCTGTCACTGTGCCATATGGTAAATCTGACCCTGGTTATTGGATTACGTTCATGGAAAGGTTAGATGAGTGCCTGAGGTAGCAACTTTTTAAGACAAAAACCTCTTAGTTTCATTTAAATTGGTTGGTATTGAGGGAGCCCGGGCCTCCTGGTCGTCAATTTTATTGTTAATTACTGTTGCACACATGTACAGTTGTACGCGAAGAAACTGAAAAAACAATAGGTTTTTTGTCACATTTTTGTCATTGGTGGCAACTCAATTGGGGGGAGGGCGGACCCCGTAGCCCCCCTGGCTACGCCTACGCTTCTGTTTAAAAATAAACCTTGTAGTTTAGGGATGCATTTCGTGTTTGACACATTTGTGTGCTTATTTTCAGGTTTCTTTAGTGAACCCACAACCCATGTTCTGATTCATTATAATGCTAATTATCCAAGCTTTGTTGCAACCGGAAACTTTGTGACTTTTATTAACAATTTGTGGAAAGTAATATCTCTCAAATCTTCATCGAAAGGTAAAAACCTCTATTTTGTTCAAAAAATTCACTATACAAGTTAAAAGAAAGGGACAACAAAGTTGTAGCATAAGAAAATCCATCCAAGCTGGGTGGGGTGCAGTAATCACGTATTAAAACAAAAATTGAAAAGGGAACACCGTTTAAAAGGTACATTACAAAAGCAATTGAATATTTCGATAAGGATTTCTTTATTCGGTAAGGATTTCAGTTAGATTAATAGCCTGTAACCTAGTTTCATTTGGTAAATATTTCTGTGGGTTTAGCACTTTGAGACCCAGAGTTTCGTTCGGCAGCGATATCTCAGTTGGAAAGAATTACTCAATTTAGCATAATTTGTTGGGTAAAGATTGTTATGGGACAGAGTTTTATTGCAAATAATTAATCATTTTCTTGAGTTTTTTTTTCGGAAGTTTTAACACTGTAATAATTGTCATTTTGGCCCTGCTAAGCCTAACTGATGAGCCTTAAAATTAAGCGAAACAGCTGTCTTAGGCATGCAACTGGTAATTTTTTGTTCTCTGCTTTTAGCATGGCCTTTTGTGAATTTTGATGTTTGTTCGATTGCTTTCGTAGTGTACCTTTTAAACGGTGTTCCCTTTTCAATTTTTGTTCTATACAATTTACGTAATAAACTGCACTTCGTATGTAAAATTGATGGCCTGTTTTTGAAACTTTGATGGTGGAGTTAAAATTTTGATGTTATTTAAATGCTGAATTATTCGTAACTTTCTAATTCAGGCTAAACCCGCTGCATTTAAACGCTTGAATCTAACAACAGTGCATATCATAATAAAATATTGACCTCAATATTACTGACTAAATTAGAAAGTTTTCTTGACAATTAGGGTGGTTGCTTGACTTGTCCGCCAGATTCTTTCGCAACTTTCTTGTCGCAATTCTAATCAATCTTTAAAACTGCTATATATTGTTACTGAGTAACTAAATAACAATTTGCCTTATCTTGAGTTAGCAGTTATTGCAACCAAAATGTTCTTTTCCATACCAGTCCTGTTCATATGTTTAAAGCCATGTAATTGAAAATAATTAATCACCTATCGCACTTTTCAGGATTTCAAAAAAACGATTCAATGTGTAAACCCCTTTGTCTCGATGAAGATGGATCTAGCAACTTACACTCTCCAGTTTTTGCTAAAAGCACTTGCAATCTTTATGTAATGGAAAGCATCTGGTCAGTCAGGCTTAACAGCTGAAACGTTTACTGCCTGCACTCTTATTACTGGAGGCAATGACCTTCCACCTCATTTACAAGCATGGATTTAAGTATTATATTACCTGGCAAATTTACCAATGATCCAGTTGAAGGACGTTTTGGCTGGTAAAGGCGAATAAAATGGTGGCAACTTTTATGTCAATTCCACAGCTATTTTAGGCTGAAAAAAGATTCGTTGCCTGAGTCTACTGTACTTCGCCAAAATGCTTTGCATACCTTGGCTCACCTAAATACCAGCTCAACTAACTCGACAGAGGATGACATGGAAGCTTTGGACTGTGTGGAGGAAATAAGGTTTTAAAAAAATGGGCTTCAGAAATTGAAGTTGACGAAGTATTGATGCAAAGAAAATGCTTTGGCTGCAAAGACTTGTTCATTGATACTGAACATATCCCAGGTTTGGAGAGCAAAAAACCTTCTAGTGGTATTAGCGAATCGTGGTGGCCTATATGCTCCCAAGTCCCAAGCAGTACTGCCATGCTAGCCTAGTTGTGTTTTGGGAGTTCAGATTTACAACTAAGTAGCTGTCCGTGAAAGCGCTCGACTGCAGTTTTTGTGTTAAAAAAGCCGAAGCACCCATTGCTGCACTCTTCTAAAGGATATTGCCTGAATCCTCAACGCGAGTTTTTAGTGACTCAAACGTGCGAGGCAGAGCATTGCAGTTTCATCATATCTTGAAAGCTTTATTCAACTGTTTTGCTAAAAATGAACTAAAGCGCCTCAGCCAATGTGAGATCAAAACTTGCAAATATGAACCATGGCATAAAAAACTTCCTTCCAAATTCACTCCCAAAACCTAATGTTACATGCTGTGCCAATTTGAACTTGACCATACTGTAGTTTTACTGAGATTTTGTTCGATTAATTATTTATTGTTTGAATTTGTGAATTTGCTTTTTGCTAGTTAACTTTTAAGTCGGGTGTTGTCATTTTATTTGAGTATTGCTACGATTCAATTAATTTTTTAGCTGATTTTCAATCTGCATAATTTAGATACGACTCTGGAAGTGAACCCAGGTCTATAATTTTCTAATGGAAATAGTACGGTTTTCAATGAAGTATGGTTTTCGTATTTTCGCAACTCTGTTGTCATTTTATTGTTATCATTTTATTTGAGTATTGCTATGGTTCAATTAAATTTTTAGCTGATTTTCAATCTGCATAATTTAGGAACGACTCTGGAAGAGAACTCAGGTCAATAATTTTCTCATGGAAATAGTACGGTTTTCAATGTAGTATGGTTTTCGTATTTTCGCAACTCTGTTGTCATTTTATTGTTGTCATTTTGTTTGAGTATTGCTATGGTTCAATTAAATTTTTAGCTGATTTTCAATCTGCATAATTTAGAAACGACTCTGGAAGTGAACCCAGGTCTATAATTTTCTCATGGAAATAGTACGGTTTTCAATGTAGTATGGTTTTTGTAATTTCACAACTCTGTCTCTAGTTTATATCAATAAAACGTAAAAAAATTTCTAGCACCACTGTTGTCAGCGCATAATTACAGTGAGCGATCCTGATGTTCTAGATACCCTGATACAAATACATAAAAGCGGTAGAATAGTTCGTCAAGGTGCAGCAACACATCTGATATTGGCGAGCCAAGTCAACTGACCGCGAACAAACTGACAGTGAACCAACAGTTTTGTGCAATGATTTCGTCGCAAAGTGAGGGTTTGGGCAAGATCTGAGATGGCTCTGGGGAGAGTAAAAATATATTTAGCTTGCCCTTCTCAGCCAATCGGTGTTTGTTGTTCATGGTCAGTTTGTTCATGATCAGTTTGTCGCGGTCAGTTGTCATAGATCCAATATTGGTACCGATAGGCCTTCCATTACTTGTTAAAATTGTAACTTAGTGCACCAATAGACTGACTCAGCTAGGCTTCTGGCATCCCAAACATTAATACAACAGAGGGAAATGCTGAACTATTTTACATAGTACTCCTTTTTTAGGACCACAATATGTTTTGATAGGTTACTGGTACCATATAGTGTAGCCTAGCCTTTTGTGAATGAGTTAGCTTTTTTAGCCAAAAAGCACCACAGCACAGAGAATTCTGTAGCCTAGTCTACCAAATTACCTTTGAGTTATCCCAACACTCTAGGTGTCTTACCAGTATTTACAAGTTACAATGTGTGACCCACACATCTGTTCAATCAAAATCAGACAAATAGCTGGCTTTACTCTGAGCCACAGCCAGCAACTGCAGTAGCCTACATAAAACAGGGAAGAGCGTACAATGTAAGTAATAATAATAGCAATTCACCAGTAGGCCTACTGGTACCAGCAATCAGTTTACAGGTTTAATACATACAATATTATTAGTATGGAAGGCTTTATTTCACCGGAAAGTTTTATCTAGTTTTTTATTAATTCTAAATCAAATCTAACCCAAACTCTAATGCTTACGCTAAAACTATTCCCAAACTGAACCCTAACCCAAACCGTAACCTAAACCTTAATCTTAACTTCTAAAAAAGCAAATGAAGAAAGCGCGCATGAATATTTTTCCTTTTCGTTTTATTCTCTTTAACTTGAAAATTTTCGGTGAAATAGTCAGTACCTACTAGTATTGCTCCCTGGTTTGTCTGTTTGTGGTCGTCAGTAGCCTACTGCTACTATTCACCTATTCTTAGTTCTGCATTGGCCTGCTGGATACACCTACGTTACATTCTTGTTTACAGATAACATTAAGCCTTGCCAAGAAGTTTTATAATATTATCTATACGCTGTTCTGTAGAATATCGGCCAGTAACGTCTTTCCCCAACCTCAGTTTCAAAACAAAGCTTGTCAAAACACGACAAACTGAATGACCCTACTCTTGTCACTACTCAAGCGTGAAATCAAAAGAGCGAGCGATCCCGTAGTTCTAGATATCCCTGGTCACATCGAACATAGTGTTGCCAACAGCTCACCACTACTGCATAACTTCTTCAAAAGAAGCTGTGTTGCTCAGGTGCAAGAACATGGAGATGCAGAGATGGGTCCCACCAAGTCGTCACATGCTTTGGAGTATTACAGCAGGGACGGTAAAATGAAAGATTTGAAGAACATGATTATTGATTACTGATACGAAAGTACTACACAGCATTAGCAATCTTTGTTTTTTCGGTGACCAATACTTCAATCAGAGTTAACTTAGTATTTTATCATTCTAAATTCAATTAAATATCCACTTACCTGAACTTTTACCGCTTCAACTAACCTAGTTAAACGTAGGCTTTTTTAGTGGCTTTGAAATTGGGCCTAGCATAAGCTAACCTACAGTTTTTAATTGCACAATAAGGAGCGTACGTTTATGTTAGCTTCATACATTACATAAGGTCAGAGGTAGCAGCACTAGCGTACTGTACGGTAGGCCTACCTTTTAAACTCAATATGATTCGGCAAACTTGGTCACAGATAGCTTGGTGAAACCGAAACCATGGTAAAACTGACTGCTTCTTGCTCATTGCTACGACCAATCAGAAACCAGGAAACATCTGCGTTTTGAGTATAGGTCTGTAAAATGTAATTTCGCGTGCAGTGCAGCTGGAGCGTGAAGGATGAGACCATTTCTTAGGATTAGGTTAGGAATCACCACTCTATCTCAGTTGTTAAATTCAGTCTCAAAGTAGCCTGTTAGGTACCATGGTGTGCCGGTAACCTAGGTGTAACCTTCAAATCATAGGCCTACCGAGCGTGTCTACAGTCTAACTCCCTACCGGTAATAGTAATGCAGCTTGTAGCGGTAAGCTCTGAGTTGGGCTGGATAGGCTGGTGCACTAGTCGTTAATTCTGTATTGGTACCTATGGTAATACCCTAGGCCATTGCACACCAGTATAGGCTATACTGCGTAACACCAGACACTAACAGATGAGGTGATATTACTATTACAGTATTTGGCACAAGTCTATACTTACAAGTAGTAAATATCGGTACCTGCATAGAGTTTGACAATTAATAATAGTCAAACTGTAAGCAGATACCGATAGGCCTACTTACCGGTACTACTTGTAAGTACCGGTACACAACTTGTACCAATACTGTAGCCTGATACTGGTATCATATGTGATACTGGTTGGCCTAATGAAATACCAGTACAGAGTTGCTTACTGATGACTCAGGGACTAGGCTACTGTGTACTAGTAGTCTGGTCGGTAAGTCTGTTTTAGCTTTTTGACGTGTAGCCTAGTAAAGTTGAGTTTGTTGCATAAATGCCAGTGTATCACAGTTCCAAGGCTAGCAGGCTAGTGGCTATTTCTAAAAACTAAAGGTTCCATTACATTGAAAATTAAATTTTATCATTGAAGCATTAGTATTTAGTGGTAGGCTACTGAGAGCATGACAAAATTTTATTGACTGCTTGAATCTACAGTACCAGAGTATTGTAGTGCGAGCAGTGAGTTAGGAATTTCAGATTGATAGTTTGAAATTTTTTGTGTGATTGTAGGTAGTATCACTATCAGTCACCCAACCCCACTCACCAACCTTTTCCTGTACTGTACAGCGTAAAGTAGCCTCGGATTTCACTGTTTCAAGAGGAGCCATATTGAGATGTCAGTGTATCTTTTTCTCTCCATTCGAAATCAACAATAGATACCGGTATAGATATTATAGTTAGTAATAATTGTTTGTATTATGGTTCAAATTCAACATGTCAATGCTCGTTGACTGATTGTGCAGAAGCACAAAGTGCTTAACGTTAAACCACCTTTTTCATTTATACTTATTAGTATTCCCATAGCATATGTGAAACCCTTTGGAAAAAAATAAGATGGAATGGTTAAAACTACTTTTGCATAACAATTCTTCATTTTAAGCTAAAGAGACTTTGAGCAGTACATTGTAACTTACCATATCAAACATGACCATGACTTACTCTGGCAAGCCTAGTAGTAATGTCAGATGTGACGGTGCTTTCAGTGCTACTGTTTGCATGAATGCAGCCATCAAACTTTGGCAGTTGGAACTTCTAAAGTAGAAGTGCTGATATATTCAGTATTCCAAACATACCGGTAACGTCCATGGCTTGATTCATGATTGGGATATTTTTTTATTAGTTAAAATTGAACTGAGACCTATCATCAAGGGTTGGGTTAATTGGCTTGTGTAGTTAAGTAACAGTTTAGACCAAAACATTATCTGAATCTATGTTTAACTAGCATCAGGTGGACCATGGGCTACCTACCTGTTTGCTTTGTAATTTTGCATGCAGTAAGATACGTAGGTGGGCACGGTACTTTGCTAAAATTAGTACCGCGGTACCGGTACCGGTACTTTCAAATTAAAAGTACCGCGGTACTTTTGCGGTACTTTTTTAAAAATTAAAAGAAAAAAATTGGACTGATTGACCTCGTTTACTAGATTGTAAATCATCACTTTTAGCACTTTGGTTCGTTTCCGCGACTAGTGCGAACTCTGTAGACCTACAGTTCATTTTGGAGAAAGTTTGCCGTAGAATAGTAAGCAGTTGCAGTATTAATATTACTACAATAGTGAGTACAGTACTAGCTGGTGATGAAATTGACTCGATAAAGTATCTAACTTATACGAACTACGGTCACCGGGCTACGTATTGTTCTAGAGCAGGGCTGCCCAATCTTTTTACTAGTACAAGCCACATTTATGGGAGAAAAGTTATTGCGGGCCAAATGCAATTTTACCAAGATTCAACTCCAAAGAATCGCAAGTTTGTTGTACAAAAATTGGTGCTCACTTTGGCCAGTATTTTGGGTATCTGTCCCAAAAAGTAAGTGAAGATAAAAAAAAGGTCTTCGCCGCAAATCGGTGTTGATTTCAGTCAGTATTTTGGGTATCTGTCCCCAAAAGTAAGTGAAAACCAAAAAAAAGGTCTTCGCCGCAAATCAGATCTGATTTCGGGAAAACCAAACAGAAGAGGGTTTTGGTTTAGACCGTTTTATTTGCCAGACAATGCTAAGTAAGCCTTTCCATGAGGAATCGACCGCGCAAAAAGACCTTGCGGGCCACACAAAACAGCTTCGCGGGCCATGGGTTGGGCAGCCCTGTACTAGAGTATCTTGTGCCCAATAATAACCAAACAGCAGTCATCTCTAAAGCATCACATGCGTAAGTTGACACTGAAGGATACTCTGACGATCATCAGCTCCCAATTATTGCACAAGTGACATTTACACAAAACTTAGAAATTGGGGGATAAATTACACTTTTGGCAAAGTGTACTGTTTTGATTTGTTTTTAGTCGATTCGTTGCTGCAGTTACTTTTTGCATTTCTTATTTAAAGCTAGATAGGAGCTTACCAGTTGCCAGCCTATAGACGAACGTCGCATGTAAATGGTTACTTCTAAAAAATTCTTTTGTTTCCCCGTCATGAGAACAATTTCAAAATTACAGCATTTTTTGTTGCTGTTGTATAGCATATTTATTCTCTTGTCACAACACAGCGTTAGACGCTAAGTATTGCACAATCTGCACACTTTCATTGTGATATTTATTTCGTGCCTGGAGGAATTTGTAGCTGCTTAAGAGTTTCTAGTTTTCCAATGTCCCGTGAATTTCGATTTCTTACCACTGAATTTCTGGCTAGTTCGAAGCCACAAGCAGAGATAATTATCGTAAAGCGCTCAATCCAAGGACGCAACAACGTAACCAGTGTGTGGGTTGAACACAGATTATGCAATTAGAGTTGTCACAAAAAAACTTTAGCATGCTTTTGGGGGACTCTCAAGAAGATTCTTTGTCTCTTCTGATTATAAAAAAATTAGCTTTTTAGCTAAAGCCGTTAAAATACAGGATGAGCCAAAAGTAGGTAGACAGTAAAAAAAAATTAAGTGTAACATAGTAATAGAAAACAGGTAAAATTAAAACAAACTTTAGTACTAAAATTGTAATTATATACCACAAATAACATAGTTGTAACCAAGTTAAAATGAACAATTCAATTAAAGTAACTGAGGCATAAATTCATTCCATATGCTGTCCACCTACTTTTGGCTCACCCTGTAATTATTTTTTGTTATGTTCAATTTAGGGGGTTCTAAAAGAGGTGCAATCACAAAAATTGATTTCTGGGGGATTAATTTGTGAGGTTTCAGGGGAGGTGGCACCCAAAAATTTCCAGAGACAAAACCGTGTTTTTTACTCGACAATTTTGCACAAAAATTAGATTGCGTTGTTTTGCCCTGTAGAACTTATTAGAAGAGCGTACAATGTTTAGGAAGAAAAAAACCTCATCGCGGCCAAAGCCAAAGTGGGGTTGGTGCAGATGAAAGGATTTTTGAGATAATTTTTCTGTATAAGTATTACCGGGTGAAATACTTTTGGCCGTATTATACACCGTTTGTGAATGAGAACATCTTCGCCAAACGTTCCAGGCATATTTAAAGTCAAAAGCTAATATAAATGGATGCCGGCAGTAACGTGCAGTAAATTTTTCTTCAAGCATGCCCGTAACCAAAAATCTGCAATAAAAGGGGACGTTGCGGGGGTCTGGGGACGGATCCCCCAACCACCGGAGGCAATTGGGGTCGGGGGCAAGGCCTCCAGCCACCATAGGCATAGGGTGTAGGGGCGGATCCCCCAGCGCTCGAAAAATTTTTATTTTTTTGGTAAAAATAACTTAATTTTAGGCCTATCTTGATAAAAATCAATGCTATTAATACGTGGCATAAAATTAGCAGTGCAAAAAAAACATTATACCATACTAGTTGAATAAATGGTTTATGTGGGAGGTAGCTATTGCTAAAATTTCAGTTCTCTTATTTACAAGTTGGTTAATCATAAAATCCTATTTTGATAGTTTAGTAAACCTCGCAAGAAGTAATCTATTTCAGCTAAATTTTATAGTGAAAGATGTATGCATATATGGGGCCAATTGAAGGAAGGTCGAGAAAAGTTGTTGAGCATTTTTCAAAAAGCGATCAAATTTGATTACCAATTCTCGACTATTCTTTAGAGTCTTTTTTCTGATTTATAAGTTTTATTTTTGACAAATTAGCTCCCTCCCCCCTTCAATAAACATTTCAAAGTATGCTTTAAATAATTTTTTGAATCTATTCTAGAGCAAAAGACAGTATCAGAAGTGCTAACAACGTAGTATTTTTCTTAATCTGCATTTTGGTCGGCAGGCCAATGGGGGGGCTATGATCACCCCGCGCCCCCTGGCTACGCTATTGTATTCACGCCTGATGTGATGAGCATTCATTGCGTAAGTCGTCTCTTACAATTTTTTCTTAGCGGTTTTGGTTTTGTTTCGCCGGTGCATGAATACTGGTAATGCATTATTTTGCCATTGCAAGAAAACGTCAATTTTTCAAATCGGCCAGCAGACTGCAAACGCTAAGTCCCTGTGGTGGTAGTAGCGAGTAAGACCAACAATTAAACACTAAATTAAGAAAAACGATGGATTGTTTATCCAATTTATTTGCAAGCACTTTCACAACGTTTCAAGTTTTAAATGGTACGTTTTTAAAATCTGTACCAAAAAATAAAAAAATTAAAGTACTGGAACGGTACCGCGTTACTTAGCTATTTTTTGGCGGTACCGGTACCACAAAAGTACCGACGATACCGGTACCAAAAAAGTACCGCGGTACTTTAGTATCGCGGTACTGCCCACCTATGGTAAGATACAGTATTGGTGTTAGGCAAAACTGTTAACCATTATATTTCGGCTTGCGGTAGGATTTGCGGTGCGGTGTATTAAGTTCACAAACTTTTTGCAGTGCAGTGCGGTATGTGGATAGAAGTGAGCGGTGCAGTGCAGTTGGCAGACAAGAATTTTGTGCACCGCACCATCTCTACTCCCCAGTGCTACTGTGACGTCATAGTTAGGTGTGCAAAGTTGTTGTTTTATGGTAATAGGCAAATGCCTGATTTGTGCAGGGTTTTGCAATAGCCCTCAATCAATCGATGCTATACTGAGTGTTAAATTGCTGATACAAATCTGCTCCAACAGCATGCGCAAGTTTTGAATGGGTTGGGGGTGGCCAATCCACCATGATGTCGCAGACTAATGCCAATACACTTTGAGTCAGTGATTTTAGGCATTTTCTGTTACTAGCATATCATGATTGAACTCCATTTCTTGGTTTTTGCATATATCCATTCCAAACCTAGTGCAGTACTTGCACTATAAACTGTAGTTTCAAAAATTGCACTGCACCCCTCCTCAGTACCACTGTGATGTCATAGTTAGGCATCCAAAGTTGTTGTTTTATGGTAAAAGGCAATTGCCTGATTTGTGCAGTGTTTTGCAATGGCCCTCGTTTAACCGATGTTTTAGTGCAGTCGCCAGCAGAGTTCACGAGCACCCAAAAAATGTATTTTTTTCACCTATATCTTTGAAATCCTGAATAAATATTCTTTCAAAATCGCCAATGTTTCCACCCACTTTCCGATTGTTTTGGCAGAAATCAGGGATTCCCCAGCGAAACCTTATCAAATTTTTTCGCTGAGGTAGGGTTGATTTGGATTCTAAAAATCGTATTTCTGTATAAAGTAGACAGTCGATTTTAGATTCAAACGAAAGAGGAAGATAATTGCAAACTTTTCACGAAATAATTTTTGGATTGTTTTATTTTGACGTCACCATATGGTTGATTGATTCCAAATTTTTACAAAAAATTTTGAATTAGAGTGCATATCGTTAGTTATTACAGCCAAAGTTGACGGAATAATGTCATGAAAGTTGCAAGATTGATAAAACTGTTTCTCACCGACAAAATGAAACCAAAATGACATCTTTGCGATGTCATTAGAGAAAACTATGCAGTAAAATGCAAAACTGAGTAGACGCGCTTTTCAAACAAATTGCATGTGACAGCGAGTATTTTGATCGCGGTGCTGCGATTTTAGTAGCAAAAATTAAAGAATATCAATTTCACTGTCGTCAACGCACAAAATGACGTTCGTATTAAAACTTTTTTACAGTGTGAGTGCATGAAGATAAACTCTAGAAAGCCTCTGCCGCTGTGCAAGCCCTTAAGGTTTGTCCAGTTCGGCCAAGAGTTTTGTCCAGCTGGGGAATAACTTTGTTAGAGGAGCTAAGGGCTGCTGATGAGAGCTAAAAGCTCGAAACAGCGCTGTCCAGCTCTATGCATATTATGACTCGAGCTGCTTTGCAGCTGCAGGGTTGGTGGTTGATCTAGCCACCTAACTGCCAGTGGAAGTCGTAATGATTTCCCAGGAGTCTACCACGAAGGACGTCAAACTTTTTGGTTAAGATAAACTCTGTTCAAAATTTAGGAACAAAATAAGAACAATTTTATGCTCAGTGCAAGAAAAACTTTTAAGAAGTTTTTTTTAATTTTATTGCTATTTTGTGGCCAAGAATGATATTGCACTAGCAAAATGTTCAGGCACATTGTTTCGAAAAGTCATAAACTTGGTAGAGTAAGAATAAAACGGTATATAAGTGGTGTTTCTAACATTTTCTTATTAAAAGGTATCAAATATTTGTGGAAAACAATATCGTCAGAAGCAAAAAGCGTGGATAAGCTCATTCAGATGTTTTAATTTGATCGGACACTTTGTTCGCAAAAGTGTCTTTTAAAATAACTAAAGAATTGTTTGTTACAAAAGATATTTTGATTGCGGTTCATACAGCAAATACTTGTAAGAAATAGCGGGAACGCTGTCACCACCCATAATCCGTCACAAAATCGTAAGTTGATGGGCGAAGGAGCTAAAAATTTTTGGGGGGGCATTGCTGAGAAAACTGATGGCTCCGCATTTGGAGATATTAACTGATTTTTACAGTTAAAACATCACTGGAACTCCATTTGAAGGGGTAACAATTATTCACATACATCATATTCACCATACTCTGAAAATGAAATGTTTATGATTTCAGATCGTTTTACCCGGTGCTGAGATCATCTCATTCAAAATATAAAAAAAAAATCTTGAAGAAAAGGCACTCATTGACTACATTAACGAGTAAAACAGTTTGTTAAGTGTTAAATTTTTATTGTTGCTGTAAGGTGTATAGTAATGTGCTTGCAGTACACGTAGGAAACTTGCATGCTAGCCAGTGGCATAACTAGAGGGTAGAGCCAGAGGACATGAAAAACTTAACTAGAAATTCGCTCCACATTTTTTGTCATATTTGAGTGAAGAAAAAAGAACTTTACCGAAGATTTGGTGCTTTTTTCCTTCAAATTTAGTTAATGTCTAAAAATAGTCTTGACCGAAAATCGGTTGCTTTTTTTCCGTCGAGTTTTAGGTGAAGACTTTCCGCTTTTGTTGTTTGTTTTTCACCCAAAATTTGTGGCCATAATTTATAAAGGGACCAACACTGGAGAAAAATTTTTCCCTGCCCCCCTCCCGTCAGTTACGCCAGTGATGCTAGCTCCTGCTATTTAAGCACTTTTTTTATTTGATCACAGCACCCCTGACGATTGCGATTACGGAAAAGCAGTTTGTTCATAAAATTTTAAATTTTATTTTGACGCGTGCTGTTTTTAAAAAAGGTTTACTCACTTTTTTAATACAGTAGATGTAGATTGAAGAAAAAGTCATCAAAGACATTGTAAAACTCAAACTCAAACCAAGTTGCCGTATATGAAAATGACTTTGACTGTGATCTACATCTCAAAATGTGTAAACGATTTAGAAATGCCTGATTTTATCAAATACCGTAGGATTGCTAAAATGACTTAAGGTGTCTGGGGCGTCTGCGAAATATAATAAAACTGTTACTTTAGCAAAAATCGTTCAGCAGCAACAGGTCTTTTTGCAGTTGTTAATGGTTTCTAATATAGTATACTTAATGTGTCAGCCGTTTTTAAGCATCTTTCGACTAAAATTATTTTGGAACAATTTACAAAATTTGTCTATCGGAAAAGGCCACTTCTTTAGTACCCTTAATAAGTCTGATTGGATTTCAGCAGCTGCTGAGAGCTCTGCTTCCTAATTCCTTCCGTGGTTTTGGTTCCTCTGGCATGTTAGCATGATCAACCGACTCATTATTTAAACTCATTATAGCCAAACACAATTCTTTGTGCAAAGATTAAATGAAGAACCATAAAGACTTCATTTAATTAGGGTTCCTTTCACTAAAAAGCGTCACGATTGCACTCGCCAGTTCTCTTTCTACCAGCTGCTCTGTGAAAGTAGCCCATAGCTATACCTTGCAAACTCCTGGGATCATCCACTTAATTACTTTATTTTACATTGGGTCAGTAAATTACAATCAAATTTATCAAACGGGAGTCGGAGTATATGTCATCGAGAACTTAAGTTTGGACAACTTCAGGCAGGTGGACTTGCACTATACGCACTCACGCAGTGTGCCAGGGTCATTAGGCAGGAAACCTGCAGTGTGATTTGGGGTGTCTGAAATTTTTCTAGAAGCGTGATAGAGTAGTGAAAAACCGTTCAAGGATGCTAATTCTATTATTAGTCTCATGCCTTTAAAAGATTTGGATCTTATACACATTCGTTTATAGGCATAGTCAGCCCCCCGACTGACATGCTACCAATGATAACATGTCACAAAAAATTCTATTGCTTCTTCAGTTTCTTTGAGCATCTGCGCTTACTACAGTACACACGTACAGCAGTAATTAACAATAATATTGATCCAGGGGTCCGGGCCACTTCAATTTAATGTTTGCCAATCCAGTGGCGGCTCGTGACAAAAATATTTGGTGGTGCTGCAAACCTATTGCCATGCCAACGTCTGGGGGGCTTGGCCCCCCAGACCCCCCTCATGGAAGCCACACCGACATTGTGACACTTGCAACTATAAACCACAATTTTTACTTAGCTATTGCCCAGGAAGTAAGCTTTATTATTAAAGCGCGATCTACACTGTGCGTAAAATCGTAATCATACGCGCGTATTTTTAGCTTATTTTAATCAGAAATTATATTAAGCACGCCTGCCGCACTGCTCTTACAAGCCTGCAAGCTGCCAGATGGTTAAAAGAAACTAACGATACGCTCAAATTTTTGCCCAGTATACACCGAGCTTAAATGTTGGTTTAGTCACAGCTACAGACGAAAATTAGCAAGTTCTTCATTATTGAGTTCGAACACATAAAACAACACAGTTAAAGTTGATAGTTGCAACAGATTGCAAGAAACTTTAACACAATGGATTAGATAAAAAAGTTTTCATGAAAAAAAAAAAACAAAAAAACGGAGATAAACGCCACATTCTTTAGATAACAGTATCATGGCATAATCATCACAAACACACATTGCAAAATGAGAGTGACGAAAATCTGTCAACAAAAGTATAGCATCGGTAATGACAAAAATAATGGACGCATAGCGTTCATCGGGATAGTTACTCATACTAGTTACAAATCAGCAGTGATGCAAGTTCAATAAACAAAACCAATACGAAATAGTAACATGCAGAGCAGGATTAATTCATACAAAAATGCTGGTGTGGCAACCAAGGCAATATCAAAACTGCAGTATGCAATATTAAACAACTTGCAATACATCAGGTATTGAATCTACACTACAATAAAAATAAACCATACGCAATTGGGTAAGAGTTGGCACCCCGATACATGCCTTACTAGCTATCATACAAATCAGAGCAAATTAAGCAAACCACATGAAAAAAGACAAAATAAATTCACTTATTCTAGTTTGAATATTCTGATGGCATGAGCTGTGAGGAAAAACTATTACATCATGTTTATGTTATGACCCTAAAACACAGTTGTGGAATAAATTACTTCAAGTTATCAAAAATTTTATTTCAAAAAAGGAAAGAAAGTGTTCAAGAGTTGGCACCCCGATACATGCCATACTAGCTATCATACAAATCAGACAAAATTATGTCAACCCTGTGAGAAAAAAAGAGATAAATTGGCATGCTTTAAATAGCACTACGTGCAAAAATTTCTTCATTCTATTCTAAAGATTTTAATCATTTTTGATAGCATCATATACAAAGCAAAATAGGTTGACCATTTGAAGGTGCACACAGTTCAAAATTACCAAAAAGTCTATCCGCATTTTGCTACTAACACATTAAAACACAACATTTGACAATCGTAACAGCATCTTTTTAAGGAATAAGATCTTTCATTGCTTAGTAATCTTTAAACATTTATTTATGATTCTTCTATTGTACACTTGTAAGCAGTGTATATTCAAGTTCTTCAATGAAAGCTTTTTCATTTGAACTTGTCTGCAGTGTACATTCAAGTTTCGGTTCTTCAATAAAAGCTTTTTCATTTGCAAAGTTTTTGTTTGCAATACCTCAGAAGTAATAACCATCTTTTTTTCTGTGTTGTCTGCGTTGAAGGCAAAGATTGGATTCACCTCATTTCTTCATAACTTACGAGAGTTTATCATTGTCACCATAAGATTGAAAATTTAAGCATGTTTCTTTAATTTCTTTAGATTCAAGCATGCTTACATTGCATAATTCGTAGCTAATCGACTAACAGAAGCAAAATACATGTATACAACTTATCTCTGAAATTCTGAATAAAGAAAAAGCAGGTAAAAACACAGAAACATCTCAAACCATTTATAATAGCGTAATGCAACAGCCAGCAATGCTATGCAATATTAAGCCGGCTGGTAGGCTCAAGGTTAGTCCAATGCAAGTATGCATGCTTTGGTGCATAGATTGTGCCTGTTTTAAGCTAATTTACTATGACAAATCTTAAATGAAAATAGAGCCTACATTTCTTCAAAACAATAAAGTAGACGTATAGAAGAATTTTTGCAGCAAACAATGTGCCAATCAGAGTTTCTAAACCTATTAAATTTTGTTCATAATCTCATCGAAAAATAAAAATCTTTTAAACCGTTAAATGCATTTTAAAAATTGAATGTGCGTTGCCATTATTTGTTATAATTTAGAGATATGCTAAAAGCAGGCTATGAGTGAAACCAATAAATTGAGACTATTTACTGCTACTTTAACTTGAAAGTTGATGCCTGTAACTGAGGCAAGTGAGCTTGATTGTATTTTAAGCTTTTATATACATGTCCTTGTTCACATTATTATCATCTTTTTTGGTTAAATGACTAGGCATGCAATGCATGCCTTGCATGCATGGAAAATACATTCCTGCTCTATTCAAGTACAATTAAACATAGACAGATAATACTTGTAAAATAAAAGGAACACTATCAACTGAGGTACTGGTATGTGAAGATTAATCCTTCTACAATGGACTATCTGTATGATTCTCAAGGTTGAAGCACTTACTCTGCAAATAAACAAACTTTAAACCAAAAATACAGCATCTAAACCATTAGGAGCAACATCATACTTCTACAATGGACTATCTCTATGACTCTTTAGGTTGAAGTACTCGCTCTGCAAATGAACAAACTATAAACCAAAAATACTGAATCTAAAGCATTAGAAGCAACATCAAACGTTGAAATACTTATCTAAACAAAAAAGACAAATGCTTATGTAGTGGATCATCTGTTTGATTCTGTAAGTTGAAGCAATAGCTTTGCAAAATCTAACACTAAAAATCAAAACCACTTGATTTAAAACACTAGGAGCAACACTGAAAACTGAAATAGTTGATTTTCTGTATTGTGGATTTTCTGCAATAAACTAACTGTTTTAGTCAGCAGGTTGAAGCAATTGCTTTCCAATGGAAAACAGAGTTTCATACTTGGTTGGTTTATAGTTCTCTCCTACTCTGAAAAGTATTAACAATTAAAAAAAAACTTTATTTGAAGATAAAATCCATGCGTCTGCTTTTTGACGTAGCAAAATGATCCATCACTCTGTCATTAAAATTTTTGGTTTCTTGTATCAATTTATTTTCGATCGAAAGCATCGCTAAAGCATTTAGTCGCTTATTTGACAATGTGCTGCGAAGGAAGGTTTTGATCCTTTTCAAAGTGGAAAAGGAACGTTCACTCTCCGCAGAAGTCATGGGGGTAGTGAGAAGTATTTTAAGCAATTTTGTAGTTTCAGCAAAAGTTGAATTCAAATTTAATAAATTTAGTTTCAGGAGAAATTCTGTAAGAGTGTCAAATGTGCATAAATCTTCTCTTGCATACAAAATTTGGAGCTCACTCTTTAGTTTTTTCTTTTCAATCATTGGGTAGCTTACTGCTGTTTCATTAAGCGCAGGAACAGGAAAATTTACCACATAATCTGAAAACTTTTCTTTCGCAAACAATCTGCTGGCTTCTAAGTGACCAGCAAACTTAAATCTTTCATTGCACTGAAACAAAATGACATCACAGACTTCTTTGGCTGCAGCTGTGATTGCAGTGTTGTTAATCTCCACTCTTGCATCACTGTCAGGAGAAATATTTGAATCACAACTTTCCCTGATATGTTGAATTTTTGATGTAAAAGCATTCAAATAACTAGCAGCACTAGTAGCATCAATGTTTCTCGATTTAATCTGATTATACAAAATGTCAACATGTGGCATTATCTTAGCAAAAAATTCAAGCCAAAATATAAAGATAGGGTCCTGTAGAAGTCGTTTAATACCAGTTGCAGTTCTTCCTGTTTCCTTTGAAGTGCTTGCTTCCAGCTGAACGCAACACATAATGATTTCTTCTCTCATTTCATATACAGCATTAATTGTTCTGCTTTTAAAATTCCATCTGGTTGCTGATGGTCTCGGAATTCGACGACTGGAGGTAATATCTTCCAGCAAAGTCATTCTTTGTGGCGATTTAGAGAAAAAACCTGGAATCCCAGAAAGATTGTTGAAAAACAACCGAACGTATCTATTTTGAGAGGCAGCTTTTTGCAAAATCAAATTTAGTTGATGAGCATAGCAATACACAAAGTGGGCAGTAGGATATATTGCTTTGACTTTAGCTTGCACTCCATTGTTGATTCCCCTTAAAGCAGCTGCACCATCATATGTTTGAGCGATCAGTTTGTTTTCTGACCTGCCAATTACAAGATCCAATTCCTTTAGTAAAATACTAGATAGAGCCTCTGCTGTTAAACTTTCAGGGTTGAAAAAACCCCAAAACCTCTCAACTGGTCTTCCGGCTATTTCATAACGGAACACAATGACCATTTGTGATTTATCAAATATGTCTGTTGTGTCATCTATCATAACAGACAAAAATTCAGCATTCTTAATTTCTTCAGAAATTTTCTGGCGACAGATATACAAAATTGAGTCTAAAATATCCTCTTGAACAGTTTTTGATGTGCCTTTAAATACTGTTGCAGAAGTTATATGCAGTTTTAAACTAGAATCAAACTGGCTTACAAAGTCAACCAAGCTTTTAAATACTCCAGGCTTTAAGGAACTTGCACTTTCATCATAACCTCTTAATGGAAGTTCATGCTTTCCACAAAATTTTATGCATTCCAAAATTGTTGATAACACTTCACGATTTTTTTTCACTGTTTCATTGTGCCTTGCAATTGCTAATCGAAATCCTTGGTGAATTTGAGCTGCTATGTTAGTTTCTTCACTCAGCAAGGATAAATCAATCACGTTGTTTATATGCTTTGTGGAAGTTTCATGTTTTGAAATCTTAGCCCTTAAGTGAATTAAATCATTTACACCAGTTTTGGTCCACACACTTTCACCACCATACAAAAGGCAAGGAAAGCAAAACAGAGCATTTTTCTCGCTACAGCCACACAACCAATTGTGCTCTCCATAAACATTCTTGTTGAATTTCCTGACATAGCTTCCTCCTCTACTTGAATCAGGCTTTGAAATATTTAAATCTGGAGTATGTCTTCCAGCTTTCTTGATAGCTAATTTTTCACCTAACGTTAATGATAAAAAATTAAGCCGCTTTAAGTTAACTACAGAATTTGCAGTGGTCTGAGCCATGTAAAAAACTAGACACTGTACTGTAATCAATCCAAATCTTAACTTACTATGATAATTATTCTAATGACTTTTAATGATTAAATGCACTGTACCTGCATACAAAAAAATTAGAGCTTAGTACATACTCGTACCCTATGCAATATAGAACCAAACCCAATCTATGGCCAATATATGTCTTTTTTTATAAAAAGTTAGTAATGGCACCAGCAGCAAATTAATAACAATATTAACAAAGCCTTTTAGTTGAAACTATTTTTTTCATAACAAGGTTGTGAATATTACTGGCCATCTCTCACATTGCACAAAAGCAAATTCACATTTTGGGTGGCTATCTGCAATGACCAAATAAAACACATAACCTGTTGAGTGACTATGTTATGGCAATCACCTAGACCAATTTTGATGACTGCAGCTTTTTACAATGGCCATTTGCTTCACATGGCTTATGAATTTAAATTAACCTTAAAGCACATAGAAGTTAGTCTGAACAAAGGGCAAATTACCATAAAACCATTTTATTCTTTTTTTTTGGTAGGCCAGGTTGAAAGACAAATTGTACTGGTATGCACAGAAGCTTTTGCTGGAATTACAATTAGGCTATTTCTAATCATACGGTAGCTTCCTTTTGAATTTCCTGACGTAACTTCCTCCTCTCTCTACTTGAACCTGGCTTAGAAATATTTTTAATCATTTAAATTTCTAACCTATCCTGGTACAACTTCTGAACTGCCAAACTGATATTCAGCTTGTTGTTCATAGCTTTGGCCTATTGCTATAAGCGGTACTCAGTCAGTACCGACAGGCTACTGGTTGAAAAAGACGTAAGCAGTGGAGCAGGATTCAGGGTTAGTGGGTTCTGGTATTTCCAAAAACATAACCCTCAACTTACATCAAACAGAACAGAGCGCTTCAGGCTTGACGGATTAATTCACCATCAAACCTTACCTATTTCAAATCAGCTCTCTAGACCTACATCTACTACCGGTAGTGTTTTGAGTAACTTTTAAACAAAAAAAAAATACTTGGTCTACTGTAACACTTAAACAGTGTAAAAAATTACTGATGCTAAGTTACCGACAGCATTGAGGCTAAATTTTTGCTGAGGTTAAAATTATGTTAAAATATAAAAAGTTTAACTAAAACTACAACTAGCCTATACCTGTTGCACAAGACATACTTGACTTAGCTGTTTACACTTACTGTAAACTAGTAAAGACTTTCTTGTTTTTGTAATTCTTATTTTAATAGTTTAAAATAGGCCTAATTGACATACTGCATCTCTTTCCAAAGCATCTTTCACTTAATTGCATAATAACTTGAAGAAGCATTGCTCACCAAAGATTACGAAGCCTAACAAGACCAAAAATACCCTATCTGTAACTTAACTCTTCAGCATTGAGCTGCAAAATTTGCAGCTCAATCCACCAGCCAAATTGCCATATCCAGAACGAGCTGTAGCTTTTTACGTCATAATAAAAACATTAAAGCTAGAAAAAATTTGGAGGTGCACAGAACCAACGCTATGTTGCCAATTATTTTTTAATTTTTTTTTCAATCATTTTATTGAATTTCAAACATTAAATTGAAAAAAAATGAATAAAAAATAAGAAAAAATGTTTAACTTGAATGCAGTGCATGCTCCGATTTTTTGGGGGTGCTGCAGCTCTGCACCTCCTATATGCGAGCCGCCACTGTGCCAATCAATTAAAACGTATAGCTCGAGTAAAATTACGAGTTTTTATCCTACAAGTTGCTAACTGAAGCCCTCATCTAACCTTTTTATGAACGTAATGCAATAACCAGAGACGGACTTGACATATGGCTCATAGTACCATGGGCCCCGCGCTCAGATAAAACTTTTTTTTTGGTCTTCACCTGTATTTGGCAGGAAAATATTGCAAAAACCTCAAAATGCCAGGGGCTAAACTCACTGTAAATCCGGCCCGGGCAATATTATAATTTGTAGGCATAACTATCTATTGCACATTTTTCAATAACAATTCACCTCCACCTCGCCAGTTTTTATGCAACAAAATTCTTCTGAAAAAAATTAGCTACAGTAAGGGGAATGCTCGTTGAGCAATTTTTTGAATTGAGAGGACCTGGGCCCTCTGGCCATACATGTACTCCTATAACTGGTTGTTTTCATGACAAAATAATCTCTAAGAAAAATATTCGACTGGATTGTTATTTACTGCTAAAATATTGCAGGAGGCATGTACTTTACTTCCCCCAACCTGGGCCTAATCACTAACAAAATTTAACCTCAAAATGCAAGATTTTAAACGTGCTTTGGACTTAAATTGCAAGTAAAAGGAGGACTGAACAACTTAATATTTTCAATTGACTTTCAAATGTTAAAAACCTAGTACTTTCAAATGGCTCTGAATACTTGCGAAATTGCTCCAATGGTATTAAAATAGCTTTTTTTCCAAAAAATTACGAAAAATCACCCAGCAGCTGGGGCTTTGCCCCCAGACCCCCATAGCCTCTGGCGGCTGAGGGCTCTGCCCCTAGATTCCCGTCTGTGATACGTTTAAATTACAGTACACTCCGAGCCTGGCACTTCGGCAGATACATAGAAGCCGACGACTTCTAGTTCATAGAAGTTGGAGCTTTTCTCTGTAGTAATGAAGTAGTCATATCAGCTGTTCTAAGAATAAAGCGCTCTGCTTGAGTACATCTATCATACACGTAAGAATGGCTCAGGATTATAGCGGACAACTTGATAAACCAAATAAAGCCATTACGGCACCTAAGTTATCCTTACATAATTTAAAGTGATTAGTGGATAGGTCTAAACATTCATCAAGAAAAGATGGGATCAGCCACAAAATAGGGGATCACAAACATCAATTCCGTCGAAAAGACCTGGGTGGCAGTAATCTGCTCAGTCGCATTACTGCTAACCGTGGATCACTATTAAGCCATCATAATTACAAGATTCGCATAGGCTAGGAAAAACTTTTGGTGGATAATTGGTACCGGCAAAGTCCAAAGCATAACAATTTTGTTAAGTCATAGAGCTCAGTCAATTTCTTGACCGAACTACCACCAAGCAAAACAGTCGTGCGAAAAAAAAAAAATCTTCTCTGTAGCAAAATGAAATTTGAGAGTAAAATAACCCTCCAAGCAATGCTCAGGATAGCTCTATTTCGGTCAATACCAAACCTCGTCGGCTGAGCTGGCATGAATCGAAATGAGTAAAAACCAAAAAATTTTCTCACTATTTGTAGAATTTCCAGTCACCGAAAACAGGCCAAGCCAAAAAAAAATAGAGAAGGTCGAAACAAAAGAGCAAAAAATCGGCAAAACCAACAATAAGCTCCAAAGTCAAAATTATCGTTTCGCCAGCGATCAAAATGCAAATGAAGCGTTGAAATCGGCTACGAGTTTTAATGAACCGATCAAAAAATTATGTAAATTAGCCGTTGAAATCTGCCAAGAATTTTAACTAAAAACATTATTTTGGAAGCAAAATTGTGCTTAAAAAATGAAAAACTTAGCAAGGTACCAAGGCCAAACAAAAATTAACAGCCAATAGCTGAAAGACGAATAGCAGGAAATCAGGCCAACAGGCGATTCTCAACAACCAACTCCAAAAATCAATTGGCTGTCAATTATTGTTAATTATAAGCTATCAATTGGCTGTTAATTATAAGCTATTGGCTGTTAATTTTTGTTTGGCCTTGGTACCTTGCTAAGTTTTTCATTTTTTAAGCACAATTTTGCTTCCAAAATAATGTTTTTAGTTAAAATTCTTGGCAGATTTCAATGGCTAATTTACATAATTTTTTGATCGGTTCATTAAAACTCGTAGCCGATTTCAACGCTTCATTTGCATTTTGATCGCTGGCGAAACGATAATTTTGACTTCGGAGCTTATTGTTGGTTTTGCCGATTCTTTGCTCTTTTGTTTCGGCCTTCTCTATTTTTTTTGGCTTGTCCTGTTTTCGGCGACTGGAAATTCTACAAATAGTGAGAAAATTTTTTGGTTTTTACTCATTTCGATTCATGCCAGCTCAGCTGACGAGGTTTGGTATTGGCCGAAATAGAGCTATCCTGAGCATTGCATGGAGGGTTATTTTACTCTCAAATTTCATTTTGCTACAGAGAAGATTTTTTTTTTTTCGCACGACTGTTTTGCTTGGTGGTAGTTCGGTCAAGAAATTGACTGAGCTCTATGACTTAACAAAATTGTTATGCTTTGGACTTTGCCGGTACCGATTATCCACCAAAAGTTTTTCCTAGCCTATGCGAATCTT
The DNA here is from genome assembly GCA_963965965.1 of Trididemnum nubilum. Classification (NCBI taxonomy): domain Eukaryota; kingdom Metazoa; phylum Chordata; class Ascidiacea; order Aplousobranchia; family Didemnidae; genus Trididemnum; species Trididemnum nubilum. The sequence continues at coordinate 41,335,472 of OZ014483.1, forward strand.
GTAATAATTTAAAGTGTTGGCAAATCAACCTACACAGATGTAAAGCAGCAAGCTATAACATGTGTGAAGTTACAAAAAACGTACGTTTCGGCTTAGTGTTAGTTCAAGAACCATGGACATATGCCACTAAAATCAGAAGTAAGCTACAAGGCTGGAACCTCTTTCAAGGAATTGAAAAGGGTAATTGTCGTCGGGCGTGCATTTATGCTACTCCTGATCTCTGTTGTTCTCTAATCCCGATGTTTTCAAATGAGGATATCGTGGCAATTAGAGGTAACAATGTGTGCCGAAAGGGAGATAGTTTTGTTTTCGTATCGGCATACATGGCAGCCGAAGAACCAGCTCCGCCCAATCTATTGAGGGATCTGTTACTTTTCGCAGAAATTAAATTCCTACTATTGTAGGAACCGATGCAAATGCACATCACACTATATGGGGATCCTACGATATAAACCCTCGAGGAGAGAATCTCTGAGCATATTGTGCTAGTGCTGACCAGATTTTCTCTAATGTAAGTAATAAACCAACATTCAGAACTAAAACGCGTGAGGAGGTTCTAGACTTAATCTTAGTAAACCGGTGTGCATGGGACCGAGTAGTTGGCTGGCATGTTAGCAACGTGCCATCATTCTCGGATCACATGTATATTAGATTCCTGGTTAAAAGCAGAATCCAAAAACAGGCTAAAATGTTTCGTAATATTCGTCGTACATGCTGGAGCAAGTATGTAAACGAACTCGAACAAAAATTAAGTGAACGAATTTTACGACCAGTACCAGTGCCTTCCTCAAAAGAAGACATTGATGTGCTGGCAAACAAGATTCATTCCGTTATTACTAAATCATATGAAGCTGCTTGCCCTATGCGAAAGTCGCTTCGTACGAAAGGTACCATTTGGTGGAACTCTGAGCTAGCAAGCCTTCGGAAAGAGTCTCCAGAGGCGTAGCCAGACTATTTTGCGCCCGGGGCAAACTATAAAATTGGCGCCCCTACCTCCATGTTTAATCATATTTTCTATTACATTTAATTGTACGGTATATGGAAAAACAACTCAAATTTTAATGGAACATTTTACTTAAAAAAGCAAAGCTATACAAAATATAGTACCGTATATACCCGTGTATAAGTCGAGTTTCAGGGACCTGATTTTAAGGTAAATTTTCTGGGGTCGACTTTTAAACGGGTAATGTTTTTTGACATGTTGCTGCTGAGTCGAGTTGAATGCGGTATGGAAAGAAAACTCCTTTATTACATCATTATTACTGATAAATGTAATATTTAAGAGTGAACAATTTTTTTTAATGCAACTCGACACACTAATTATCCAAGCACACACCCAACCCTAAAAGAGCCTTATTTTTTCTAAACTCGCCCTATTAGCGCCATACCTTAAGTATTCACTCGAGTATTGGCGACCTTTCGCTTACTCATCTTAGGTTTGGCTAATTACAATTAATACTGTACTAGCAATAAAGTAAAAGTGTGTTAAATAATATTCAATAAAATAAACTCAACCGCAGATTATATCTCAATTACATAGTACAAATCTGCAAAATCTATCTAATCCTAAACTAGCTAATGCTGAAGTAGAGCTGACTGTGTAACTGGTGACGTTTTAAACGCGAATACTTTAAGCGTCAGACAAGACAATTTGCATTATGACGTAACTATATAGGCTATCAGATCTACTAGGCAGTCACGACAGGGGTAGTAGACTAGTATTACATTGACCTTGAAATAGCTGCTAAAATATATGTAGCAGAACTACTAAGTAAATTTGCAGTGAGATAAATATCGTTGCACATTCTGAATATAGCGCCCCTTTAGAATTTCCGCCCCCCCCCCCCCTAAAATTTAACAGCGCCCAGGTTAAGAACCACTGTATTAGATCTATATGACTGAGTGAACTAAATGCTAAACTGCCACAGCACCGTTAATACCAATTAACACGAAGTATATCAGAGAAGAATCTTACACTGCAGTATCAGTATGGATGGCAGGCGTACCGTGAGTACCAGTTTACTACTATCAGACGATGTCTGCCACCGGTGCAATCTTGCTTGTGACCGCTTTTTTACCCTTGTTGTGAAATTTTTGCAAGTTCCATTTTAGCGCCCCTGTACCTCGGCGCCCGGGGACATATGTACCCCACTGCCCCCCCTTCGCTACGCCTCTGAGAGTCTCGCCGAGCTTGGAGAAAAGCCATTAAAACAAAACAAGAAAAAAACTGGGAGGCTCAAAAGCTCGCCCTATCTTATTTTAAAAAAGCTGTCAGAAAAGCAAAGCGCGATTCATGGCATTGCTCTGTAGAGAGCATGAATAGTCAAACACCAACGGCTCGGCTGGTTAAGATTATTCGAAGGAATGAAACGGTGCGTGTTAGCAACGTAATTAAACACAACGGAGAATTCACGAAGTCTCCACTACAAACTTTAAACTATCTGCGCGATATCTTATCACCGGGTAGCCAGCAGATAGAAAATCATACAACCAGGTCCGACTTAGTGGACAATCCATTCATAAGACCTGAGGACACTGAAATGATTGCAAACATATGTTCATTTGAGCGTATGGAAGCAGCTATTAACAAATTTCAACCATTCAAAGCACCAGGGCCAGACGGGCTCTATCCAGTAGTGCTACAGAAAGGTTGGAATCAACTACAAGGATATTACCACGTCATTTTTCAAGCATGCCTGAGACACAGCTACGTGCTATCGGCATGGAAAAAAGGCACAGGTGTATTTCTCCCAAAACCCGGAAAGGAAAGCTATTATGAAGCTAAGTCCTTCCGTATGATCACTTTAACTTCTTTCCAACTGAAATGGTTGAAAAGGCTAGTTCTGTATCATATTAATGAAGATAATAACGTGCAGGCAAAGCTTTCTGCATTGCAGTATGGATTTCGCGCAGGCGTTTCTACGGAAACTGCTCTGCATGAATTTGTGCGTCGTGTAGAGCATTGCTTCGTTAGAAAAAAGAGTATTTTTCTGGATATTGTCGGCGCCTTTGACAATGTCACCTTCCGTAGCTTTGTTGCGGCTCTGCGAGGGCTGGGCATGTCTAAGATTCTCACCTCATGGATAGACAACAAATTTTGAAGTTAGTTTAGGTCATTTTGTGGACACTTTCATATACTTGCTCAAAATACCCAAAAACTTGTTTAGAGTTTGTATCCAAGAACGTCCCAAAACGCTTCGACTCGTTCAAAGTTTGTTCAGACGAAAACTAAAACGGCCAAACAGCACAAAAGTTAAGAAAAGGTCAAAAACTATTAAAAAACATTGAAAACCGCTGAAAAATGATTTTCATGACCAAATACCAAAAGGAATCTGTTTACAAAAAGTTTGTTCACAAAATTTGTATCAAAATGCTTCCAATCATTCAAACTCGCTCACAAACGACCAAAATGGCCGAACTGCACAAAAACTGTAACGGGGTTAAAAGCGTCAAACACTTCTACAAAACGCAAAAAACTGCCTAGAAGTGATTTTCGTTACCGTTTGGAAAAAAACTAATTTTTGATCAAAGTCGTGCAGAAATGCCTTAAATCATTTAAAACTTGTTCGGAAACGACAAATACGGCCAGGCAGCTCAAAAATTAAAAATCGGTCAAAAAGCAAAAAATTGCTAAAAGTTAGCATTAGCCGCTTAAAAGTGATTTTCATGACCAGGTAGCGAAAAAAAGTATTCAACAAAACAAACTCTTTTTGACCAAGCTGGTCCAAAACGCTTCAAAGTAATAAAAACTCGCTGCAAAACGACCGAAACGGCCAAAATGCACAAAAACTGAAAATCGATCCAAGACTTTGAAAAAAGCTAATAAACACTGAAAATTGTTTACGAATGATTTTTATATCATCAAAAAATAATTTTGTGACGAAAAATAGTTTTTATGACCAAATTCAGTAAAACCTGCTGCTTGAAAACGACAAATACGGCCAAACAGCACAAAAAGTAAAAATCGGTCAAAAACGTCAAAAACTGCTAAAACACACTGAAAACAGCTTGGAAAGAGTTTTTGTGAACAAACAGCAAAACCATTTTCTTTCAATCAAAAACTTTTTATTTAAACCAATTTCGTCCAAAAACGCTTCAAGTCAGTTAAAACTTGCTTACAAACATCAAATGCAGCCAAATAGCACAAAAACTAAAAAGTCGGTCAAAAACTTCAAAAACTGGTACAAAATACTAAAAAACGGTTATGAGTATATTTGATGACCTAATTGCAACAAAAAAATTGTTCAACAAAAAAACTTTTTTTGACAAGATATGTCCAAAACGCTTTAATTCATTTAAGAATTGCTTCGAAATAACCAAAACGGCCAAACAGCACAAAAACCGAAAAGCGGTCAAAAACTTTAAAAAACGTAAGACGTACTGAAAACCGCTTGGAAGTGATTCTAATTTTCAATAAAGTAAATATTTCTAAATGGAAAAGTTTCTTTAACAAACTTGTTCTATAACGTTTTCAATCAGTTAAAATTTGCTCAAAAACAACCAACACGGCCAAACAGCATAAAAACTAAAACCGGTCAAAAACGTCAAAAACTGCTAAAAATTACTGATCACTGCTCAAAAATGCTTTTGGCAAGCTAAAAGCAAATAAAAATTATTTTGCAACAAAAACTTCCACCAAAATTTCCAGAAACGCTTTAAATCACTCTAATTTTGCAAACAAACGAGCAATGCGGCCAAACAACACAAAAACCAAAAATTGGTCAAAAACTTTAAAACACTGAAAAACGCTTAGAAATGATTTTCATGACTGAACACCAAAAGCATAGTGTTTACAAAAAGTTTGTTTACAAAATTCGTGTCAAAACGCTTCCAATCACTTAAACCTTCTCACAAACGACTAAAATCGTCAAACAGCACAAAAACTGAAATACGGTTAAAAACGTCAAAAACTGCTACAAACTGCTAAAACTGCTGAAAAATTTTGTTTGGAAGTGATTTTTGTGACCAAACACCAAAACAAAATCTTTTAAAAAAAACTGATTTTTGATCAAAGTCGAGCAAATATGCCTTAAATCAATTGAAACCTGCTCAGAAAACAACAAATACGGCCAAACAACACAAAAACTAAAAATCAATCAAAAACATCAAAAACTGCTGAAACACACTGAAGACAGCTTAGCTTAAAAGAAAAATTCATGGTCAAAAAGCAAAACAAAGTTTTGTTTTCCGAAAACACATTTTTCTTCAAATTTACGCAAAACCCCTAAAAACCACTTAAAACTTGCTCAAAAACGAGCAATGCAACAAAACAACAACAAAACTAAAAGTTGATGATGGACGTTGAAAACTGTCAAACTTCACTAAAATCCGCTTAGAAGTTGACTTTCTAACCAAACAACAAAACAAATATCTTTCAATCAAAAACAGTTCATTTAGCCAAAAATTGATTCAAAACGCTTCAATTCAGTTAAAACTGGCCTGAAAACAACCACTACGGCCACATAACCAGAAAACATTAAACAAATGTCAAAAAATCGTGAAAAAAGCCAAAACCCTCTTTTAAAGGATTTTCATAACCAAATACCAAAAAAAAGTGTGATCATTCAAAACTCGCTAACAAACGACCAAAATGGTCAAACAACACAAAATTGTAACGCAAAAAAAAACGTCAAAAACGCTACAAATAACTGAAAGCCGCTTAAAAGTGCTTTTCATGAACAAATACCAAAACAAAATCTCCTTTTACAAAAAACTCATTTTTTTGATCATAGTCGTTCAAAACCGCCGTAAATAAATAAAACTAACTCAAAAACAACAAATACGGCCAAACAGCACAAAAACTGAGAATCAGTCAAGAAAGTTAAAAACTGCTGAAAGTTAGCATTAGCCGTTCAAAAATAGTTTGCACTGTCATGAAAGTTAGCATTGCCATGACAAACAACGAAAAAAAGTTTTCAACAAAAAAACCATTTTAACTAAAACCGTCCAAAACGCTTCAAATCAATCAAAACTTGCTGCAAAACGGCCAAAATGCACAAGAACTGAAAATCGATCAGAAACGTTATAAACAGATGAAAAAACTGTAAATTGTTTTAGAATGATTTTTCTGACGAAACATCAAAACACAATTTTTATACAAAAAACGTTCTTTTTGACCAAAATTTTCCCAAAACGCTTTAAAGCAGTTAAAACTTGTTGCTTGAAAACGACAAATACGGCCGCCAACAACACAAAAACTAAAAAACCGTCAAAACTGCTAAGGTCAAGAGATTCCTAAACCGAGGTGACTCAAACCACTAACACGGTGAGCCGTAAATCAAATTCAGTAAAGGAGGTTCAGGACAAGAGCATTTGGGACATTGTTTCACAAAATGAATAATGATTTAATGACAATATGACAATAAATGGATTTGAGCCGTCGCGACGCGTTTCGTCCTTGCCCAAGGGGCTCTTCAGGCGACGAGGTCAATTTTGTTTTATTAGCCAAAAAAACAACCTATTTTAATTGGAATCGGCCCCCCTTACCGTCTCTAGGCTATATCTATCTTCCTGAGCAATATGGCTACTCCAAAACTTTCCGCCTACAATTTACCGACCTCCATTACCCAGTAGGCTACTAACTCGCTACTCGAAACCTTCAAAATTTACCACTAATAAAATCTATCTACTACCTGTTTCCGAAATCTACAAGCTAAGCCTATTTAATGCTAACAGCAAACAGTGCAATTTTGGTCTGCATGGAGTTAAGTTTGAAATCAAAACATAGAAATTAATACCAAAGTTTCACAATTTGAATTCGCTCACTTTTTTAGTTTGAGCACTCTATGAGATAATGCTATGTGGATAGAAAAATTTAATTAGAATAACGTTGGGGTCTCTTGTTAAAATTTTCCATTGCGTAACGCTCCGTACGTAATGTTTTGCGATATTTTGTATTTTTTGACAATAATGGGCTATTATTCGGTATTAATTACTATCATTGATTTCAAACTTAAGACCAAAATTGCACTGTTTGCTGTTAGCATTAAATAGGCTTAGCTTGTAGATTTCGGAAACAGGTAGTAGATAGATTTTATTGGCGGTAAATTTTGAAGGTTTCGAGTAGCGAGTTAGTAGCCTACTGGGTAATGGAGGTCGGTAAATTGTAGGCGGAAAGTTTTGGAGTAGCCATATTGCTCAGGAAGATAGATATAGCCTAGAGACGGTAAGGGGGGCCGATTCCAATTAAAATAGGTTGTTGTTTTTTGGCTAATAAAACAAAATTGACCTTGTCGCCTGAAGAGCCCCTTGGGCAAGGACGAAACGCGTCGCGACGGCTCAAATCCATTTATTGTCATATTGTCATTAAATCATTATTCATTTTGTGAAACAATGTCCCAAATGCTCTTGTCCTGAACCTCCTTTACTGAATTTGTTTTATCTTTCTTTTATATTTATTTATCCTGAATATTTCATTCGCTACTTTTCCTTTTTTTGTTTCTAGAATCACGATCACGGTACCTAGAATCTCCGAAACCTGCATACATGACGCTTTCATTTATTCCCACGTTGTGTCCGAAATTCAACTTTCTACAATTACTTGTTATTTAGTTATAAAGAAATCAAATAAATTTTGATGCTTATCCATCAAACTGGCCAAGATAAATTCCAAGGTGTATGGTATTTACCTGCCTGCATTAAAGAGTTATATACTGTGATGCACGCAACCACGTTATAACCTCATTGGTGATCAATAAAAGATCATGAAAAAAGATTTAAGTTTTGCGCTTTACTTACCATTGGCGTTGATTGCTGAGCAGGGAGTCCAAATGAGCTAGATCTATGAGAAGATGTTCCATTTTCTGTCATACACTGACTTTCTTGGCTCTGAAAATGAAAAAAATTCTAATGACGTCTTGGTACTATTTGCTTCTGCTTTAGTACTCTTTGTTTTTAAAGAAAGTTATTGTCGCCCAAAATTTTTGCAGGTATAGGTGGTAGACATTCAAGTTAAAAATAAATTAAGTCTTTATCATGTATATTCGCCGTAGTTTAAATAATAAATGCGTATTTCAACCAGCGCTTCCGCTAACGGCATTCATCAACACCTACTTCATATCATTACAGACATTTAGTGAACTCAAAACGTGGTTTATCTACAGTATTATTTATCAGTGGTGGCCTTAGGAAAGGGGGGGCCCCTGTGCAAATTAAATGGGCGGGCCCTTTTCTTTACACACTACTTTACCATGTTTTATCTGCACTTGCAATAAAGCGCAACAACGCATTTCATAAATAATAAGACCAGAAGACCAATGCTATTGCAGCCCTAATTAAATCAAATGTTTATTCATAAGTTCCTCTAATCTAGATCATCAACTCAATTAATTGCTGTAAATTAACGTAAACTTTCAGCAATTGCTTTCAGTATGCTTGTGTTATTACAGAATATGTTTGAGTACTTAGCAATAATGTTTGAATGCTTTATACTGCTCAGCATATGATATACTGTATTCGTTAGTCAAAAACCTATCACTGCCAGTTGCTGAAAGCAGTTGAAAAAAAAAAGTGGAAAAACGACTACTTGAGTCATAGGCGTAGCTAGGATTTTTGATTGGGGGGGGGGGGGCCAAAACCACAAATCACATGCAATAACGTCATCAGAAACTTCGAAAGAGGAATTTTTTGGTGGGGCAAAGATATCGCAGAAAGGAAGATCAGAAGTCGTGGCCTTGTGTAGGCATGTAACTAGGAACTCGTTCAAGGAGAAAGCTTAAACCAATAGCCTAGTTAAACTGCGAAAATGTGTAAATTGGGAGACGTGCTTAAGTAAAGAAGTGTACTGTAATTCAAATGTATCACAGAGGGGGTCTGAGGGCGAAGCCCCCAGCCGCTGGACGATTTTTCGTAATTTTTTGGAAAAAAAAGTAGTTTTAATACCATTGGATCACATTTTGCACATCTTCAGAGCCATTTGAAAGTACTAGATTTTTAAAATTTGAAAGCCAATTGAAAAAATTAAGTTGTTCAGTCTTCCTTTTGCTTGCAATTTAAGTCCAAAACACGTTTAAAATCTTGCATTTTGTGGTTAAATTTTATTAGTGATTTCGCCCAGGTAGGGGGAAGTAAAGTACCGGTACATTCCCTCCTGCAATATTTTAGCAGTAAATAACAATTCAGTCGATTATTTTCTTTATAGATTATTGTTTTGTCTTGAAAACAACCAGTTATAGGAGTACATATACGGCCAGGGGCCCAGGCTCTCTCAATTCAAAAATTTGTTCAATAAGCATTCCCCTTACTGAAGCAAATTTTTTTCAAAAGCATTTTGTTGCATGAAAACTGGCAAGGTGGAGGTGAATTGTAATAGAAAAATGTACAATAGATAGTTTTGCCTACAAACCATGTTATTGCCCGAGTCGGATTTACATTGAGTTGGGCTCCTGGCACTTTGAGATTTTTGCAATACTTCCGCGCCAAATACAGGTGAAGACCAAAAAAGTCTTATCTGAGTGCGGGGCCCCTGGCACTGTGCTATGTGTTAAATCCGTCCCTGGTTATTGCATTACATTCATAAAAAGGTTAAATGAGAACCTCAGTTAGCAACTTTTAGTATAGAAACGCTTAATTTCACTCGGGTTATACGTTTAAATTGGTTGGCAACATTAAATTGAAGGAGCCATGGCCCCCTGAAATAGTATTATTGTTGGGAGCCCATATAAATTAGAGGGCCATATAAATATTCTTGTAGGGGCCCCATTTAAAATGGTTGGCAAAAATTAAATTAAGGGGCCCTGGCCCCCGGATCAATATTGTTGTTGGGGGCCCATTTAATTATTATTGTAGGGGCCCATTTAAATTGGTTGGTAAAAATTAAATTGAGAGGGCCAGGGCCCCCTGGCTCAATACAATTGTTAATTACTGCTGTACGGGTGTACTGTTGTATGCAAAGATGCTAAAAGAAACTGAAGCTGAAGAAACAACAGTCTTTTTTGTGACAATTTTATCATGGGTAGCATTTCAATTGGGGGGGGCCCTGGGCCCCCCCTGGTTACGCATATGACCTGAGTAGCCTAACAGTAGCAAGCAAAAAAATAGAGTGGTTAGTTGACTTTACCAGTAAATTTTATTATCTGTTTACTAAATCTGACTTAAAAGTTGAAAGTAATATTGTCTTGGAAAGGGGGATATGTGTAATAACACTTGGAACAAGTGCATCTTGAGGGAGGGGGTACATATGTAATGACACTTAAAACAAATGCATAAACTTTTTATCATAATTTGCTATAGTTTTTCATAATCAAATTTTTCTGCGCACGATAGGTCAAATGGGGGGCCCCTGTGCATTTGTACGCTTTGCACATTCCTAAGGCCACTACTGAGTATTATGTTTGTAGTTGATGAAAAGCGAAGAAGGTTACCTTGTTCGAAACGTGCTTAGCTTGCCAGTAATAACACTTTTTTTAATCAAAATTCGTAGCTTATTAAGGCTAAAATGATGAGGTCGAAATAAAGTCAAAATTTAATTAAAATAAAGTCAAAAATAATTAAAAAAATTTTTTTTAATCAAAATTAATTTTGACTTTATTTCAGTTGAATTTAACTAAAGTTAGATTAAAGTTAGATTCGACCTAATCGTTTTAGCCGTAATAAACTGCGAATTGTGATTAAAAAAAGTTTTTATATTCGCAATTTACGTACGTCAAAAGCATTGTTTGCAATTTACGTAGGTCAAAAAAGAAATGGTCCCATTTATCTAATAATCATTCAGTTTCTTGAAAGGCGCGCTTATTTCTGTAAACATTTAATAAAACTAATCGGCTTCTTACCGGTGCGACCGAACATCTCAATGAATTGTCAAACTGTTCCGCTTTACTCTGGACCAGTAGCGATGACGTTGGAGTGAAACTTGAGTTTTCCGCATCCGCATCTTGTTTCTGAAAATATTTTTGAACTTTAAACCGACCATTAGTAAAACTATCAACAAAACAAAGCACAGTAGATACATGCAATGGCCGCAATTGCCCTTTTCCCAAAAAAGCTGATAATATACTTTTCATAGTAATACATTTAAATCTACACAAATTTTACAGTATCTTGGAAGATTTCAACGGCTGCCTGAATTTTCGGCAAACTGAAATTTTAACCGCAAAGGTTAGTCTCTCGGTCAAAGAAAAATAGCAAAAATAATTATTGCAAGGTCTTTAGCAAAATTAGCCAATGTAAGAAATATTCTACTTTGAGATGGAAAAGTTATCTCACTTATTTGATTATATCTAAGGCGATTTTTTTATAACCTATTGATGTGAAAAATATGACTTGATCTTTACCAAAATATGACTTTAAATATTTATTTTTTTCTCGTCTTAATTCAAAAATACGCGGTCAAATTTGAAAAAAATCCTTTAGAGCATCTAGAACAATTTAGTTTGATTACCAAATAATAATACACAAGTTTCCCAAGATTGTTGTGGAAAGTGCGTCAGATCTTTTTTAGATTATGCAGAACAAAAGCAGTACCTTTTGACCACGAAGTTAGCACTATATACTTTCATATAATCTATATACAGAAATTGAAGCAAAATAGTCTTGTATATGCCAAAAGACTTAGCATACATGCGTACACCCATGTAACCTACAGTAACATACTATTATATTATTTCAGTGACTGCAAAAAAAAAATTACTAGTTAGATATCTGTAGCCTACCAGCGCGCTACCCTTATATAGTTAATGCCGTGCATTTTTAATACTTGTTTTAGATTAAACCACACAATTTACAGAGTCATTCATGATTTTCAAGACATCACAATGCTGCAACAGTTGCAGCGGGAGTGCGAAACTCGCAACTTGATTTGATTTAAATACTAAATTAAACCTCAACACATAAATTATATGACCAATATAAGTGCTACTAGCTTTTTATTTTAATATAAATTTTCTTGGTTGTCATTACGATAAAATTGACAATATGACGTTAATGATCAAAAATACATAAAACATATTACGCTTTATTGCTGAAAACATGACTTGATACAACTTTTTAGCTCTACTGTTAGACAGTGGTGTAAAGTAACGAAATACTTTTACTTGAGTAGATTACTTGAGTAGTTTTTTTCGGTAACGAGTACTTTTTTGAGTAGTTTTTTTTTAACTACTTTTACTTAAGTACTTTTAGTCTAAAGTAACGCTACTTAAGTACTTATTATTTGATAAAAGTACAAAGTAGTTTTAAGATTTGAGACGCAATGTTGACTGCACTTTGACTGAGGGCATCTTCAGTCAATCATTCGTAAACGCGCAGTCATGCTATTCTTTATTGGTTCTTTCTTTCTTTAAATTCCTCGCTTGACTGCGTTCATGTGCTTTTGAAAACGATTGCATTTTTTCTAATCAAGTACTGGTAAACACCGACTTCTTAATCAGGACTAGGAACCAAAGCTCTACCGAATAGCTAGCCTGCAACATTATAGGTTAACCTTACCATTTTAACTCCATTAAAATGCAAACGAATTGTCAGTTTTCCTGAAGTCATGAGTAGAGTTAGTAGGTTAGGGTGCATTTACAATCGGGCTGTTTGTAATTAGGGTGAAAGATCCATTCCCGTTTTGCTGTTTTGTAGGACTGGAGGATTAGGCAATTGCAGAAATTTATTGATTGGTGGAGATATGAGATCTTGGCAGGCGCATAGCCAAAAATTTGCAATGGGGGAAGGCTAATTCAGAGGCTGGAAACTACATCAAACGATCTTATCCCAGATTTTGATCGGTTTTCAGGCAGATTGAGTCGGTTTACGGTCCAAATTTAGGTGATCTCCAAAAACAGAAGTCTTCATTTTTTTTTTCTGGCGAACTACAAAATTTTAGCAATTCAAAAAACACTGCTGTCCTCAAGCCGAGGACAGGCATTTTTCGAGGACTTGAGGCTTCGAGGCCAAGGACTTCATAATGTGTCCTGGAGACCAAGAACGTCCTCAAGGACTCCGCTTCTGCTGAGTAGCACTGTAGCAGTAAAACTTCATCTTTGAGTAATAAACTGATGAAATGTTTAGCTTCTCTGTTCTTGAGAACAGTGTCTTGCAGTTTGAGAGCCTGGGGTTGAACTGATAAATATGCCGACAAGATTGTATAACCTAGAGGTTAGAGCATCTGTATATCAGGCTGAAAATTTGGGTTCAAATCTGGTCCAGTCAAGCCAAAGACTTAAAAATAGGAAGCCTACAGCAAACTGTATTCACATCTTCCTGCTTGACATTTTGCATTGAAGGTGATAATGTGCTGCTCAGTGCTTACACCTTTGTGTGGTAGAGAGGTGGCAGCTTGCCTCAACGACCTTAATATCACTCTACGGTTTCCTGGTCAAGGAAACACGGTGAATAAATCAGTAAAACTGAAAACAAACATGGTGGAATTCAGGAATTGCATCATAAACTTTGTCTAAGCAGGCAGCAGGTTTTCTAAAGTGCAGCAAGTAAATTGAATTGGAATTAAAGGCGGTGAATCATCCAGCCAATTTTAGTGGTTTACAATAGCTAAAAATGAACTATAATTTTTGATATTTTTTGTTTTAATTTTGGGACTGCGGTTGCAAAGATATTCAACAAATACAAAAAGATGTCCTCCCGAAAAAAGTTTTTGGAAACTCTGAGTCTTGTTCTTCCCGCCAAAACCACAGTAGGCCTAATGGTTTAGAGAACTGTAGTAGGCCTAATAGTTTATTTCTAAATAGTTTATTTCTAAACTGCTTAGACCTAACTATCTTTAAACTATTAGGCCTAATAGTTTAAAGATAGTTCGGCCTAATAGTTTAATAAGATTACAGTAGGCCTAATATTTTGCAGAACTGTGGTTTTGGCGGGAAGATCAAAACTCAGAGTTTCCAAAAACTTTTTTCGGGGGGACATCTTTTTGTATTTGTAGAATATCTTTGCAAACGCAGCCCCAAAATCAAAACAAAAAATATCAAAAATTATAGTTCAATTTTAGCTATTGCAAACCACCGGAATTGGCTGGATGATTCACCGCCTTTAAATTAAGCTGCAGTTTAACCTACTAATGCTGTGACAAAACATTGGTATCACTATCAGTCAATGAATGTCTGTGCTTCACTCACAGTTTCAGTTATGTTTCTACCGGTTTCTATCTGCCTTTACATGTCGTGAAATAAAATCAATTAAAAAAAATTCACGATGTTTTTCTTCTTTAATCCAAAAAAAGTTTATCGCAGACTATTGAATTGCCTTTGGTACGTGACTTTTGGCGCACCCTGTGGATACAGTAGACTTGATTGATTGATTGATTGATGCATCTTTATCCTCCTTTCACGAGAAAGCGACGGTGGCGCTATCCTTTGGTCGAATCCGCAACCGCTTAGGAGTTAACAATTTCCAAGTTTTCCGGTTGACCTTTGACTTCTTTCCTGATAAATTTGCTGCTTGTTCAAAGCCACTAAGCACAAATAATCATCGTAAAGCGTCTTATTCAAGGACACAACAACGAGACCAGGGTGCGGGTTGAACCCATAATCATGCGATCAAGGTCGTCGTAAAAACGGCGTTTTTACCCTGTTGGTCACACTGCCGACACTCTAATAAGGCACTTCCGTGGTGTTTTTACTTTTTAGCATATAAATTTAACAATGGCAGTGAATGAGTATTTGAGCAAATATTTTATGAATTGATTCTTTGAATATAGTAACAAAAAACCTGCACAATTAATATTTCATGACTTCTTAAGATAGTGAGGGGTTAGAAAATCAAGCGCTTGTGGCAGTGATGTGAAGGTAGTCGACCAGTTGTCATTGGTCAATTGAAATGTTTGCTTATTTTGCGTGAATACTTTCAGAAATACTTCTACTTGAGTAGTTTTAAAATGACTACTTTTTTACTTTTACTCAAGTACTTTTTTTGATCAGTACTTTATACTTTACTTCAAGTAGTTTTTTTGTCAGTAACGAAACTTTTACTTGAGTACAATTTTCGAGTACTTTTTACACCACTGCTGTTAGACAACCTACGAAAGTTTTGATTTGAGTTTTAGCATTTTATAACTAATAGATCTCGCGAAAAAATAGAACTTTTATGACAAAAAATTCCCCTAGTTGTATGGGAAATTTTTGTCATAAAGGTTTTGTAATTATAAAAGACTGTTGTTGTGATTTGATTTTTGTAATTTTAAAAGAAAAGACTGTTGTGCTTTTAATCTTTTGCTGTGATTTTTATAGATGTAGATGCAGGGTGTCTTAAAAAGTGTAACACTTTCAAATCCTTATTAAATCTTTGTTTTGGAGTGCATTTAATTGTGGTTTGGCCAGTAGGTGGCGTATATCATGAATCTTTTTCCTGAAAAAATTAGGTCATTATTTCGATTCTACTGCAAGGTTTTTATTTCAGTCTCTATTGCCCTGAGCATTAATTTTGGTAGTAAATGAAATGTTCGACATATCATCCAAGACCGCCATTTTGATTTCTGCGATATTAATTAGACTGACAGCGCCGTTTTTAATAACACGGTAGCATATCTGCATTTGGGATTCTCCTGACAAACTGCTTGATCTTTTGTCTATAATTCTAAAACAGTTTAATGATTTTCCTCACTTTTCCTGCCACGAGAAAACAACGGTGCTGTTATACAGTATGTTGGACGAGTCCACGCCAGCTTTCGTTAACCAATTTTCCTAGTTTTCTGTTAAGTTTTTGGCTTCTTTTTATGTAAATTTGGTTCACTTAAATAGAATAGCTTTGCCATGATTATTTCTGCTTGGAAAGTTCCAACATGTAGCAAATTTACGTGGAAGGAAACTTGAAAGAATGGTTACCCTAAGCGGATGTAAAGTCCTTCAAAGAATAGCGCCACCGTCGCTTTCTCGTGGCAGGAAAAGTGATGATAATCATGAAACTGTTTAGAAACTAATAGACAGATATTACGCAGTTTGTCACGATAATCCTGAATGAAGATATGCTAACGTGTTATTGAAAACGGCGCTGTCAGTCTAAATATATCAGGAATCAAAATGGCGGTCTTAGAGGATATATCGAACATTTTTTTATTTACTACCGAAATCAATGCTAAGGACAAAAGAGAGTAGGCCTAAATTCAATCTTAGAATCAGGATAATAGCTTTTTTTTTTCAGAAAAAAAATTCATGATACTGTATATTTGGCAAAAGCACTATTAAATGCAATCCAAAACAAAACATTTAATAAGGTTTTTAAAGCGCTACATTTTTTGAGACACCCTGAATATGCAAGCAATTATTTTTAAATATTAATACTTTTATAAAGACTCTCATTAGCAGCACACGAAATTCACTTCATTTAGTAAGTCGCAGTAGAGGGATTTACGAGATGCAGTAATTTACTATAACGAGATTTGCTACAACTGCACATCATTCAAAAACCTCGACAAAGTTTGATGAACAAAGAAAACTTCTAACGGACGCTGTTTATAACAATTTTTATAATATCACCGAAAATTTCTTTTCTGCTCTTTGACTGTTTAATTATCGCCCAAAATAAGGTTATCGTAAAAAAATATGATAGTAATCAGTCACTATCGGGGTAATCAGTCATGCTTCAACTATAAAATAATGCTTTTTTTATTCTCCGGGTGCCAAGTGAGATGCCAAACAATTTTAGAGCAAAATATTGTTGCAGACGAATTATTTCTTTGCTTGTCTTATGGTTTTGTTTTGGCATTATAGCAGAAACTTATATAAAAGAGTGAGGAAACTAAATATCCGCTTGAAGGCGTTAAGTCAAAATTATGTTTTTTCTCTCATTCCTTTATCTAAGAAATTAAATCCTAGAAAGCTTTATTATAATACTGCCGATACAGAGGAAAACACTATTTTGACTATTATAATTTACCGATAATTCTTTGCACTCTACGCAGTACCATTTTTCCATCTCCGCTTCACCTCTTACCATCTTCCGGTAAAAACTTCTCGTAATTCCAGTGTTACAAGTTCGGTGTTGCCAGCGATGGCAAGCATCACATTTCAATGCTTCTTGCCTAGGTTTTACAGTCTTACTGCATAGCACACACAACTCAGATTCAGATGCCTGCGACATTTTCGAATTGCAAAAATGAGGAATGAAATATGTCCAATTTTGCGTTTATTTTATATAGCACTGGAATGTGAGAAATTTGATAATTCTTGTTTACTGAATGATGAGAGGTAAAAGAGTAGACAAGAAAAAGTGACCTCTTTTGAATAATCTTCAATTAACATTTTCGCTTAGAGGTTTTGAAAATAATTTGTGCAACATCCTGCTGTTACGACACGGGATCACACTATCAAAGTTTTTGCACAATTGTATTGCAGCAAATGAGTGAGAGGTCGCGCAAATTTATGATTAAATGTTACGCGCACCTGTCGGCGATTAGATTGAACAACACGTGAATTAGATAAAAGGTGTCTGGAAAGCCCTGCTCAGATGTTGTGGAAAAAGTGCCGCCATGGTCAACTATTTTCCCAGCAAGATATCAAAGTGCCGCCATGGCCATTGGCCAAGGCCAGCCGTTTAATATTTTTTCAAAGGTTTAAATGTTTTTTCATATTAGTTTAAGATCACATACCCAATTTTTCCTAATTGCTAAACTTATTTTTTATTAATAAAATTGCAGTAGTTTTTAACTTTTTGCTTTTGCTACGCCTCCAAAACTTTGGTTTATAAAATTGTGCTTTTATTGTTTTTGTTGTCAAAAAATTACTAATGAGGAGTGAGCAGTTGTGAGGTAAAAAATGTTTCGTGAAAGATGTTCTTTGCAACTTGCTTTATTGAATCGAACAAAAGCAGAACTGAACTCAAAAATCTTGATATATTTGCAAACGTTAACCTCGAACCCAGAAAAATAAAAACGAGATACTTGATTAGCTGCTTATCAACTCACACAAAAAATCAATTAAGGTGGCATTTATCTTCATGCGCTTTTTTATTAAAATATTTGATTGCATTTCATACTTACGATATACGATTGATTGAGAGTACAAAACTAAAAAAGTATGTTTACATTAAAGCGTTTAGTCGCCATTTAACGCAGAACACCAACAATAGAAAATATGAAGTTATTTTTTTATCTGGTAAACCGACAAAAACATATTCCGGATGTCGGATTTCAAGTTTGTCGTTCATTGAATAATCGATATCCGGATAAAACTTCAACTGCAAGCGCAAGCTTGAGCGGTGATAATATTTTGCTTGGTGTATGGTTCAATAATTTTTCCAGTTGCAATACATTTATTAAGTTGCAATAATTGTTCAATTTTTCATTCGGTTTTAGTACGAACACCAGAAATTCCTTCTGACGAAAATTTGGTTGAAACATTGAAACTCATTACGCTTTCATTGATTCACAGTCATGCTGTTTCCGATTTTCTAATTTCTACGTTTTGCCGTTTTTAAGTGAGAAGTTCATTAAATGAACTTCGAATGTTTCCAAAAAAATTAGATTTCAATGTTTCCACAAAAATAAGATTTCAATGTGAGGAGGAGATCAGAAGGTATCGTGGGATATATAACTGTGTGAAATATTTTTTGTGGTATTATGCCGTTTTTGAATGAGACTGCCTTGGTGCACCAACTATGTCAAAATATTTGTCATCTAAATATCTACTAACAGGCGCGTAGCCAGGATTTGGAAAAGGGGGGGGCTATTTTGAAAGAGTGAGAAAAGTGCAAACGACCTTGACCCGAATTTGCATTGTTCTTGAATCAGTTTTACACGGTTTGTCCGAAAATTCAGACGAAATTTCTCGAAAAGCTCGGAAATTCGAAGGTTTTTTCCGCCCAAAATCAAGTGATCTCCAAAAAAAAAAAACGTCTTCGCCGAAATTGAGACTGATTTTTCGGCCAAATTCGGAAATTCAAACGTTTGAGGGGGGCTGTTTTCCTATGGGGGGGGCTATTTTCAATTTTTTACAAAAAATCGCCCTCAAAAGCACCAAAAACGTGCGATTTTGCATACTTCACAAGCCAATGGGGGGGCTCGAGCCCCCCCGCTCCCCCTGGCTACGCTACTGTCTACTAATACCAAAATCAATTAACCAGCTAATACCAAAAACCGTAATCGAGACTGAAATCATGTTGCACCAGCGATGACGTTGTATCGTTACTAAATCAATCATGTTTCTGTAAAAATATTTATATTTTTTATGGGCTACGAAAAATGACAAATTATGCCTTTATTAAAGTTAATATCAAAACATAAAAAGAATTTAATAGAGAATAAGAAGTGTTATTTCATTAATAATGTAAGCACAAGGTGTGATATGCAAAGTGGAATAATTACGTGATTTCCACTCACATAACATTAAACTTTTCATTCGTATTTTTGCATTGCAAAACACCCGCTTTCAAAAAATTGCTTTTATAGATTTGGTATTATCATTTTTTCAGTAATTTGTTTTTTTTTAGTAATTCTGCTTTGGTACTCTTAATTTTCGAAGCAAGTAAAATTTTCGCCAAAAGTTTAAGTTATAGCATGTATAGGAAATAGGCAAACAAATTAAAAATAGATTACATCTTTATCGTGCATACTCGCGCCAGTTTAAATGATGAACGCGCGTTTTAACCAATCGCTTCCGCTGGCAGGCATTCACTTGTGCATCTGTTGCAATATGTTGTTTGTTTCAAATTCAAAATTAACTTAACTGCGTTCCATTTTCAATTGCAGCAACCAACTGAATAAAAATAAATACAACTGAGTTGAAATGTTACGCTATAAGCTTAGTGTAACATAAATGATATTACTTTATACCATGACAGACATCTGGTGAACTCAAGTAGTGGTTTATTCATTTTTCCACTTTTCATAAATTAAGTTTTTTTATTTTATTTTATGAAGTTATTAGTTACTAGGAGGCATATAAAGTTATTAAGAGGCATGCCGCAGTCACACTCCAATCAAGTAGAACGTCATCATAAAAAACCACAAATGAAACGTAAAGCCAACTCGATAGCTTTATAAAAGAATCCCGACTTTGACCACTGAGATTGCGATCTCTAGGATGACGAAATCACCACGTACCTATCGGTATGCGTGATGTTATTTGCCCGAAAAATCAATTCAGTGATGCGGGCAAATCAAAGCGCTGCTCTCGATGATGACGAAGTCACTAGATGTCGAAGTCTCCATGACGAAATGTCTAGATGACAAAGTGACTGGCATCCCATTGAAGTAGGCTAACTTGAAATATACTTCCATGCCTGTATCACTAACAGAAGTAAACCATTGTTTTTAAATAATCACTGATATGTAGCTAGCCATAATTCAAAAATTATAGTAATTGAAGGTCAAAGACAGTGGCATCACTTGTGATTTGAGCTAAAAACAGAGGAAGGACAATTTTCACTTGAAATACAGAAGCTTGTTAATGCTTTCCGCAAAATTGGTTTCTGCTAAATATTCATTACATTTTCAGTTGGTGCGGCATGCACTTGGGGGCTCTGACTGTAGCGGAGCAACATTTGAGCTGCCATAAGGGGATAGTTCCTCTACCAGTTACATTACCTGTGGTTGATGGTTAAAGATCTCTGTTTTGATCAATGTGGTAGGCCCAGGATTATTTCAATTTGCACAAGCAAAAGCTTTTAATAAACTGCTGTTTCAATTGGCTTTCAACAAACACCTACAGGTAATGGTTCTAAAATGGTCTTGACCTAGCCTAAAAAAATTCAAATAAATGTAGTTTACATTTTCAAAGTTCAGAAGTTCGATAGCTTAAAAAATTTTAATCAGTTACTGGTAGGCTACCGGTATGACCGGTATGTCATAATTTATAGTGTTTCGGTACTACGTTATTACTACACAATATTCTATAAGCCTAATGCGTTTCATAACGCACACCAGGCAAAGTTTGGAGAAAATTTATGACACAAGTTTAATATTTTAGCGAAATTCGCTCCTTTATTAACTTTATTTTTGTACCCCAAGTGCTTTAGCTAGGTTAGTTTGAAAGTCATTCCGAAAACAAAATCAGCATAGGCAAATGCTCATTTCTTATCAGCTAATAATCTCCTGAGGCTTTAATTTGATTTATTTCAATCACATTGCGTTTTAATCAGGGATATCTAGAAGATCGGAATCGCTTACTTTGCTTCTTTCGCACGTTTCATGTGACAACAGTGGTGCTATGCAGCGCTTTTAGATTCTCGGACGCTTGAATGATCACAAAGCGAAACTGCTTGTTCTGTGCAATGCACGTTGGTAAAATCACTAGCACGTGTTGGGTAGTGAGCAGTGGTTGACATTTAGAAGTCTAGTTACTTTAATACGTTCAGTAATTGCAATCTATGTTGAAAGTTCGGGAAAACGTTCATGATAATGAGATTAGGTGTAGATTATAAAAGCGCAGTTTACAAGACTAGTCAACAGTGCTATGGTTTATAATCTGTAATCTTGTACTGTACTATAGTAGTCTACTAGACAGTAATCTATGCAATTTTTTCAGTGATTGGCTTGGTAAATGCGAATGTATTAGCTACTTTTCGAAATCGTAGTTGTTAAGATCAAGTGCAGTAAATTTAACTCAACAATACTGTGCTTGCGGTTTAGTTAGTTATGAGACTATCCTTGCTTGGAACTCTTCGGAGATATAAAACAGCTTTATGGTTTGGAAGAGCATAAAAGTTGCTCGAACTTAAAAGAAGTCGTCATTAAACCCAATCATTGTAGCCAAAACGTCTCCCCAACCTGCCATCTGTAAGTTATATGTATTGTAATTGTTTTTTCTCATTCTGGTAAATGAAATTATTGAATTTGCTTGTTTGTCGCTGGCATTCTTTTCAAGTTTCTAAGTTCAATTCAATGGAGTTTATTTTTTCCATGTCTGGCATGGAAGCAGCAAAAATGACCATACGGTCTTCAAAGTTCAATGCTACTGTAAAAAACAGCAAAAGAAAAAAGCAACATAACATCAGCGCTTACATATTTACAGCATTTTGATCAACTTAGTGTGTAACATTTTACATTTACAGAAAAGCAGCAAAATGACTAGTTGGCATTATCAATAAACACTAGCATGACCCCAAAAATAGGAATAAAAACACTTTTCATATTGGCATCATAATAATTTCGTTTACTGTTGCATTTCAACTATATCATAAGATTATTAAGTTGTAATAGTACCTTGCTGTTTTGAGATTAAATGGTCCTTAAGTTTTCTTGAAAATGTTTTTGGGGGATATTTTTTGAGGTATGGGGGAATTTTGGCCCGGATTACAGGACCAGTTACATTTGTTGCTTTTCTTCCAAGGAAAAGATTGGTTGTTTGGATGTAATAGTTACCTTTATCACTGTATCTTGTGTTGTGTTTGTGAATTGAAGCAGCTATCTTGAATAAACCAGAGGTTATATTGTTTACCTTGTACTGGATTCGATGCATAGATTTGGCAGTTTCAAGGAAGAGCCTATCATTACTTGTTAGTTATTTCAACTAAAGTAAAAAGTTTATATATTCAGCAATATCATTGTAACAATGGGTAACATCTCTTTTATTTGTATCTTTGTATGTTTGAAAAAGAAATGTTGCGGTATATCTACCTAGAAATTAGCTGAAATTATTTTACTGCTAACTCATGTAACTGATGTACAAAAATTAACTTTGTAGTTCAAGGGATGACTGTCGTGTTTAATAGTACATTTATGTGGTTATTTTCAGGTTTCTTCAGTAAAACCCACAGCCCATGTTGAGAATCATTATACCGTAATGGTAATTATCCAAGCTTTTTTGCAACAGGAAACGTAGAGACTTTTATTTACAATTGTTGGAAAGTGTTTTTGGAAAGTGTTTTTGACTTTTATTTACAATTGTTGGAAAGTGTTAACCCTAACCCATAATCATCTATTTGACATCTAGTGGAATGCAACAGCTTTCATGCTAAACCAGTTGAGCTTTTTTTTTGTTTCCATCAAAATTTTCCATCAAAAGATGAGATTTCTTTTCCCGTTAAAAATTTACTTAATGAACTGCAGTTTGTATGAAAAATTTACGGTCGTTTTTGAAAGTTTGATGGTAAGGTAAAATCAGGGAGATCTAGAATATCGGGATTGCTAACTCAATTTGGCTACTGACAACTGGAGAGTTACAACAATTTTTTCAAATAGATGTTTATTAGACATTACATACGCTGTATATGGGTTCTTGACAACATATATGGCATTAATAGTCATCCCTACAAAAACTACTGGGCTTAGTGAGGGAGTATGCAGAGTACAGGTTCAATTCCCGAGGTAGTCAAATAACTGGCGCCACCTTTCCAGGAAAAACTAAGGCATTGCAGCCAGACTGGTGACTAGCCATCAACTGTCCAGTTGATAGTGCGCTATATGATCATCGAGATGTTGTTCACTGGTTCGGTACTTGCACAGGGCATATTGCTGTATTGACCTTGGGAAAGACACTCTACGCTAATTTCCGTCAGAGCCGTACAGTTTACCAGTCGAGGTGGCCTAGTCTGACAGAACATTTGCAAACAGAACCGAAAATAGTAAACAAACACAGTACAGCTGATTTCAAAATGGACCAAGCAATACCATAAATACGTATTGCTTTATAAACATATAGCTGACAACAAGCTTAGAATGTAGTCGCTACTGCATGCACATTGTTACTTCTAGTTCAGTCAATGAGCTTTCGAATATGCTTCAATTGGACATTTAAAAAGTCAATTTGGAAATTTTTCCTAAACATTTTTCCTAGGGGTCTTCTATAGTAGGGCAGCTGTTGAGTTTCTTCAACTGGTTCTTTGCAAAGCGATTAAAACCGTCCGGACA
Source organism: Trididemnum nubilum (assembly GCA_963965965.1). Classification (NCBI taxonomy): domain Eukaryota; kingdom Metazoa; phylum Chordata; class Ascidiacea; order Aplousobranchia; family Didemnidae; genus Trididemnum; species Trididemnum nubilum. Next base: position 41,359,188 of record OZ014483.1, read on the forward strand.
ATGAACTTAAAGTTTGTGTGGTCTGAGCTACATTTGATATCAGTAAGATCACAGAATCTGCTTGCATTCGCGACTGCAGTAGAAGCGTTCGTAAATACAGCCCGTGCATTGTTCAATGTCAACAGCCTTTTCATATTTTTAGCATACGATGCCAAAGCATTGAAAAATTGCATTGCAAATACCGTAGTTGCAAAGCAAAACGCACTGGCTCTGCAAGTCCGCCACGGTTTGCCATTTTGAACAGCTTTTAATGCTCTTCGAATAGACTTTCAGTAACTTCTGAAGAGGTATTGCTTGAAATCAATAATTTCTTGCAAGACGTGCATTTTCTTTGGTTGTCAATTCGCCGGGCGATGTAGCCGCTCACATAGTAACATATTGCAACATCTGCCTGGGAAATGTCCTCCAAAGTCACATTGGAAAAAATTACCTCCAGCCAATTGTAGTCCTCTTCCATATCAATATGATTTGAGAGCTCATTGTACAGTTCACACTGTTGAATCGTTGTTAACAAGGCATCTTGCTGTAGCAGACTTAAGCAGTGGATCTTTTTTCTGAATGCGGTAGATGTTTCACGGAGGTTAAGTAATTACCACCATTACTGTGATGGTACCATCCAAAGCGTCCTTCTAAAGAAGCAGACGTCAGCTTTCCAGTTAAGAAGTACTGAAAACCATGATTGTCTTTTGGAGCAAGTGCTTAGCCAACTCGGGTATTGCTGTCATAGACTGAATGCAGGCCATAAAAGTTTGTGCGGTAAACCCTGCCTTTCCGAATTGCTTTACTTGCAAAATATTAGGATGGCTTCTAAATATTTCAAACCAGGGTGGTCATGCTGCATGTGTTGAATTGACATGTACATTTTCTCTTTCTATCTTTGATCTAAAGCCAAAATATAATTACTCAGTAAGGGTGTTTACAACACATTTTACACTATTTATATCATTCGTCGCCACATGCTAGCATGGAATTGTGCGCTACTTACTGCACTACAATGAATGTTTTCCATAAATACAGCAATCACATTTATGATTAGATAGTAGACACCATCGAACTTACTGCACACTTTGGCAATACCAATCTTCAAGTACAGAAGCATTTCTACCCTGTTATTATCCTTACCTAACTGAAAGCTAGACATACCTTTGTAAGGTGCGTCGACTGATAAAATTTTCCATTTGGTGGAGATAAAATCGAGGTAACGAGCAGTTTCAGAAAACTCAGGATGACCCTCCAAATAAAACTCAAAGCACGAACACTTGATTCATGAAAAACTCCTATAAAATTGAACATTTGACCAAGACAAATACTTTTAATTTATGCAAAAGCAAACCTTTTGCGGTGGCTACCATTAGTCTCGGTCACATTACCTCATCTAGGAAAACTAGTTGTGAAACAACACCAATGCTTGTGCTGTAATTAAAATTTCAATATGTTTTGTATAGTTTGTCTTAATTCTAACTAAAAGGACATAGATGTTGTCGCAGTAATATTAAAAACAGGAGAGTATATCAGCAGACACTTCCCTTTCATCAAATATACTAATGCATATCAATTGAAAAATCTTGTACCGTAGTCTATAGTCATCGTGCTATAGCAGCTGTTTTGCTGTAACTGTACTGGTAACCTGACAGCCAGATTTATCGCAAAACTTTCAACTTACCAAGGATATGTTGAAGTGATGTTTGGGCAATGCTATTTGGGTTGAGGGATACTTTTTCAATGCATGGGCAACTTTTAGGGGTTTTCCTTCTTCTATGCGATAAAGGTGCTTCAAATAGGCAAACTGAGCAATGCATTTGTTGCCAAGGATGTACTTATGACAAAGTGTTGGTGAGAGCATCAGTCACTTATTCATAAACTGTTGTACAAATTCTTAAAGTTGTGCGTGAAGTCGAATGTGAAAAAGAGACGCTCTCTTGGGATAAATGGATGCCTATACTGGGGGATTTATACTGGCTCTATACTGGCTCACCATGGCAGAGATCCACAAAAAGCTTCCTAAAATATAAAAAAGGTAAAATTGCATACCAGCTACTTAACACAGCTGCTATCATTACTTCTCTTGTATAGTATTAGTATTAAAGTTTGTGGATGTAGTCATGTCATTTCAAATTAAATCCCATCTGTATTCACTCGGTTTGTTCAGCTCATTTAATGGATGAGAAAATTTAGCAAAGCTTACCACATACTTGCCATTGAAACCTGTCACCTATGAAAATATAAACTCACAGCACCCAAATGGGTTTTACTGCTTAAGTTAGTAGGGAAGATATCCTTCTTTCATGAAATTGAATAGCAACATCCATAACAGTTTACATACACCATATAGAAAACTGACTACTCCACTCGGACAGACTACACGAGTATTCTTGAAATCAGATGTTAATGTTGGCAGTACTTCCTTCATTATGCTATGTCGAGATATAACGAAGTAATATGCGCCTAATACACTTAGTTGCAGGCAATTTCTATTTCATACTTATATTGTATGTACAGTAAAAACCAAACAACGAAAACATCTTACAGGTTGCATATGCGGTTGTCGGTTTTCAAAGCAAGAACATCAAAACAATGTTAGATTCCTTCCATCACTCCATATTCTCATCTGATTGTCCATCAAGTGTGCATGCTGTTACGTAATGTACCGGAAGCGATATCACCAATGCAATGCAAGTGCTTGCAGTGAAATCAGATGACCAATCACAGCAGATTTGCAAACAGGACAGCAAATTCAAAACTCTGTAGTGGTCTTTATAATGCTGGCTGAATACAATTAAGGATTGTAAGAAGATCTTGGTAGTAGAGCAGAAGAAATAAACATTTGCACTTCAAGCTTGTGGGTAATAATAATTGTACCAAGAAGTTTCGGTGAATCCAATGGCTGGTTAGAACTTTTGATATAATGGTAAAAAATGCTGCTACCTTTTTCCACATACACAAAACCGCTTGGTAAAGATTCAGATTTTAACATTTCTTTGAACTCCCGAGAAATTTTTTTCTTTCAAATAGTAGCTCACATGTTTATTGATTTGACTGTTTTCATTTATCAGTACAGCTGAGGATGTGCTTGATGTTGTGGGTTGGGGTGCAGATGAATTTGAAGACAAATATTGAGGCAACAAAGGAAAAATATGAGGGACCGCAGTTGGCTTCAAGCAAATTCGCTCCAGACTTTGGCTTAAACAAGCCTGTTTATGTGATTCTGTGTGATCACTTGACCTAGTTTTAAAATTATCCTCAGTAAAATGATGAGCACAACGAGGAATTGCTTTAATTCATTTTTGCCTCAATACTGGTACTGCATATCTTTTTGTGCAAATCTGAATAGTGCAACTGGTTCTGATTTCTTGCTAGATTTATAACTAAATTTACATTCAGGAACACAACAAGAGCTAACCATTGCATTTGGTAGCCTATAGTATATCATCCAATTCGAGAATAAAGATAAAATTCTAAAAATTTATAGCAAAATATCAGCTAAAATTTTACAATAATGTGTATAGCATCACTCCACTTCAGACTAACCAATAGGAAATACCGGTCGACCACTGGCTACCGGTATATGTCTACCTAGGAGTGCAATAGAGGTTGTAATTTGCTAACAGACTCACTCTCCAGACTCTAAGTTTTTGAAATGCTCTAGAGGGTTATAGCCACATACCAGTAGGCTACTGAGTAGGCTATTTACCGGTACGTATGACAGGTGGGTTCAATTCAATTTATTAAGACAGCAAAAGACTGTTCAGTCATCAAAGTCAACTGTCAAAAGTAGCAGTTAAACATCATTACCGGTAACAATTGAAATTAAAAGCAGAAATCAGACTATTTAGAGCAGTGTACAAACTTCTTACGCTCAGAGTCTTGTCCCTGACAGGAACCTCCCTCAACTCACCCCCCAAATGATAAATAATAATAGGCACTAATTAATTTCCTTTTGAATTCTATTTTGAATTTACAGAAGTTCATCTCTTTTATCTGTAATGGTGTTTCGTTCCAGATTTTTGGTCCATTACACTGCAAACACTTTTGGGCTTGTTTCGATGAAACTCTAATAATGAAGTAGTTTTTTTTTGATGTTTTTTTCTGGTGTTGTGTGAATGGATGTTATCTAACATTGTAGCCGATAGCATAATTATTAGTTGATGCACTGCAGATGTTTAAGGCTTTGTTGTGTACTTTGTGCATCAATTTAGCTAATTCAAGTTGAAAAATATCTGCAGCTTTAGTATTTGTAGCCTTGAGAATAATGGTGTTGCTCGTGTTCTTTTATTGCTATAAGTGATGATTCGCATTGCTGTTATTTGAAGTAAAACTAAAGGTCTCATATTCGAATTGGAGGCACTGTCCACTGAAGTAGGCCTACCCTAATTAATCTTACGCCTATTTTAATGTTTCATCAGGCTCGATTGTAACTTAACGTTTGACCTCAACTATAACTAACTACGAGAAACTTCAAAGTGTATTTTTTTCTGCGTCATTGCCGACTAGCAACTAGTACTACTAACACAAACGCAACACCCTGCTAAATGCTCATGAGCTCAATGACTAACCCTCCAGTTGTCACCAGTCATCCGGAACGTGACACAAGTAAGCAATCTCGTTGTTCTAGTTATCCTCGGTTAAAATTTATGCTTTTTTTTTGAAAGTTTGATGTTGAAGTTAAAATTTTAATCAAATTAAATGCTGAATTATTCACAACCTTCAGACTCCGGCTAAATCCTGCTGCATTTAAACGCTGATATCTAACAACAGAGCATTTTGTGTAAACATATTAAAACGTCAAAATTACTGGCTAAATCAGTGTGTTCTTGACAATTAATTGATTGCTTGATTTGTCCGCGAAAGATCCTTTTGCAACTTTCCTGTGGCAATTCTAATCAATCTTTATGACTGTCGCGTATGCTTAGTGAGCGACTAAATAAAAATTTGTTTTGTTCTGTGCTGTTAGTTAATGTAACCAAAATGTTATTTTTTTTAAACTAATACCTGTTCGAATGTTTACGGCTATAACTGAAAATAATCACCAATTGCACTGTTCAGGATTTCGAAAGAACAATTCAATGTGTGAACCGCTTTGTCTCTGTGAACATGGATCTAGCAAACCTTGCAACATTGCTCCTTGCCCACCTTTGTCAACAATGTCCACCCTTACCCAGGCCCCATCAGCAACCATCCTCACCCCAGGCACCCTTGCTCCATCTGCCATCTGGATGTGGGCAGAGATTCTCTTCAATGCTCTGCTTGCCTCAAGTGGGTGCATTTCCTTTGCTCCTTTCTTACCCGTGCTGACTTTCGCACAATCTGTACAACTGGCACTGCAGTGGGCTGGCGATGCCCAGCGTGCCATCCCCAAAAGAAAACTGGCTCCCCCACTCAGACCAGTCTCCTTGTTACGCCGCCTGCGTCCCCTCCCCCAGGGTTCCCCCCACTACCGCCTGGTTTTTATTACTCACGTCCACCTCGGGGCCTCCCACGTTACCCTTGCTCCATTTGCTCTCTCGAGGTAGGTAAGGATTCTTTAAAGTGCTACACCTGCTCCAAGTGGGTGCATTTCTCCTGCTCCTCTCTGACTCGAGCTGACTTTCGCAAAATCTGCGCGGCCGGCTCCCCCATGGGTTGTAATTGCCCTGCTTGTCTCAATGGGGACCTTGCCTCTCCCACCCACCGGCCAGCGTCCCCCCGCCTCGTCTCTCCAGCTCTGCCCCCACCCACACCCACTCCACTTGCTTGCTCAGATCTTATGGATTCATCTCTGTCTCTACCCTCACATCCTCCCCTTCTTAACACCTGCCCTCCTTCCGCCTTCACCCTTCCTGCCTCATCACCACCGCCCACAGCTTCACAGCCGGTCCACAACTTGCCACCGCACCCTCAAGGAAATCCACGCCTCTCACACAATCTCAGAATTCTGCAATGGAATGCCGGCGGTCTTTCCTTTTCCAGCCGTGCTGAACTGATCGCCTTTCTTTCTGGCAACCACTATGACCTCATTTTGCTCCAGGAAACCCATCTTTTGTCAACCAAAAAGTTCCAAATCCCTGACTATTATACCCTCCGCACGGACCGGACTTTCGGTAGACAAGGCCCTGTTTCCTCCGGTACTCATAACACTGGTGGTGGTGTCCTCACTCTCATCCACTCTGACCTGGATTTCTCTCCTGTTTCTGTCTCCTCTCTGTCTTCCCAGGACCCCTACTCAGACTACACCTGTGTTAAAGTCCTTCTCTCCAACCACTCTCCTCTTCAATTTCTTAACCTCTACTCCCCTCCCATCAGAAACAGTCCTTCTGATTCTCGCACCAGCACCTTCTATCCTGACATCCTTCCTAACTCCCCTGACACTTTCATCCTCGGAGACTTCAATGCTCACTACCCAACGTCGGACAGACTCATTCCCCCTAACCTGCTCGGAAATGACTTGTTTTGCTGGATCACTTCCTCCGGTCTGGAACTTCTGAACGACCCCGCCTCTCCCACGCTCCTTCACCATTCCACTGGGAGCCGTTCTTCCCCTGATATCTTGTTAGCTCCTGCGTCTCTCGCTCCCCACTGTGAGTGGCGCACTCTCCATGGCCTTGGCTCGGACCATCTCCCCATAGAAATTGTCCTCCCCTCTTTCCAGTTCGTCAACCAAACACACGTCCCCCCAAATTCAACTACAAAGAAACCAGTTGGGATATTTACCAATCTTGTATTGCTGAGCACCTTCCCTCTCTTAATTTTGATGCACTCAACATCCACCAGGCTGCCCACTCCTCTTCCCTATTCTTAGTCGAAGCTGCCAAGGCCTCTATCCCCTTTTGGCCGCCTTGGTCGTTCCCCCCAAAGCCTGGTGGTCCCAGGAAGCGGAATCTGCAGTGCGGGAACGACGGAGGACCCGCTCCGTGGCACACCGATCTGAGTCGCACCGCCTCAGATACATAGATGCTTCTCGTAGGGCGTCCTCAGTCATTTCTAGAGCCAAATCTGCAACCTGGCAAGCCACCTGTTCTAACCTGTCTCCCCGTTCTGATCCTCGTGCTGTCTTCAGGCTTCTCAATGCCATCTCGGGCAAAAAAAAACACCTCCCAAGACTCTTCTTTTCCCGATTGCACTTGCCCTCTTGACACTGCCAACCACTTTGCCTCTTATCTTCGCTCACGTCTATCTCAAGCGACACCCCGTTCCTCGCGCAGAGCTGAACCTTCCACCCCGTTCCGCAGTTCATGAATGAACTCCGGAAAGCTAGCTGTGAGGATGCTTCTTCCGTCCATAGATCTTTCTGCTCCCCCTTCTCCTTGACTGAACTCTCCACTGCTATCAGCAATTTCTGCTCTTCCACTGCGTCTGGCCCTGACCAGATTGCCTACCCTTCACTAAAGCACCTGCCTGAACCAGCACAACTCCTCCTTCTTTCTCTTTTTAACAGGTCCTGGCACTCTCACACCTTCCCCTCTTGTTGGAAACCTACCACTATCATTCCCATTCATAAACCTGGAAAACCCACTTCCTCTCCGTCCTTTTTTCGCCCCATTACCCTCACCTCCTGCATCTCCAAGCTTTTTGAGCGCTTGATTCTTTCTCGCCTAACTTTTCACCTTGAATCGAATCATCTCCTCTCGACTTGCCAGGCCGGCTTTCGTCCTGGTAGGTCACCCCTTGACCAAATTCTGTCTCAATCAATCTGGGACGGCTTCCAAAAGAAAAAACCTCCAGACCGAACGATTTTGGCTTCTGTTGACTTCTCCAAGGCTTTCGACTCGGTCTGGCACTCTGCTCTTTTTCACAAACTCCTCTTGCTCAAACTCCCCCCTTGCTTCGTTCTTTGGGTGCGCTCCTTCCTTTCTGATCGTAGAGCTAAAGTCCAGGTTGGTGGTTCCCACAGCCGCTCCTTCCGCATCAGACGTGGGGTCCCCCAGGGCTCAGTACTTGGTCCGGTCCTCTTCATTCTGTTTGTTGATGACATCACTAAGGATTTACTTCGGGGTGCCCATGCCTCCCTGTATGCTGACGATCTGGCCATTTGGTCCTCCTCCCCAGACCCGCTAAAAGCCTCCTCTGTTGTCCAATCCTCCCTCGCTTAGAAACATGGTCCAACTTATGGAGACTTCCACTCAATCCAAAGAAGTGTGAGTCGTCCTTTTTCTCTACAGATCCCCATCAAGCCACTTTCCAACCCCGACTGAACCTCTTGGGCTTCCCTCTTTTGTTCAATCCCACCCCTAAATTCCTTGGAGTAACCTTTGATCGGACCCTATCCTTTGGGGCCCATGTCCAATCCCTGTGTTCCAAATTCTATCCACGCCACAAAGCCCTTCGCTCAATTGCCACTGCCTCTTGGGGTCCCACAAAAGAATCTCTCTCCTTACTCTACAAAGCCTTTGTCCGTTCGGTGCTTACATATGCCTCTCCTGGATGGTTCCCATTCCTTTGTAACACTGCAACCAATCACTTGGAAGTTCTACACAGAGCTGCATGCAGGGTCATTACTGGTTGCCTCTCTTCCACCCCCTCCTCACTACTCCTTCTCGAGGCCCAACTCCCTCCTCTAAAGCTGACTCTAGAGCATCAGACCCTCTACTCCTTTGAACGTGCTCTGCGCCATCCCCCCGACTTCTCCAGCCTTTATGCCCTGGCAATTAGAAACGTTCCCTGTCGACTATAGAAGAAACCCTCCTGTAGATCATTCTGTTCTTCAGCCACACAACCACTCCCATCCCCACGCGAGTCTCTGATCACGTGCCCCCCTTTTCCCCCATGGTCCACAACCCACTTCAGTGTTTCCCCCTTCATTCCCGACTGCTCAGGCAACAGTGCATCTCGACTCCAAATTGCTTCAAGCGGACTATCCTCCCTCCCCCCGTCTGATATCCAAGTATTGACTGACGGATCTGTCCCCTCCCTTTTTGGTCCCGGTGGCGCTGGAGTGTATGCTCCAAATGCAACACATCGAATTCCTTATCCTTTTCCACCGGTCCAATTGCCTCCAGCTTCACAGCTGAAACCTTTGCACTCAAGCAAGGTCTTGCTTGGTGTACTAGCCATTTGATGACCTGCAAATTCCAGTCAGTCCTTTTCCTAATCGACTCTCAATCAGCCCTCTGTATCCTTTCTTCAGCCCCCTCTTATCTCCTGCCTGAATCCCTCTGGTATGTTTGGTCCCTTGCCTCCTCCCTCTCGAACAATACCAGTTTGAGCTTCCAATGGGTCCCCGGACACGCAGGTCTCCCCAGAAATGAAAAAGCGGATTTACTTGCCAAAACTGGTGCCTCTCTGCCCACTGATGCGATCCCAAGCCCTTTCCCCCCAGTTAGTGCCAAAGTCCGTTATTGCCAATACCGCAATTGGAGACGTCACATCTCACATTTCCATCTGAACTTCCAAGTCCCCGAAGTCTCTTTGGAGGCTCCTTCTTTCTCGCTCCATACGCAGTGAGCTCTCCCGTCTTCGCTGCCATGGTCACAGTCTTCTTTTATCTTCATATCTTCACAGGATCAGTCGGAAAGAGACTTCTGATTGTAGTGCCTGTGGACACCCTCTACAGGACCTCAATCATCTCCTCCTCGACTGTCGTGCTTCTGAACCCCTTCGCAAATCTATCTTTGGCTCCTCTCTCTCTATTCTCGACCTATGGTCCAGACCTTGGGGTGTGGCCCGACTGTTGGGTCTCCGCGGAGTTCCTCCGCGCCCCCATCCCTCGGAAGGGGTCGGGTAGTACCACCACCACAGTCATCAACCGATGCCAATTTATTTCGGAATGCGAGTCATCATCACCGAAAATCGTGACAAGGCTGGTGGATTTTTAACGGAAACCTCGGCGTCGTTCATTCGCTTTCAAATCACACTCTTTTTGTTCGTTGCAATCATTAACTGATTGCCATCTTTCCAGTAACCAATCAACAAAACGACACCTACTATCCAATTCGACCAATCTATTCCGTGACCGTGGCAAAAGCGCAAGGACAAACCATTCCACACGTTACAATTTGGTTTGACAAACCAAAATCGTCAACTGCAACTGCCTGCCTATGTCGCCATGTCACGTGTAGCTTCCTTTTCATGCATCTCCTTTTTAAAGCTGTCCATGGCAAGTCATTTCGCATTTCCATTTCACTCCTACTTCTTCTCCGAGCAGGTGCAATAGGACTACATTGCAGCGAAGGCCCTGCTATATCAAAAAGCCTAACGATGTCGTGTTGCTACCTCTTTGGGTGACAATGGAAACGCAACAACTTCACCACTTTTTCATTCTTGGCCCTAGCTGCTTTCGGCATCCTTCTTTTTGCTCTGTGTCAGTGACTTACCCTTTAGGTCGCTTGACCTTGCGCTTGTGCACAACTCGTCGTTTGGAATCCTTGCCTACATTCGTGTACGTGCATTAAGACCAAATGTTGGCCATCAACATTCCTAGGCATAAAACAAAACCACTTGGACGTTGTCGCGTTTCGTGTCCCTTTCAACCTTTAAGTTGTTGAACGTAACGTTGTGGCTTGCTGTCACGCATGCATTTAAGGGTAACGGACCAAAGTTTGCTCAGTGATCCAAATGAATCTGTATTACACTTCCAAGTAGGTTTTGTAGTTAGCTGACAACAAATTCTGGAGTTAGTTTAGGTCATTTTCTGGACACTCTCATATATTTGCTCAAAATACCCAAAAACTTGTTTTATACTTGCATTCAAAAACGTCCCAAAACGCTTTGACTCGTTCAAAGTTTGCTCAGACAAAAATTAAAACGGCCAAACAGCACAAAAGTTAAGAAAGGGTCAAAAACCAATTATAAACATTGAAAACCGCTTAAAAATGATTTTCAGGACCAACTACCAAAAAGAATGTGTTTACAAAAAAAAGTTTGTTTACAAAGATCGTATCAAAATGCTTCCAGTCATTCAAAACTCGCTCACAAACGACCAAAATGGCCGAACTGCACAAAAGCTGTTACGGGGTTAAAAACATCAAACGCTTCTTCGAAATGCTGAAAATTGCTTACAAGCGATTTTCGTGACCAATACTAAAACAAATTTTTTTTGGAAAAAACTAAGTTTTGATCATAGTCGTGCAGAAACGCCTTAAATCGTTAAAAACGGGCCAGGCTGCACAGAAATCAAAAATCGGTCAAAAAGCAAAAAACTGCTAAAACTTAGCATTAATTGCTTAAAATGATTGTCATGACCAGGTAGCGAAAAAAAGAGTTCAACAAAAAAAAAATTTTTTCACCAAGCTCGTCCAAAACGCTTCAAACTAATGAAAACACGCTGTGAAACGCTCGAAACGGTCAAAATGCACAAAAACTGAAAATCGGTCCAAAACGTTGAAAAAAGCTAAAAACAACTGAAAATTGTTTGGGAATGATTTTCGTGACGAAATACCAAAAAATAAGTTTTTGACGAAAAATAGTTTTTATGACCAAATTCTTCTCAAAACGATTCAAATCAATTAAAACTTGCTGCTTGAAAACAAATACGGCCAAACAAAACCAAAACTAAAAATCGGTCAAAAACTGCTAAAACACACTGAAAATATCTTGGAAAGAGTTTTCGTGACCAAGCAGCAAAACAATTTTTTTTCAATCAAAAACTTTTTATTTAAACCAATTTTGTCCAAAAACGCTTCAAGTCAGTTGAAACTTGCTTACAAACATCAAATACAGCCAAACAGCACTAAAACTAAAACTAGGTCAAAAACTTCAAAAACTGATATAAATCACCGAAAACCGCTCATGAGTGATTTTCATGACCTAATTGCAACAGAAAATTTGTTCAACAAAAAAACTGTTTTTCACAAGATTGGTCCAAAACGCTTAGAAATAATCATTTAAAAATCGCTGACATAACCAAAACGGCCAAAAAGCACAAAACCGAAAAGCGGTCAAAAACTTCAAAAAACGCAAAAAGTACTAAAAACCGCTTCGAAGTGATTCTCGTTTCCAATAAAGTAAACATTTTTAAACGGAAAGTTTTATTACCAAAACTGTCCTAAAACCTTTCAAATCACTTAAAACTTGCTTAAAATGGACCAACACGGCCAAACCGCATAAAAACTAAAACCCGTCAAAAACGTCCAAAATTGCTTAAAAATGATTTCTGCAAATTAAAAGCAAAAAAATGTTTTGCAACAAAAACTTCACCCAAAGTTTTCCAGAAACGCTTCAGATTACTCTAATTTTGCAAGAAAACAAGCAATACGGCCAAACAACACAAAAACCAAAAATCGGTCAAAAGGTCGAAAACACTGGAAACAAAGTTGTGTCAAAACACTGCTAATCATTCAAATCTTGCTCACAAACGACCAAAACGATCAAACAAAACAAAAAATGAAACGCGGGTAAACACGTCAAAAACTGCTACAAAGTGCTGAAAACCGCTTAGAAATGATTTTTGTGACCAAATACTAAATCAAAATCTTTTCTTAGAAAAAACTGATTTTTAATCAAAGTCGAGCAAAAACGCCTTAAATCATCAAAAATTTGCTCAGAAACGACAAACCAACACAAAAACTAAAAATCGGTCAAAAATGTCAAAAACTGTTAAAGCCCATTGAAAACAACTTGAAAAGAGTTTTCATGACCAAAAAGCAAAACAAAGTTTTTTTCGAAACATTTTTTTTCCAATTTGTACAAAACGCCTAAAACCACTTAAAACTTGCTGAGAAACGAGCAAATCAGCAAAACAGCAACAAAACTGAAAGTTGGTGAAGGACATTGAAAACTGTCAAACCACTAAAACTCGCTCAGAAGTGATTGTCGTAACCAAACAGCAAAACAAATTTCTTTCAATCAAAAACATTTTATTTTGTCAAATATTGACCCAAAACGCTTCAAATCAGTTACAAATGGCCGAAAAACAAGCAATACGGCCAAATCGCAAGAAAAACTAAATATACGTCAAAAACTGGTGAAAAGACTGAAAACCGCTTAGAAATGGTTTTCATGACCAAAGACCAAAAAGAATGTGTTTTCAAATAGTTTGTTCACAAAATTCGTGTCATAACAAAATTCGTTTTATAACAAAAGTTCCCAATACACAGCAAAAACCTCTTTTAGAAGAAAACTGATTTTTGATCAAAGTCGTGCAAAAACGCCATAAATCAAACTTGCTCAGAAGCAAAAAATACGGCCAACCAGCACAAAAACCAAAAAGCGGTCAAAAACGTCCAAAACTGCTAAAAGTTAGCTTTAGCCGTTCAAGAAAAGGTAAGCATTGTCATGACCAAGCAGCTAAAAGAAAGTGTTCATCATAAAAAACGTTTTTTGACTGAACTCGTCCAAAACGGTTTAAATCATTCAAAACTTGCTGCGAAACAACCAAAACGGCCAAAATGCACAAAAGCTGAAAATCGATCAAAAACGATAAAAAAAAAGCAAAAAAAATGAAAATTGTTTGGGAATGATTTTTAGGACGAAATATCAAAACACATTTTTTCTGACAAAAATACATTTTTTGACCAAACCGCTTTAATATCAGTTTAAACTTGCTGCTTGAAAACGATAAATACGGCCCAACAACACAAAAACTAAAAATGGGTTGAAAACGTCAAAAACTGGTAAAGCACACTGAAAACAGCTTGGAAATAGTTTTCATGACCAAAAAGCAAAACAAAGTTTTTTTCGGACAAAAACATTTTTTACCAAACTTGGGCTAAAACGCTTAAAAGCACCTGAAACTTGCTCAAAAACAAACAATTCGGCGAAACAGCAACAAAACTGAAAGTAGGAAAGAGACGTTGAAAACTGTCAAACTTCACTAAAACTCGCTTAGAAGTGATTTTCGTAACCAAAATGCCAAACAAGTTTCTTTCAATCAAAAACATTTTATTTAGCCAAATATTGACCCAAAACGCTTCAAATCAGTTGAAACTGGCCGAAAAACAAGCAATACGGCCAAACAGCAAAAAGAACTAAATGTATGTCAAAAACTGATAAAAAACACTCAAAACCGCTTAGAAATGATTTTCATGACCAAGGACCAAAAAGAATGTGGTTTTAAATAGTTTGTTTACCAAATTCGTGTCAAAACGCTTTTAATCATTCAAAACTCGCTCACAAACGACCAAAACGGTCAAACAGCACAAAAACTGAAACGCAGTCAAAAACGTCAAAATCTGCTGTAAAGTGCTGAAAACGGCTTGGAAGTGATTTTCGTGACCAAATACCACAACAAAAACCTTTTTGAAAAAAAAACTGCTTTTTGATCAAAGTCGTGTAAAAACGCCCTAAATCAAACAAAACTTGCTCAGAAACGAATATTACGGCCAAACAGCACAAAAACTAAAAGTCGGGCAAAAACGTCCAAAATTGCTAAAAGTTAACTATAGCCGTTCAAAAAAAAGGTAGCATTGTCATAAAAGTTAGCATTATCATGACCAAGCGGCTGAAAAAAGTGTTCAACATCAAAAACCTTTTTTGACTAAACTTGTCCAAAACTTGCTACAAAAGGACCAAAACGGTCAAACAGCACCAAAACTGGAAATCGATCAAAAACGTTAAAAAAAGCGAAAAGAAACTGAAAATTGTTTGGGAATGATTTTCAGGACGAAATATCAAAACACATTTTTTCTGACGAAAAATAGTTTCTTTGACCAAAATTTTTCCAAAACGCTTTAATGTCAGTTAAAACTTGCTGCCTAAAAACGTCAAATACGGCCCAACAATACGTCAAAAAACTAAAAATTGGTCATCTAAAAGTTGGTCAAAAACGTAAAAAACTGTTAAAGCACAATGAAAACATCCTGGAAAGAGTTTTCATGACCAAACAGCAAAACAAATTTTTTTGACATAAAGAACTATTTTTTGACCAAAACTGTCCCAAAACGCTTGAAATCATTGAAAACTTACTTAGAAATGACAAAACCGCCAAACAGCAAAAAAACTGAAAGTTGGTCAAAACAGTCAAAAACTGATAAAAAAAAATGAAAACCGCTCGAAAGTGATTCGCATTACCAACAACCAATAAAGAAGTTTTAAACAAAACACTTTACCAAATATGTCCTAAAACGTTACAAATCACTCAAAACTAGCTTCAAAACGATTAAAACGGCCAAACAGCACAAAAACTAAAGTTGGTCTGAAACGTCAAAGCCTGCTAAATTCTGCTGAAAACCCTTAAAATACACTTTTTGTGACAATAGAGGCAAAAAACGCAACAGAAAAAATGTTTTACGAAAAACACTTCTTTGAACGGTTTTCAGTGTTTTATTACGGTTTAAACAGTTTTCAGTGTTTTATTACAGTTGTTGACGTTTTCAACCGACTTTCAGTTTTTGCGCTGTTTCACCGTATTTGTCGTTTCCAAGCAAACAAATCAACCTATTGAAGCGTTTTGACAAGATTTTGGTCAAAAAAGCTTGTTTTTTGTCAAAAGGATGTTTTTTTGATATTTCGCCATAAAAATCATTCCTAAACAATTTTTAGTGTTTTTTAGCTTTTTTGACGTTTTTGACCGTATTTCAATTTTTTGTGCATTTTGGCCGTTTCCGTCGTTTCATAGTAAGTTTTAAATGATTTGAAGCGTTTTGTCATGACGCAGCTAAAATTAACTTTCAAATTTGAAGCGGCTAATGTTAACTTTCAACAATTTTGGACGTTTTTATTCAATTTCAAAATTTTGTGCTGTTTGACCGTATTTGTCGTTTCTGAGCAAGTTTTAAATGATTTAGGGCGTTTTTGCACGACTTTGATCAAAAAAGAGTTTATTTTAAAAGAAGAGTTTGTTTTGGTATTTGGTCACAAAAAACCATTTTCAAGCGGTTTTAAACACTCTGTAGCAGTTTTTGACGTTTTCAAGCGCATTTCAATTTTTGTGCTGTTTGACCGTTTTGGTCGTTTGTGAGCAAGCTTTGAATGATTGGAAGCGTTTTGACACAAATTTGGCAAACAAACTATTTGTCACCACATTCTATTTGGTCTTTGGTCATGAAAAGCAATTCTTAACGGTTTTCAGTGTTTTTCATTAGTTTTTGATCGTTTTCTATTTTTTTGATCTTTGACCGTATTGCTCGTTTGTTTCCAAAAAAAAAAAAATTTAAAACATTTCTGGAAAACTTTAGTTGAAGTAATCGTAGCAGAATACTTTTTTCCGTTTCCATCCCAAAAATCATTTTTGAGTAGTGTTCAGTAATTTTTATCAGTTTCGGACGTTTTTGACCGCTTTCAAAATTTTGTGCTGTTTGGCCGTGTTGGTGATTTCTATACAAATTTCACCTGAGTTGAAATGTTTGACCGTTTTGGTCGTTTGTGAGCGAGTTTTAAATGATTAAAAGCGTTTTGACACGAATTTGGTAAACAAACTATTTAAAACCACATTCTTCTTGGTCCTTGGTCATGAAAATCATTTCTAAGCGGTTTTGAGTGTTTTTTACCAGTTTTGACATACATTTAGTTTTTTTTGCTGTTTGGCCGTATTGCTTGTTTTTCGGCCAGTTTCAACTGATTTGAAGCGTTTTGAATCAATATTTGACTAAATAAAATGTTTTTGATTGAAAGAAACTTGTTTGGCATTTTGGTTACGAAAATCACTTCTAAGCGAGTTTTAGTGAAGTTTGACAGTTTTCAACGTCTCTTTCCTACTTTCAGTTTTGTTACTGTTTCGCCGAATTGTTTGTTTTTGAGCAAGTTTCAGGTGCTTTTAAGCGTTTTAGCCCAAGTTTGGTAAAAAATGTTTTTGTCCGAAAAAAACTTTGTTTTGCTTTTTAATCATGAAAACTATTTCCAAGCTGTTTTCAGTGTGCTTTACCAGTTTTTGACGTTTTCAACCCATTTTTAGTTTTTGTGTTGTTGGGCCGTATTTATCGTTTTCAAGCAGCAAGTTTAAACTGATATTAAAGCGGTTTGGTCAAAAAATGTATTTTTGTCAGAAAAAATGTGTTTTGATATTTCGTCCTAAAAATCATTCCCAAACAATTTTCATTTTTTTTGCTTTTTTTTATCGTTTTTGATCGATTTTCAGCTTTTGTGCATTTTGGCCGTTTTGGTTGTTTCGCAGCAAGTTTTGAATGATTTAAACCGTTTTGGACGAGTTCAGTCAAAAAACGTTTTTTATGATGAACACTTTCTTTTAGCTGCTTGGTCATGACAATGCTTACCTTTTCTTGAACGGCTAAAGCTAACTTTTAGCAGTTTTGGACGTTTTTGACCGCTTTTTGGTTTTTGTGCTGGTTGGCCGTATTTTTTGCTTCTGAGCAAGTTTGATTTATGGCGTTTTTGCACGACTTTGATCAAAAATCAGTTTTCTTCTAAAAGAGGTTTTTGCTGTGTATTGGGAACTTTTGTTATAAAACGAA
The DNA here is from genome assembly GCA_963965965.1 of Trididemnum nubilum. NCBI lineage: Eukaryota > Metazoa > Chordata > Ascidiacea > Aplousobranchia > Didemnidae > Trididemnum > Trididemnum nubilum. Next base: position 41,376,446 of record OZ014483.1, read on the forward strand.
TTTTGTTATGACACGAATTTTGTGAACAAACTATTTGAAAACACATTCTTTTTGGTCTTTGGTCATGAAAACCATTTCTAAGCGGTTTTCAGTCTTTTCACCAGTTTTTGACGTATATTTAGTTTTTCTTGCGATTTGGCCGTATTGCTTGTTTTTCGGCCATTTGTAACTGATTTGAAGCGTTTTGGGTCAATATTTGACAAAATAAAATGTTTTTGATTGAAAGAAATTTGTTTTGCTGTTTGGTTACGACAATCACTTCTGAGCGAGTTTTAGTGGTTTGACAGTTTTCAATGTCCTTCACCAACTTTCAGTTTTGTTGCTGTTTTGCTGATTTGCTCGTTTCTCAGCAAGTTTTAAGTGGTTTTAGGCGTTTTGTACAAATTGGAAAAAAAATGTTTCGAAAAAAACTTTGTTTTGCTTTTTGGTCATGAAAACTCTTTTCAAGTTGTTTTCAATGGGCTTTAACAGTTTTTGACATTTTTGACCGATTTTTAGTTTTTGTGTTGGTTTGTCGTTTCTGAGCAAATTTTTGATGATTTAAGGCGTTTTTGCTCGACTTTGATTAAAAATCAGTTTTTTCTAAGAAAAGATTTTGATTTAGTATTTGGTCACAAAAATCATTTCTAAGCGGTTTTCAGCACTTTGTAGCAGTTTTTGACGTGTTTACCCGCGTTTCATTTTTTGTTTTGTTTGATCGTTTTGGTCGTTTGTGAGCAAGATTTGAATGATTAGCAGTGTTTTGACACAACTTTGTTTCCAGTGTTTTCGACCTTTTGACCGATTTTTGGTTTTTGTGTTGTTTGGCCGTATTGCTTGTTTTCTTGCAAAATTAGAGTAATCTGAAGCGTTTCTGGAAAACTTTGGGTGAAGTTTTTGTTGCAAAACATTTTTTTGCTTTTAATTTGCAGAAATCATTTTTAAGCAATTTTGGACGTTTTTGACGGGTTTTAGTTTTTATGCGGTTTGGCCGTGTTGGTCCATTTTGAGCAAGTTTTAAGTGATTTGAAAGGTTTTAGGACAGTTTTGGTAATAAAACTTTCCGTTTAAAAATGTTTACTTTATTGGAAACGAGAATCACTTCGAAGCGGTTTTTAGTACTTTTTGCGTTTTTTGAAGTTTTTGACCGCTTTTCGGTTTTGTGCTTTTTGGCCGTTTTGGTTATGTCAGCGATTTTTAAATGATTATTTCTAAGCGTTTTGGACCAATCTTGTGAAAAACAGTTTTTTTGTTGAACAAATTTTCTGTTGCAACTAGGTCATGAAAATCACTCATGAGCGGTTTTCGGTGATTTTTATCAGTTTTTGAAGTTTTTGACCTAGTTTTAGTTTTAGTGCTGTTTGGCTGTATTTGATGTTTGTAAGCAAGTTTCAACTGACTTGAAGCGTTTTTGGACAAAATTGGTTTAAATAAAAAGTTTTTGATTGAAAGAAAAGTGTTTTGCTGCTTGGTCACGAAAACTCTTTCCAAGATATTTTCAGTGTGTTTTAGCAGTTTTTGACCGATTTTTAGTTTTGGTTTTGTTTGGCCGTATTTGTTTTCAAGCAGCAAGTTTTAATTGATTTGAATCGTTTTGAGAAGAATTTGGTCATAAAAACTATTTTTCGTCAAAAACTTATTTTTTGGTATTTCGTCACGAAAATCATTCCCAAACAATTTTCAGTTGTTTTTAGCTTTTTTCAACGTTTTGGACCGATTTTCAGTTTTTGTGCATTTTGACCGTTTCGAGCGTTTCACAGCGTGTTTTTATTAGTTTGAAGCGTTTTGGACGAGCTTGGTGAAAAAATTTTTTTTTTGTTGAACTCTTTTTTTCGCTACCTGGTCATGACAATCATTTTAAGCAATTAATGCTAAGTTTTAGCAGTTTTTTGCTTTTTGACCGATTTTTGATTTCTGTGCAGCCTGGCCCGTTTTTAACGATTTAAGGCGTTTCTGCACGACTATGATCAAAAATTAGTTTTTTCCAAAAAAAATTTGTTTTAGTATTGGTCACGAAAATCGCTTCTAAGCAATTTTCAGCATTTCGAAGAAGCGTTTGACGTTTTTAACCCCGTAACAGCTTTTGTGCAGTTCGGCCATTTTGGTCGTTTGTGAGCGAGTTTTGAATGATTGGAAGCATTTTGATACGATCTTTGTAAACAAACTTTTTTTTGTAAACACATTCTTTTTGGTAGTTGGTCCTGAAAATCATTTTTAAGCGGTTTTCAATGTTTATAATTGGTTTTTGACCCTTTCTTAACTTTTGTGCTGTTTGGCCGTTTTAATTTTTGTCTGAGCAAACTTTGAACGAGTCAAAGCGTTTTGGGACGTTTTTGAATGCAAGTATAAAACAAGTTTTTGGGTATTTTGAGCAAATATATGAGAGTGTCCAGAAAATGACCTAAACTAACTCCAGAATTTGTTGTCAGCTAACTACAAAACCTACTTGGAAGTGTAATACAGATTCATTTGGATCACTGAGCAAACTTTGGTCCGTTACCCTTAAATGCATGCGTGACAGCAAGCCACAACGTTACGTTCAACAACTTAAAGGTTGAAAGGGACACGAAACGCGACAACGTCCAAGTGGTTTTGTTTTATGCCTAGGAATGTTGATGGCCAACATTTGGTCTTAATGCACGTACACGAATGTAGGCAAGGATTCCAAACGACGAGTTGTGCACAAGCGCAAGGTCAAGCGACCTAAAGGGTAAGTCACTGACACAGAGCAAAAAGAAGGATGCCGAAAGCAGCTAGGGCCAAGAATGAAAAAGTGGTGAAGTTGTTGCGTTTCCATTGTCACCCAAAGAGGTAGCAACACGACATCGTTAGGCTTTTTGATATAGCAGGGCCTTCGCTGCAATGTAGTCCTATTGCACCTGCTCGGAGAAGAAGTAGGAGTGAAATGGAAATGCTATTGTTGGTTTTGTGCAAAATGACTTGCCATGGACAGCTTTAAAAAGGAGATGCATGAAAAGGAAGCTACACGTGACATGGCGACATAGGCAGGCAGTTGCAGTTGACGATTTTGGTTTGTCAAACCAAATTGTAACGTGTGGAATGGTTTGTCCTTGCGCTTTTGCCACGGTCACGGAATAGATTGGTCGAATTGGATAGTAGGTGTCGTTTTGTTGATTGGTTACTGGAAAGATGGCAATCAGTTAATGATTGCAACGAACAAAAAGAGTGTGATTTGAAAGGGAATGAACGACGCCGAGGTTTCCGTTAAAAATCCACCAGCCTTGTCACGATTTTCGGTGATGATGACTCGCATTCCGAAATAAATTGGCATCGGTTGATGACTGTGGTGGTGGTACTACCCGACCCCTTCCGAGGGATGGGGGCGCGGAGGAACTCTGCGGAGACCCAACAGTCGGGCCACACCCCAAGGTCTGGACCATAGATCGAGAATAGAGAGAGAGGAGCCAAAGATAGATTTGCGAAGGGGTTCAGAAGCACGACAGTCGAGGAGGAGATGATTGAGGTCCTGTAGAGGGTGTCCACAGGCACTACAACCAGAAGTCTCTTTCCGACTGATCCTGTGAAGATATGAAGATAAAAGAAGACTGTGACCATGGCAGCGAAAACGGGAGAGCTCACTGCGTATGGAGCGAGAAAGAAGGAGCCTCCAAAGAGACTTCGGGGACTTGGAAGTTCAGATGGAAATGTGAGATGTGACGTCTCCAATTGCGGTATTGGCAATAACGGACTTTGGCACTAACTGGGGGGAAAGGGCTTGGGATCGCATCAGTGGGCAGAGAGGCACCAGTTTTGGCAAGTAAATCCGCTTTTTCATTTCTGGGGAGACCTGCGTGTCCGGGGACCCATTGGAAGCTCAAACTGGTATTGTTCGAGAGGGAGGAGGCAAGGGACCAAACATACCAGAGGGATTCAGGCAGGAGATAAGAGGGGGCTGAAGAAAGGATACAGAGGGCTGATTGAGAGTCGGTTAGGAAAAGGACTGACTGGAATTTGCAGGTCATCAAATGGCTAGTACACCAAGCAAGACCTTGCTTGAGTGCAAAGGTTTCAGCTGTGAAGCTGGAGGCAATTGGACCGGTGGAAAAGGATAAGGAATTCGATGTGTTGCATTTGGAGCATACACTCCAGCGCCACCGGGACCAAAAAGGGAGGGGACAGATCCGTCAGTCAATACTTGGATATCAGACGGGGGGAGGGAGGATAGTCCGCTTGAAGCAATTTGGAGTCGAGATGCACTGTTGCCTGAGCAGTCGGGAATGAAGGGGGAAACACTAAAGTGGGTTGTGGACCATGGGGGAAAAGGGGGGCACGTGATCAGAGACTCGCGTGGGGATGGGAGTGGTTGTGTGGCTGAAGAACAGAATGATCTACAGGAGGGTTTCTTCTATAGTCGACAGGGAACGTTTCTAATTGCCAGGGCATAAAGGCTGGAGAAGTCGGGAAGAAGGCGCAGAGCACGTTCAAAGGAGTAGAGGGTCTGATGCTCTAGAGTCAGCTTTAGAGGAGGGAGTTGGGCCTCGAGAAGGAGTAGTGAGGAGGGGGTGGAAGAGAGGCAACCAGTAATGACCCTGCATGCAGCTCTGTATAGAACTTCCAGGTGATTGGTTGCAGTGTTACAAAGGAATGGGAACCATCCAGGAGAGGCATATGTAAGCACCGAACGGACAAAGGCTTTGTAGAGTAGGGAGAGAGATTCTTTTGTGGGACCCCAAGAGGCAGTGGCAATTGAGCGAAGGGCTTTGTGGCGTGGATGGAATTTGGAACACAGGGATTGGACATGGGCCCCAAAGGATAGGGTCCGATCAAAGGTTACTCCAAGGAATTTAGGGGTGGGATTGAACAAAAGAGGGAAGCCCAAGAGGTTCAGTCGGGGTTGGAAAGTGGCTTGATGGGGATCTGTAGAGAAAAAAGACGACTCACACTTCTTTGGATTGAGTGGAAGTCTCCATAAGTTGGACCATGTTTCTAAGCGAGGGAGGATTGGACAACAGAGGAGGCTTTTAGCGGGTCTGGGGAGGAGGACCAAATGGCCAGATCGTCAGCATACAGGGAGGCATGGGCACCCCGAAGTAAATCCTTAGTGATGTTATCAACAAACAGAATGAAGAGGACCGGACCAAGTACTGAGCCCTGGGGGACCCCACGTCTGATGCGGAAGGAGCGGCTGTGGGAACCACCAACCTGGACTTTAGCTCTACGATCAGAAAGGAAGGAGCGCACCCAAAGAACGAAGCAAGGGGGGAGTTTGAGCGAGAGGAGTTTGTGAAAAAGAGCACAGTGCCAGACCGAGTCGAATACCTTGGAGAAGTCAACAGAAGCCAAAATCGTTCGGTCTGGAGGTTTTTTCTTTTGGAAGCCGTCCCAGATTGATTGAGACAGAATTTGGTCAAGGGGTGACTTACCAGGACGAAAGCCGGCCTGGCAAGTCGAGAGGAGATGATTCGATTCAAGGTGAAAAGTTAGATGAGAAAGAATCAAGCGCTCAAAAAGCTTGGAGATGCAGGAGGTGAGGGTAATGGGGCGAAAAAAGGACGGAGAGGAAGTGGGTTTTCCAGGTTTATGAATGGGGATGATAGTGGTAGGTTTCCAACAAGAGGGGAAGGTGTGAGAGTGCCAGGACCTGTTAAAAAGAGAAAGAAGGAGGAGTTGTGCTGGTTCAGGCAGGTGCTTTAGTAAAGGGTAGGCAATCTGGTCAGGGCCAGACGCAGTGGAAGAGGAGAAATTGCTGATAGCAATGGAGAGTTCAGTCAAGGAGAAGGGGGAGCAGAAAGATCTATGGACGGAAGAAGCATCCTCACAGCTAGCTTTCCGGAGTTCATTCATGAACTGTCGTTCAGCTCTGCGCGAGGAACGGGGTGTCGCTTGAGATAGACGTGAGCGAAGATAAGAGGCAAAGTGGTTGGCAGTGTCAAGAGGGCAAGTGCAATCGGGAAAAGAAGAGTCTTGGGAGGTGTTTTTTTTTGCCCGAGATGGCATTGAGAAGCCTGAAGACAGCACGAGGATCAGAACGGGGAGACAGGTTAGAACAGGTGGCTTGCCAGGTTGCAGATTTGGCTCTAGAAATGACTGAGGACGCCCTACGAGAAGCATCTATGTATCTGAGGCGATGCGACTCAGATCGGTGTGCCATGGAGCGGGCCCTCCGTCGTTCCCGCACTGCAGATTCCGCTTCCTGGGACCACCAGGCTTTGGGGGGAACGACCAAAGCGGCCAAAGGGGATAGAGGCCTTGGCAGCTTCGACTAAGAATAGGGAAGAGGAGTGGGCAGCCTGGTGGATGTTGAGTGCATCAAAATTAAGAGAGGGAAGGTGCTCAGCAATATAAGATTGGTAAATATTCCAACTGGTTTCTTTGTAGTTGAATTTGGGGGGACGTGTGTTTGGTTGACGAACTGGAAAGAGGGGGAGGACAATTTCAATGGGGAGATGGTCCGAGCCAAGGCCATGGAGAGTGCGCCACTCACAGTGGGGAGCGAGAGACGCAGGAGCTAACAAGATATCAGGGGAAGAACGGCTCCCAGTGGAATGGTGAAGGAGCGTGGGAGAGGCGGGGTCGTTCAGAAGTTCCAGACCGGAGGAAGTGATCCAGCAAAACAGGTCATTTCCGAGCAGGTTAGGGGGAATGAGTCTGTCCCACGTTGGGTAGTGAGCATTGAAGTCTCCGAGCATGAAAGTGTCAGGGGAGTTAGGAAGGATGTCAGGATAGAAGGTCCTGGTGCGAGAATCAGAAGGACTGTTTCTGATGGGAGGGGAGTAGAGGTTAAGAAATTGAAGAGGAGAGTGGTTGGAGAGAAGGACTTTAACACAGGTGTAGTCTGAGTAGGGGTCCTGGGAAGACAGAGAGGAGACAGAAACAGGAGAAAAAGCCAGGTCAAAGTGGATGAAAGTGAAGACACCACCACCAGTGTTATGAGTACCGGAGGAAACAGGGCCTTGTCTACCGAAAGTCCGGTCCGTGCGGAGGGTATAATAATCAGGGATTTGGAACTTTTTGGTTGACAAAAGATGGGTTTCCTGGAGCAAAATGAGGTCATAGTGGTTGCCAGAAAGAAAGGCGATCAGTTCAGCACGGCTGGAGGAGGATAGACCGCCGGCATTCCCTTGCAGAATTCTGAGATTGTGTAAGAGGCGTGGATTTCCTTGAGGGTGCGGTGGCAAGTTGTGGACCGGCTGTGAAGCTGTGGGCGGTGGTGATGAGGCAGGAAGGGTGAAGGCGGAAGGAGGGCAGGTGTTAAGAAGGGGAGGATGTGAGGGTAGACGCAGAGATGAATCCATAAGATCTGAGCAAGCAAGTGGAGTGGGTGTGGGTGGGGGCAGAGCTGGAGAGACGAGGCGGGGGGGACGCTGGCCGGTGGGTGGGAGAGGCAAGGTCCCCATTAAGACAAGCAGGGCAATTCCAACCCATGGGGGAGCCATCCTCCTTTTCTTAACACCTGCCCTCTTTTTTTTGAAGATCAAAAAGCAGAGCCCAAGGCTACAAGCTTGGCAGAAACATCAGAACTTTGAAAATTTTCTCCACCATATAACTTTTCACAAGTAGCATTAAACTTGAATCTTTTTGTAGTTAGCATGCTGCTTCAGAAACAACGAAATTTATGCCATCGAGTACAGTATATATTGAATCTACTATACAATAAACATTGGTATCTAATTGTTCATTAAATAAATTGCCAAATTTTCTTCCTTTTAGAACTGTAGCTTTTCGAATTACTAATTGCTTTTTTAATTCCTATTTTTCTAATTTTGTACTTTTGTATCTTTCAGTGTTTTTGAATTAAACTGTACAATCAAAACTTTTTTTGAATTAACCAGATATAATTCCTCAAGTTTAGCATAAATAAAATGATGATGCAAAAGCGAACCAATACTGGACCATGCTTTAACATGAAACTTCCAATGTTTGTTCACTATACTATGCTGGACATTGCTCAGTTGTGTAAAACTAATTGCCATTCAAGAAACTATTTTAGGCTGATAGAGCAGCATGGCACACTAAAAGCGCAAATATACATGAATTTAAACATCTGGCTTATTTTCAATGCCATCGTCAATTGTAATGCATTTGAAGTTGAGCACGAAAAACTTGAGCACAATAATCAGTAAATCTGTAATCAATAATTCGGCTGCAACTTTTTTCCTGTACATTTTTATGGCAAAGTTTTTTAATGGAAATATAAATGTGCTGTTTCTGCAACTTCTAAGCTAAATGCTAGCTTTCTAGCATATGTGCTTAGTGAGATATGGCAAAATTGACTATTTTAAGCCCGTTCCATCAAATTGCACAACTCCTAGAGGGTGCAAGAACTCAAAATTGCGATAGAAGTATTTCATATGGTTTTTGGGGCCATATATCAAGACCACTTTTTTAAACTCAAAAATTTTTATTTTTCACTCCATCCTAGCCACTATGACAATGATTCCTTTTAAACGGGTTCCACAGTATTCAAAAATTTTTAAACTCCCAAGCTAGACAGACAAAACGTTTAGAATAGGTAAATAATAAAAACGTAAAACATGAAAAAAATTGTCAATGCCACGTTAATGGGGATTCTCAAAATGTCTTCCTTCTAAACTTAAGACATTTTTACCCGCTTGAGCTAAAAAGATAAAATTTTTGGGATATATAGTGAGTTAGATATACATGAAAATTTTTAGTGAATCCACGTTGGTAGGTTTCCCACCAAAAATGCCTCTAAGATTGAAAAAATTAATTACTCAATTTAAACAAGTTGAATTTCTAAGATAAAATCAATATAAAAACCATGAAACTTGGCAAAGTTTTTCCGTTGCCTTGTTCAGGAGGAGCCTCTCAAAATTTTTACCTACTTCTGGTAAACAAATAAATTTCTATGATAGTTCAGCATAAAACAAATATGAAAGAAGTCAAAATTTGATGCTGTGCTACGTTGGGAATGATTTCAGCTTGGCAAATTGAAGTATTGTAGGCTAATATACTGTACAAGAAAGATAAATTTTGACAAAGCTTGGGAATATCACGTTGAAAGATCTTAAATAGACCTACTCGAAAGTAAAAGATTTTTAACTGCCGTAAGCTACATGGTTAAAATAGTCATAATGAGTTGATACCAACGGACTTGCGGATTTGAAGATGGGAGATTTTCTCCCAAATGGACTTCCAATATTTAAGGTAGTGAATGAAGTACTTGAGCTCACTGGCTTTAACAGATTTGAGCTATGGATTGCAGAGCTTTTCAATAAACTGCCATCTATTACGTTGAAAAAACTTCTTCTAGCGCCTCGAGGTTTTTTAATTAGAAAAGTTTTAGTACTAAATAATCAACTTAATTTGTAAGTTCCAAGATGTTGGTTGCAATACTACAGAGTGCAACTCTAATAAAAAATGACTGCATAAATTGTCGCTTATTTCTGATTGTGATAAGTAATGAACTTGCTTCATGTAGTAAAGGTTTCATCACAAATTGCTGGCATTTTAAAGACTACTCTATGTTCTTTCATAATAAATTGAAAATTGGTAGAAGTTGTGAAAAGTGAGTTTGGCGTTGTAAACTGATATTTGCGCTTTTTGATTGAGGTTACTTAATTGTTTTGATAACTTTTCTAGATATTTAAAAAGCGAATAACCACAAAGCTGTTAAAGATTGTGAAACAAAATTTGAAAAGGGCGCATTTAAGTTTTTTATCTGACTTTCAGCAACCATAATTTCCTCAACGCAATTGCGTCACTACTTTAAAAATTAATAAAGCTCAGTAAAAGTTGGATACTGCCACAAAGTTCGTCAAAATCCACAAAGTATCTCTTGCGATGTCACGTTTTATTATATGGTTTCTTTTTATAAATGCCACTTTATTAACAACAGTTTAAATGGGTGGCAGTGACGGCCCCTTTACAAACCCCTTACAAGGTTTGAGAATTTTTAGGATGCAGTGAGATTTCAAAGAAGAAATATCATGATAGACTGCAAACTTATCACAACTAGAAAACACCAAACAAATTAGTCGCTAGAAAATTTCTGAAAGGAAAATCTGGGTACTTATAAACATTGCGTCATCCTACTCGAACTCTCGTTAGTTGGTTAGATTTTAAGTCAATCGGACTTGAGATGCTATAAATGAAAAGTGCCCAAAGCCCCGAAATTTCAGCGCAACTTTTTGTAATTTAAAAGATTAGTTGTTTACAGTTTCTGCCAAAAATTTTGCACGCATTCCTTCAAAAAACGTCTTATTTTGTTGCACTCTCCACAAAACAAAAAACATAACAAAAATGCACTCTCAGAAAAACAAAACCAACTACAAGTACTTTTTAGATTGAAATAATTGCACTTTTCTTGAAACTTAATTGACTAATTTCTTATGGCAAAAGCCAAAAGAAACAACTAAAACGCAAATGCGTAGTATCTTGCAAAAAAGCTTTAAAAAGCATTTTCCTTTGATTTTATTTTGTGACGTTAAATTTCAGTCTTATTTCAACCGAAGTTGAAAATTTGAGCTTCGTATGATTAATACTTTCAGCGATGTTAACGTTTCAACATAAAAAGAAAGCAACTTTGCATTTTATAGAAGAGCTGCAAAATAAAAATGCGATATCAGTAAATTCTTTCCCATTGTTGAAAAACAATGAAAAAATTTGCGAAAAAATTTACTTATTGCATCACATTAAGCTAACAATCGCGCACAAAAACTTGATTTTTTCGAAACAAGAATTTTGCCATCTTTCATTTTTGCAGCACACGGTAGCATTGCAAAACACTGCACAAAACAGGCATTTGCCTATCACCACAAAAACAACAACTTTGCAGTAGACCTGTTCATACTTTATCTTTTTTTGATTTTGTTATGGCTTCGTAGTGTTTTTGAAGCAGATTTTCATACTGGTCCCAAAACTAAAAAAATTTTTTTAATTGGTTGAACGGTTTCCATGTTACGCGATGATTTCCGACCGCCACTTTTGAAAAAAATGAGTTTTTTGACACTAGAGGGCGCTGTTTGTAAAATATACTTAAAACAGTAATTCTAAATGCCCCTCTGCATTTTACATCTTAAAAAAAAAACTAAGCGAATTGGACTTCTGGATCAGTAGTTATGACCATTTTAGTGATAGTATTTCCAAACTCCCTCTAGTGGCCAAAATGTAATTTCTTTATTTTTTGATAATTTTTTTATACATTTGCGTCTATTTAGTGAAAGAGACTTCAATTTTGAAGTTGACATTTTGCAGCAGTGCCACTAGAGAGCGTAATTTGCTATTTATTTCAAAATTGCGTTTTAATTACAGTTATATACGCCACTTAAGTTAACGCCACTGCAAGATTTGAATCAATTATGACACGACGCGATTTTTTATAGTTTGTTTTTAAATATCGACCTAGATCATGTGACAAACCTAACAATTAATGCAAAAATGCAGAAGTAACAGACTGTTTGCAGCATTAATTTGACTTAATTTACAATGACCGCTCCAGCAATTTTAACAAAGTTGAGAAGCTCCTTTGATTAGCAAAGAATTCAATTCAAACCAATATTTGCAGATTGTTATATTAGAACAAACACAGAGTTACCAAACTTCAGCAAACTTCAAAAGCTTTCAAACTAATTAAAAACACAAAAATTCAGATATTTTTTGAAAAGGTTTGTTGTGTTAGTAAAAGTCCTGCGTATTTGTTATACGACCTAGTATATGCTTTATCGTTGTTGTTATAATTTCATTACAGTCACTGTCAAATTGTATTGAACGCTCCGCTGCATCATTGATAACTTCCAATTCTGAAACAATCTGGCTGATTTGTTAAAAAAGGAGAATCTTCTTTCCAGTATTCTACTGAATCCATTCTTGAAAGCGTTAGTTCAGTTCCAATCACTGGTTGGTCAAAAAATAGCCACGATTTATTATATTGATGAGTCTTTGCAGAGTTCTACCTTCATATACTTTTGTAGTTCTGGCTCACCTATTCGGAAATCTGCTTCGGGATATTTCAACATGGTAGTAGTGATGGCTTTCTTGGTTTCATTATCAACTAAATTTGAAAATACTGCTAGTGGTATGTACCTTGGCAGCAGATTCCAAGTATGCAAGTCGACTTTGCAATTGCAAGCTGAACATAGAGCTTTATCTCTCACCGACCACTCATTTACAACTTTCTAAAGCATTAGTGTCAAATAAAAACCATCTGCAGCAACCGGTGAGGCACACCAGTATCATACATCAATCACCAAAGCACATACCACTTGCACTATCTCCAAATTTAATTAGTGATAAAATTAAGAAAGCCATTGCTACTACCTTGTTGAAATATCTGAAAACAGATGTAGATAAGTCAGAACTACCAAAAGTATACAGAGACAGTACTCTGCATGAGTTCATCAATAATGATTCATGAATATATAATTTTTTGATTTAATTAAAATTGAACCAACGTTAAATAAATACTGCTCGAAATCGGTTTAATAGAAGAATTGAGAACTTCTTGAGCTAATAAATAGGTGCTTCAAACTATTTTTTCCAATTTCCTTTAATCACAAAAATGCAATTTAGTCCGTTTGACTTCGCACCATTGGTAACCCAGCATTTTGCAGTTTTGTGACATTACAAAAGGCATAATTTTGCAAAAATTAAGAAACACGATTGCCAACGGGCAGCAGTGAGTAGCCTATTGTCAAATCTGAAAACTTGGCTACTACTCCAAAAACATGGAGACCTAGGCTACCATTACTCCTCTACAGAAGGTCTTTTGCGACGCCACAAAATTGAAAAATTTAGGGTTGCCAATGGTACAGAGTCAAACAGATTAAAACATTTTTTGCAAATAAGGGAAATCATGGAAAAAGGTTTGGGCACCTTTGTATTACCTCAAGTAGTTCTCATTTCTTCAATAAAACCGATATCGAGCAGTTATCTCTTTAAGTATGGGTTCAGTAGAATACTGGAAAGAAGATTCTTCTTTTTTAACAAATCAGCCAGATTGTTTCAGGATTGGAAGTTATCAATGATGCAGCGGAGCGTTCAGTACAATTTGACAGTGACTGTAATGAAATTTTAACAACAACGATAAAGCATATACTAGGTCGTATAACAAACACGCAGGACTTTTACTAACACAACAAACCTTTTCAAAAAATATCTGAATTTTTGTGTTTTTAATTAGTTTGAAAGCTTTTGAAGTTTGCTGAAGTTTGGTAACTCTGTGTTTGTTCTAATATAACAATCTGCAAATATTGGTTTGAATTGAATTCTTTGCTAATCAAAGGAGCTTCTCAACTTTATTAAAATTGCTGGAGCGGTCATTGTAAATTAAGTCAAATTAATGCTGCAAACAGTCTGTTACTTCTGCATTTTTGCATTAATTGTTAGGTTTGTCACATGATCTACAGTGCTGTTCATAATTCAGAGCCACCTTGCAAAAACACTCGTTTTTTGGGTTCCAGGTTTAATTTATACTATTTGCTATAATTATATATCTACATGTTATATATTTTTGTGAAGGGTTTGTTGCTGGTAATGTTTCGGCATAATTTTTTTTTTTTTTGAAAATAATTTTAAAGCCAAACTGCCCCCCATTACGTGACGTCATGCCAAAAAACTCATTTCTTACTAACAGCAAATATGCATTACAGTATTGGTGTCAAAAGCAATTAAAGGAATAAGGATAGTTTATCGGGTATTGTAACAAGTTTAGGTCATGTCATATTTACTTCATGATTTCATCGCGCGTCACTCATTATGACGTCATAATTTATGATATTTTCTTGGTTTTATTTCAAGCCTAAAAGCAGCATGACATTTTTTTGCTAAAATGTCAAGTTGATATCGTACCTGTAATAAAATTAGGAAAGATTACAAAATTGTCAAAATTATTAACACTCTTTTTACAGAATAGTGGCTCTGAAAAGAGCCGTTTGATTTGGCAAGGACTGATTTAGTATTTTGTTGGCCATCCATGGTTTTCGATCACCATTTTGCATCGTCGAGGAAGTGATTCAACAAGTTTGTTGAGTTCTTCGGGTGAAATCACTCGAAACCAAGCAGCAATGACCTGTTCGATAAGCTCTCTTTTCGTCTTTGGTTTATTCTTCCCAATTATGCAACTAACTCGGTACCACAAATTTTCAATCGGGTTTAAATCAGGAGATTGGGCTGGCCAATCCATTCGTTCAATTTTATGGGTCCTGTACCACTGTTGGACTTTTTTAGCACGGTGGCATGGAGCATTATCGTCTTGAAAAATCCAATCATCGTCGGGAAACAAAGAACGTGCACTGGGTAACATTTTATTTTCCAGCACATCAATATACTTTGTCCCGTTCATCATCCCAGACACCACTTTGAGCCTACCAATACCATTTGCAGCCATGCAACCTCATACCATAATTGACTGGGGATGCTTGATGGTCGGTGAAATACAATAAGGCCGGTACTCTTCCTCTGGTTTTCTTCTCACAAAATTATTTCCAGCATGGTTGTTCACAGTAAAAGTCGACTCATCACTGAAAAGAACTTTCCTCCACTTCTCTATTGGCCACTTAACATGAGAGCGTGCCCAATCTAATCGGCGTTTTCTTTGTTTTTCCGTCAAGAGTGGTTTTTTTCGAGCTTTACATCCTCGAAGACCATTCTCCAGCAACCTTCTCCTCACTGTTGGAGCAGACAATTCAACGCCACTACTTTCCTTTAACTCTCTGGCCAACTCTTTTGAATTCAGTCTCCTGTTTCCTAAAGAAATCCTGACCAAAGTTCTATCAGACCTCTTTGTTGATTTCCGCTTCCTTCCAGATCGAGGCTGACATTTCGCATCTCCTGTCTCGATCCACCTCTTTAACACTCCTTGCACTCCTTTACGAGATGTACCAGTCTTTTTTGCAATAAATCTCTGCGATTTTCCTTCATTGTAAAGATAAATAATCACTCCTCTCTGTTCTGCACTAATCGGTTTGAAGCCCATGATGACTGAAACTGAATAAAAAGGTTGAACATCCAGAAAGTCCTGAAATTGCTCCCATTATGACGTCATAGGGAGCAAATCGTGGTGTGATCATGATGTGACCCAAGATGTGACCTCAGGTCATCAGAATACACAATAATTACAAACATAATTTTTCGATTTCATTTTGCTAATTCGATCATTGCAACCATGTTACCAATATAAAAATGGCCCATCAAAGTGACGTCATGCTTAAGGGGTGCATTTTGGCCCCAAATAATTATTTCAAAAAAAAATTTTTTTTCAGTAAAATTCTCGTAGCAAACCCTTTACAAAAATATATAACTTGCCCATATACAAATAAAGCACATATCATAAATTCGACTTGGAACTTACAAAATGGGCAATTTTGCAGGGTGGCTCCTGAATTATGAACAGCACTGTAAGTCGATATTTAAAAACAAACTATAAAAAATCGCGTCGTGTCATAATTGATTCAAATTTTGCAGTGGCGTTAACTTAAGTGGCGTATATAACTGTAATTAAAACGCAATTTTGAAATAAATAGCAAATTACGCTCTCTAGTGGCACTGCTGCAAAATGTCAACTTCAAAATTGAAGTCTCTTTCACTAAATAGACGCAAATGTGTAAAAAAAATATCAAAAAATAAAGAAATTACATTTTGGCCACTAGAGGGAGTTTGGAAATACTATCACTAAAATGGTCATAAATACTGATCCAGAAGTCCAATTCGCTTAGTTTTTTTTTTAAGATGTAAAATGCAGAGGGGCATTTAGAATTACTGTTTTAAGTATATTTTACAAACAGCGCCCTCTACTGTCAAAAAACTAATTTTTTTTCAAAAGTGGGGGTCGGAAATCATCGCGTAACATGGAAACCGTTCAATCAATTAAAAAAAATTTTTTTAGTTTTGGGACCAGTATGAAAATCTGCTTCAAAAACACTACGAAGCCATAACAAAATCAAAAAAAGTTAAAATATGAACAGGTCTACTTTGCACGCCTAACTGTGACATCACAGTGGCACTGGAAAAGAGTGCGTTGCATTTTCTGAAAGTACAGTTTACAATGCAAGTACTGCACTGGGTTGGGGAAGCATATTTTAAAAAATCAAAAAATGGAGTTCAATCATGATATGCTCTTAACAAAAAATGCCTAAATTCATGTATTTGCGTCGGTCTGTGACGTCATGGTGGATTGGCCGTCCCCCCCAACCCATTCAAAAGTTGCACATGCTGTTGGAGAAACTTTGCGTAATTGATTAAACACCCAGTAAATGTCGGTTGAACAAGGCCATTGCAAAACACTGCACAAATCAGGCATTTGCCTAATACGATGAAACAAAAACTTTCGGTGCCCAACTATGATGTCATAGTGGCAATGGGGAGGGCTGCAATGCATTTTCTGAGACTACGGCTTATAGTGCAAGTACTACACTAGGTTAGGGAAGCATATTAAAAAAGACCAAGAAATGGAGTTTAATCATGATATCATGGATTAGGCATGTTTTATCCAAGTTCATCTATTAGGCCTGTTTTATCTAAATGTTGACATACAAATATCATATCTCTTCAAATTTTGTTTGGAAAAAATTCTGCAACATCAAGGTAAGTTTGTAGGTACTGAAGTGTGTGGGACGACTTAAAAGAAAGTTCCTTACGTACCTTGAAAACTTGGTTTAGAAACAAAACGTAAACGGTTTAATCCAAAAAAACTCAAACTGCAATGGGCGTGGTATGTACCTTGCATAACCTGCTTTTACTGCAAATTTAATTCAAGTTTTGCCTCAACTAAACTTAACTGCTTCTTCCACACACTATTTGTTGGTTTAGAAACGTATCTCTGAGCTTTTTTTTTTCGTTTGAAAATAAATTACCATTAGGCTTTGGAAATATTTCTGAACTGAGCTCTGAAACACTTTAGGCCTTGTTACGCTAGCAGAAAAAACGTCTAGAAAAGAGATCTCATGATACCCATCGAGGTGCCTCTTGAAACATTTTTCACAAATAGATTTTTAGTGCCTGATTAATGATTGAAACGTCTTAGGTTGCAACAAGGTGCCGTTTTTAAGATATACCGCTTTTACTCGAACGCAGATGAATATTTTGAAATCATACGCTTGAATAATTTTTTTTACTATTGGTGTTGCCGTTAAATAATCCACAAACTACAATCAGGATATTTTTTATCTTTCTTTAAATGTGAAAATTTAAAATATTATAATTTTAAATTGAACTAAATAAATGATCATGGGTAAGTATTTTGTTAAAAAGTTTGCATATTTAGTGTTTTAGCTTGAATTGTTTGGTATTGATTTTTAAAACCTGGAAAGTTGCTTTGAAGTCACGTGACCGTCGTCGCTTGGCAGCTGATCGTTACCAATACAAAACTTTATAATAAATTTTCATGATTAAATACCAATATCCTTAGGAATTAATTAGGAAATTATTTCGTGTTAAAAGTCGAAAAACAAATGAAGTACCTCATGAATGTTATGATGATAGTCTACCGACAAAAATAGCCTAATGCTATAACTGCTCTAAAAATTACTGATAGGCTTTCACTCCTCAAAACTAACTAGCCTAGCCCTAGCAGGTTGGCTTATCAACTCTCGAATGTCTGTTCTGCCACACTTAAGCACTTGAAACAATCTTAAACCGGTATACCCATAGCTACCGACTGCCGTAGCCTATCGATATTCCTCGAAGCTTATCGGTATTCTTCGAAGCGTTCATTGTATCAGGCTGCTTTTTTGTGGGTAGGCTATCATCATAACAAACACGTGATGTAATTCATAAGGTAGTTCGATTATTTTTCGACCTTTTGCAAGAAACAATTTCTTCATTAATGGTAACCGGTATTTTATCTTGAAAAATTGTTTTGAAGTTTTGCATTCATAACAATCAGCTGCCAAGTGACGACCGTCACCTGGCTTCAAAGCAAGTTTCCATGTTTTAGGCCCGTATTCTAAGAGAGGACTTGAGCAGCAGGTACTGCTCAAGCTCTGCTTGGGCTCAAAATCGGTATTGTAAGAAATATTTTAAGAAGCACTTTCAAGCTCAGCTTGGGACCTACTTGGGAGCTTTGAAGTTCAGCTTGAACCACTGTGGTATTCTGAAAGCGAACTTGAAATGAAAATTTGTCAAGCTGGACTTGGAAATTGCCAAAATCTCGCGCCACTTCAGGGGTAGGCTTGAGGTTACGCTTCACTGAAAAAATAATGCTAAATTATTTGATTTGGAGTGAAATTTTTATAATATAGACCTAGAAGGTTTCAAAATGGTAGTGGCTAAGGTTACGTGACCGTAATTATATTACTACATAATTTTTTTTGTCTCTAAAATCTTATTATTTGAGTTAGGTGTTGAGCAGCGATGCCAAGGTTAGGGTTAGGGCAGCGATGCCAGCTTGAGTGATAGTAAATTGAACAGCAAAAGTGATCACTTAACTTTTAATTCCGAAAAACGAAAATTGCGGTCACGTAACCTTAGCAACTGCCTTTCAGAATAGTACTTATGTTTTGGCCAGGCCGAAAATAGTCTATGATGGTTTTAAGATCTTAACGGCATGTAGGCTACCGGTAACCTAATTCAATCAGTTGCGGTAGAAGTTTGCAGTGAATCGGTACGGTAGCCTAACTTTTTAAGCTAGCATTTAATAGGAGAGAAAAATAACAAGTAGATTGTTAAGCTTAACAATAAATATAAATCAATTTGGTTGCAAACAATAACTTTGCTTGAGTTGCACGTCAGGTGTGTGATCCGTTGCATTTGGTACGTTAGTGGAATTCGGTACCGGTACCCTAGGCTTATTTGAAGAGAATTCGAGAAACGCATTAATCATGTTACTGTTGCTCACTTACCGGTCTCCCGATAACTACGGTAGTTCAAGAATAGATTTAAGTATGAAATAGCTTAGTAGTTGTTTTTTTTAACTGTAGTACCGTACCGGCAGCTAACCTATCGATATGGTTTATTATTTGGTGACATGATTTAGATTTTTTTTAATAGGCTTACTGAAAGTAAAATTAGAGGTCTGTAAGCAAGAACCCTACGATCTTCAGCTTGTTTTTTTTGTTGTTCGCTAAACAGCGTTTCCTACTAAGCTTATTCAGTGTAAATTTGGAGGGCATGTATATGCTACTCAGTTAGTAGGCTAATGTATTAATCGTGTGACATTTTAGTAACCATTTAGCAAATTACTGGTGCATTGTCGAACCTGCTAACTTATTGCAACATCTAACCTAAATATGATCTTAAGTAAATGCCAATTATTCAGCTTTATGATAAATGAGCATTCAGAATACGAAATACAAAAAAGTGCAAACGAAGATTGATCCTTATACCCTTTATTTTTTTGTCAAGTCATCCAATTCGACTATTTTTGACCATATCAAAATGACATTTGATTTTTAGGTAAATGCAGTATAATGCAATATCTGAACAAAGAAAACAGTACAAGCGTTTTGATATCTAACACTACTCGATTTTTTGTTGTTTCAGGAATTAAAGATTTTGATTAAAGTTATTTAGTATGGTAGTTGTTGCATAGTTGAAGAAGAAATTTTCTGCATGCTGGTTCAAACGATTAAATGATAGATGTAATTCAAACTCTAAAAAATCCATTAAAGACATTGTCGTAGCATGTAATTGTGCAGCACAGGTAGACCAAGTTCTAATTCATTTCTCAAGTTACTTACTGTACAATATATAAAAATGCCATCATTTGTAAATCACCTAAGAATTATGACTGTTAATAAATGCTGTTTTTGTGCTTTTTCGGTTTAATAGTAGTGACACTCATCAACAGTAGGTAGTTTTGTAGTATTATGCTTTGTATCGCTAAACACATGCTTTTTAGAAACATGCATATTTGAAACAACTGTTTACCGGCAGAGTAAATCAATGCTTTCCCCCATGTTTATTGTGCAATTTGCATTGTAGAATTTCTTGTTTGTAATTTATAATGTTTTTTGAGTTGCGCTACGAGAAGTATCTTTGGTGTACCTTTGGCCTAGGCAGCTTGGCAAATAAAGATGCAATTGCCAGAACGTACAGAAAGAAGCGTCTCGTATACGCGGTATCAGCTCCTGGTCGCCTGCGTGGTAAATCTGGTGAAGGTGAATTTATTCTTTACTCAATATTGCAGAAACATTTGTTTTAGGAACATCTGTCTTGATGTAAACTGGCACAATCAACTCATGCCTTGGCAGCGGATAAATAAACTGACACCCGAAAGGTCAACAAAAAGCGAACGATGAAAGTTGCGCTGAAGAAAATGCATCTCAAGCCTAAAAGCAAACTGAAAGCAATAAGCAGTAAAGCAGGTAAATAATTAAAACTTAGTGTGATGACTTAAGTCCTTTTTTCAACTGATTCTACAGTACTGGAAAAAAGTTTAGAGAGATTTTTTGAAAAGCCGAAAAAACGCAAAAATGACATCTTTTTATTTCTTTATTGAATGTAACAAAACTGAAAACAAACATCATGTTCCTCCAACATGGTGCAAATTACAGCAGTTACACTAGTATTTAGTGTGGTAACCCCTGTTTATCTTTTGAATGCGGCTAGGCATGGAATCTGTTAGGTTTTTGCAGACATTTTGATCATTATCTGTGCACCAAATCTCTTTAATGATCTGTTTTAGCTCATCCAAAGTTGTCGGATTTGATGTAGAAACTTTTTTTTTTTATCAGTGTCCGTAAATTTTCAATAGGATTAAGGTCAGGAGAATTTCCTGCCCATTTGAGCATTGTGACATTTTTGGTGTGAAACCAATTCATGACTGATTTGGCTTTGTGGCATGGTGCCGAGTCTTTTTGGAAAGTTGTGCATCCATGAATGCTCATGAAATTCAGTATATGTAGATGATCATTTAGGACGCTAATATTCCGTGAGGCATTCATTGTTTGTCCTTTTGGCTAAAAATTAATACCACTTCGGCCTTGGCTGGAAAAGCACCCCCACACCATGACCGATGGGGGGTGCTTAACGGTTGGTTGCAGGTACCGTGAGTCCGCTGGTGAAGATCCATGTGGTCTGCGAACGAAGGGTTTGTAGGAAGCAAACTGTAAGAAGGTGGATTCGTCAGAAGACATCACTTTCTGCCAGTCTTCTTTTGTCCAGTCTTTGTAGTGGCAGCAAAATTCAAGCCTTTGCTGGGCCATTCTTGGTGTAATCAGGGGTTTCTTCAGAGGTTTGCAGGCAGGAAGTTTAAAATCTTTGTGCATACGATTTCTAATTGTTCTTGTCGTCACACTAATCAGCTCTTGCTTAGATCTTTTTATTTCTGATGAAGAAATGAATGGTTGCTTTTGGCAAAGTTGTTTGATTTTGCAATCCGTCCTGGGAGTGGTGATACGGGGTGTGCCACTTCTTTTCAAGGGAGAATAACTAAGATTTTGCTTGTTTCTTTGTAACATTCGACTAACGGATGCTTCAGAGAGTTTCAATCGTTTTGAAATTTCAACATTTTTGTAGCCTTCTTGTTTTAAAAGGATGACGTTGCTTTTTGAAGCTTTTGAAATTTGAGGCAATTTTCCCATTTTCACAACAAAATTAAAAATCAAGCCTATACTATCAAAAACCGTTATGAAATGTAAAAGATATCATTACTATTTGCTGAAAAATACAAAGAATAATGGTAAAATCAACACAAGACACAGTAAAAAATCAGCACTTTTTTGTAAAATTGTTGCAAAGTGACTTTATCAAGAAAAGTTCATCAAAATAAAAATCTTCCTAAACTTTTTTTCCGGTACTGTAGAAATTAATCCACCGCTAAATGCCAAAGCGTGTATCAGACTACATCAGTTATATCCCACAGTAGTTGAGCTAGGTTATAGTTTTCAAACCCAATACGTGTTTTTTTCCTGAAGTTGTGTGAATAAGTGAAATGCCATTGCAATATTTCCATATTTTTATTTTTGATTTTTTTTTTATTTGGGCCAAAATGCGACTTCAAAAAATAAATAAACGCAATCCACTTAATGAACAATGCAATAGTACCGGGTAGCTCTAATATTATCTGAGAAAGAGCTACGTACAGGACGTTGTTAAAAAAATAATAATAACGTTTTAATCCATTGTGCTGCACTTTCTTGAGTATAGGAACAACTGTAACAAAGGTAAAATAATCATTTATAGGATTATTTTTCTGAACTTGATGAAGCCTATTTTGTTGCAGAAAAAGCTGTATAATTTTCACAAGACGACTGAAGCAGCTGGCTGAAAGAAGCAACAGGTTCAATCACTTTGCAAATTTTGTGGCTGCTTGATTGTGACATGATAAGCAAAATCTTCACAGTATGGCGTGGATTGTGAAAGCGATAACAAAACACTGCCAGTGATGCAATGTTTTTTTGAGAGGCTGACTGAAGTTGCAATATCTGCAGGACGTATCACGTGAATGTAAACAATGAAACAAGATTAGACTTTTTTCCGTTTGGCTATGCCGTTTTTGTTGCTTTTGCTTATCAATTAACTACGAGACCAGGCACTTAACCAAAGTTTGCTAGATAGGGATGCGAGCTTGAACTACAAAAAGTCATATTTTTCTGGACGATTTTTGTGATTTTTCGAAAAATATAGCTATTTTAATGCCATTTGTGTGCCATTTTGTCCGTTTTCAGAGCCATTTGAGAGAATTAAATTACTCATAAAACTTGTAAGCTGTTGGAGTTTTTCTAAACAATAATTGGCTCAAATCCTCTCTTTATTCACTAGTTAAGTCCAAGTTTGTTCTAAAACTTACATAATAAATTTAGGCTAAATCTTCCTACGTGACTTTGCTGGTGAAAAGGGGCTGTAATAATCTATTGTGTATATTAACAGGAAGCATCTCGAGTGAAAAACCTTAGGGTTGTTTGGTGCTCCTTGTCTTTCAAATGTGACTTTTGTGTGTTTACCTAGATACTATAGAACTACTACTACAGTAATTGCTTTTTGAGCCCCTCTTTACGATTACGCCATTGTCAACTGGATTTTAGGCCAAAAAATAAAGGAACCATCCCATGTCTATCATTAGTCTATGATTACATCTGAACTGAATCTTTTTCATCTAACTTTTGTGGATTTCTCTTGTTGTGCACTTGATTTTGTTTATTTAATAAAGCTCAAGTTGATAAAAAAAACTCCTCAAGTTTGAGCAAATTGGAAAGATAAAAGGCCTTATAACTGATTGGAGAAGACATGTCTGCAAACGGTGCTGAAGGCATCGCTATAAGCATGAAACAGTACGACTATTTTTTTCATTGCTCAGTATAGTGTTTAACAGTCCAAAGTAGAAATTATTTGGCATTCATTGAAAGCGAAGTTTGTCTAAATAATTAGAAACGCTGTAATACCAATTGTTGTAGTCTGTTGGATTTCTGAGTTAAGATCGGAATTCTGAGTGTACTATTTCAGTGGTATACGCTACATCCATCCAATGCAGAGATGAAATCGGTCGGGATTTTCTCAACCCGCCCCGACTGGTAAATTTCAAAATCTACGCCGGTCGACCGTTTTTTTTACAGAAGGTTTTGTTCACTGTCCAATGCATTTAATGAAAAATTTTCAGAAGGGGGGGCATGGGTGATGTATTGAAATTTGTGACTCCAGACGGACGCAGAGTTGCAAACGGGCCGACTAGTTTGGGCCCGAAACTGGCCCAAGCCTGGAAATATAAGCTCGAACCCGAAAACTAATTTGAAGCCCAAATCATGTCGAAAAAAAAACGAAACTTAAATTAGGTCTGAAAAATTAAGCAATGTTTCCAAGTAATGTTGATTATATTTTTGTGCTCCCAAGTAAAAAAGTACGTCTCAAGCCCGAATTAAGCCCAAACTTTTGTCAACTTTAGGCTCGAACCCGATCCGAAAAGCCTGGCCCGACTTACAACTCTGGACGGGGGTCTCAGAAAAAAAAAAGAGTTTTTGCGTTTTTTGCAAAAGTAACTAAGGAGAAATTTAATCTGTTATATTTCAGGAACGGATGGTCCTAGAAAGCTCAAAGTTGGTCTTTAGATTTGTCAAAAGTTTTTGAATAAAACTCGAGCAAAAAAATTTCCGACCTGAATGCCATTTTAAGTTCTGAGTGTAGCTATGAGCCTGTAGTGGTTACTGTAGGCTGCATTTGTCTATATAACGTGTTTTGTTCCGGAATAATTCAAATTAATACGTAGGCTATCATCTTTTGGAACAAGGCAACATTTAGTTAATCCAAGCAAATTAAAAAAATGCAGAAGACTACTAATATTGCATTAATCCCTTTTGTAAAAATGTTTATATTTTCACACTAACAGTCGCTAAAGAGCGCGTTGCCACACAACCTTGCAAACTAAATGCATTTTTCATTTTCCTTGCTTTGACTGCAAAATATTTTTCAAAAATGGCCAATCAGGTGATTGAAATAAATCATATGATGATTGCATAATTCAAGTTGAACTTGAACTTTGGTCAATCTGAAGTTCCTGGCAAGTTTGCTCTTAGAATAGCATTTTTAGCGGGGACTTGAGTAAATCCCAAGCAGATGCTTGAAGTAGATGTCTAAGCAGCTGCTCAAGCCCTCTCTTAGAATACGGCCCTCAGAATTCATCACAAAAAAATCAAGCTGAAACTTTAATTCTGCAAACTTTTTAGCAAAAAACTTTCCATGATTAATTAGTTAGTTTAAATTTATCATGTTTTGAATTTTTATATACAAAGAAAAATAAAAATATCCTTGTTGAAACTTGTGAAATATTTCACGGCAACACTAATAGCAAACAAATTATTCAAGCGAATGATTTTAAAATATTCATCCGCGTTTGAGTAAAAGCGATATATCTCAAAAACGGCACCTGGTTACAACCGAAGACATTTCAATCATTAATCAGGCATTAAAATCTATTTGCAAAAAATTTTTCAAGAGGCACCTCCATGGGTATCACGAGACTACACAATTTTGAACACCGTAACAAGGCCTATTTCAAAGTTTTCAAAGTTAAATATGTAAAATTATTTGTGTTGGGAAAATCCCATGAACAGATGTTTTTTTGTTTTGTTGATTGAGATTCAAAAGCTGTTATCACATAATTGTTCAGAGCATGACTGATGTATGTAATTGTTTAAATATGTGTGGTATGCGTTTCAAAAACTCCTCGCATCCCTCCACAATGTTGCTGTGACAGCACATTAGGGTGTGCAAGCTTCTCCCTTTCGACCTATAAGCAAATGCCTGATTATGTGCAGTGTTTTGTAATGGCCCTTGTTCAAACGACGTTTACTGAGTGTTAAATCGGTTTTACAAACCTGCTCCAACAGCATGTGCAACTTTTGAATGGGTTGGGGGGGCGGCCAACTTGCCATGACGTCACAGACCAACGCAAACGCACCTTGAATCAGTGTTTTTAGGCATTGTTTGTTACAGACATATCATGATTGAACTCCATTTATATATGATTGAACGCTGGGGAGGACTGCAATGCATTTTCTGAAACTACAGATGCATTTACGCTGGGTAGTACTGCAGTAGGTTTGGAATGGATATTTGCAAAGACCAAGAAATGGAGTTCAATCATGATATGCCCGTAACAGAAAATACCTAAAAACATTGATTCAAGGTGTACTTGTGTTGGTCTGTGACGTCATGGCGGGCTGGCCGCCCCTTCAACCCATTGAAAGGGTGATCATGGTGTTGGGGCAGCTTTTTATAACCGATTTAACACTCAGTAAATGTCGGTTAAATGAGGGCATTTACAAAACACTGCACAATCGGGCATTTGCATATTACCATAAAAGAACATGAAAGAACAATTTGCATGACATCACAGTAGCGCTGGGGAGAGGTGCATTGCATTTTTTTGAAACTACAGATTACAGTGCAAGTACTGCACTAAGTTTGGAATGGATATTTGCAAATACAAAGAAGTGAAGTTCAATCATGATACGCCCGTAACAGAAAATGCCTAAAAACACTCATTCAAGGTAACTTTGCGTTGGTCTGTGACGTAATGGCGGGTTGGCCACTACCCCCAACCCATTCAAAAGTTGTGCATGCTGTTGCAGCAGCTTTGTATAACTGATTTAACACTCCATTAACGTCGATTAAACAAGAGCATTTAGAAACTCTGCACAAATCAAGCATTTGCCTATTACCATAAAACAACAACTTTGCACGACAAGCTATGACATCACATTGGCACTGGGGAGAGGTGCATTGCATTTTCTAAAACTACATCTTACAGTGTAATTACTGCACTAGGTTTGGAATGGATATTTGCAAAGATCAAGGAATGAAGTTTAATCATGATACACCCGTAGCAGAAAATGCCTAAAATCACTGATTCAAGGTGTGATTGAAGGTGCTATGATGTCATAGTTAGGCGTGTAAAGTTGTTGTTTTATGGTAATAGGCAAATGCTTGATTTGTGCAGTGTTTTGCAATGACCCTCGTTCAACCGACGTTTACTGAGTGTTAAATCGCTTTAACAAAGCGGCTCCAACAGCATGAGCAACCTTTTAATTGAGTGGGGGGCGGCCAACCCGCCATGATGTTATAGACCAACGCAAATGCACCTTGAATCAGTGATTTTAGGCATTTTTTGTTACGGGCATATCATGATTGAACTCCATTTCTTGGTCGATTTAGAAGCTTAGAGCTACTGTTTTGGTTGCTGTTGAGAGTTAAAAACAGTTGCAGTTTATCAGAAAACGTAAAAAATCATAAATTTTGAACCATTTATGATGTCACAGCATCCGATTGGGGGGTTGTACCAAAGATATACTTAGCAAGGATGGCCGACTAGCATTGTTAATTGTTCTCGTCACGCATAAGTTGTGTTCAAGTTTTTGGTCAAATTTCTGATCAAAATGCATTGTTTCTAATGGAGCGAGGTGGGTCAGGTTGAAATATTTTTGTTGTATTTTTGCTGGTGGATAACCTAGGACTCGAACGAACTCGAAAATGGTTTGTTAATGATATGATGTATCGGAAAATGCGTAAAGCGGAAACTTGGAGTGAAAAAAATAGCATTGGCAAATAGGCTAGCCTACCATCTTGCCATAGCCTAGTTTGGGTTATGAATGAAGGCAGCTAAGAACGTTGAAATACTGTCAAAAAAAGGCAAGGGTCAAAATATTTCAACCATTCCTACCCCGCTCACTCGCAAAATCGGTAAGAAAATGAAGTGGAGGCCTAATTCAGTGCCGTTCGAGCCTAAAAACTGGCTAAAGGCGGTAAACGAATGAGAGAGTATAACAGAGGCAGTAAATGAGAGGTTATTGCAGTATCTCGGTCTGTACTTGGAACCTTAAAGTTGGCTGTACACTTAGTTGCAGTGAACGCTTGTGTTTGAAGGCGAAGCTCGCTGCAATGCCGTGTTTACAGCTACTTTGAAATGTCATCAACCAGGTACCGGATACAACAGAATCAAGACAAGAGAAAAAAAATTTTAGAACAAGCTAGTTTCAGAAGAATTATGCGCCTACCGTTTGCATTCGATTAATTACTCTTGACTGCAACCTGATTTAACAAAATCACATTTGCATGCAAGTTACTAACAATGCACTCGACTTCAGTGTTCCTATTACAAGGCCGTACACAGAGGAGAGGGCCAAGCTGGAAAACTTGAGCTCGGTCTGAAAAGTTTCATGCAATAGTGGTGCTGTCTAGTGACAAGCCATATTACCTATAAACAACGTCTAGGATTATCCTAGAACCAAAGTGTATCCTACTTTGGCCTTGAACTAGTTTTTTAGTCTCCAACTCATGTTTGAAAATTGGCCCCAAATTAAAGCGACATTTCAACGTTGTTTTTGTAGCCAGCTGACATCAAACTGGGAAGTTAGTGTAAGTCACTTTCTGGACAGTTTTATTAATTTTGCTCAAAATACACACAAACTCGTCATAATTTCGTATATTGAAAGCATTGCCACAAATGTTCCGATTGAAAACCATACCTTGCGTGTATTTACATAATATTTAGAACAGATTGTTGGCAAAAGTTTGTTTAGATGCTTCATTTATGTGTTTATTTACATTTGTTGCATTTCGTGTCACTTTTGACGGTTTATGCTGTTGAATGCAGCTTTGTGGCTTGCTGTCACTCTTACCTTTAAAGGTAGCGAACCAAAGCTGGCACACTGGCCCAAATGAAACTGTATTACACTTCCAAGTTGTTTTTGTAATTAGCTGACATCAAATTGGGGAGTTAGTATTAGTCTTTTTCTGGACAGTTTCACTAATTTTGCATAAAATACGAAAAACTTGGTCAAAAGTTCGTTATGTGAATGCATTGAAACAAACATTCCAGTTGAAAGGCTTACCTTGCATGTTTTTGTATGATATTTTCACCAGATTGTTGGCAAAAATTTGTTTGAATGCTTCATTTATATGTTTGTCTCGATTTATTGCATTTTGTGTCACTACCAACGATTTATGGTGTTGAACGCAACGTTGTGGCTTACTGTCACGCATACATTTAAAGGTAACAAACGAAAGTTGGCACACTGGTCCAAATGAAACTGTATTACAGTTGGAAGTTGTTTTTGTAGTTTGCTGACTTGAAACTGGGAAGTTAGTACTGGTCGTTTTTTGTGCAGTTTCACTAATTTTGCTCAAATTACACAAAACTTCATCCTAAGTTCGTATATTGAAGACATTGAAACAAATCTTCCATTTGAAAAGCATATCTTGCGTGTATTTACATGATAATTCGAAAAGATTGTTGGCAAACGCTTGTTTGGATGCTTCATTTATGTGTTTGTCTCGATTTGTTGTATTTCGTGTCACTTTAAACAATTTATGCTGCTGCTTACTGTCACGCATACATTTAAAGGTAACAAACGAAAGTTGGCACACTGGTCCAAATGAATTTGTATTACAGTTGGAAGTTGTTTTTGTAGTTTGCTGACTTGAAACTGGGAAGTTAGTACTGGTCGCTCTTTGTGCAGTTTCACTAATTTTGCTCAAATTACACAAAACTTCATCCTAAGTTCGTGTATTGAAGACATTGAAACAAATCTTCCATTTGAAAAGCATATCTTGCGTGTATTTGCATGATAATTCGAAAAGATTGTTGGCAAAAGCTTGTTTGGATGCTTCATTTATGTGTTTGTCTCGATTTGTTGTATTTCGTGTCACTTTTAACAATTTATGCTGCTGCTTACTGTCACGCATACATTTAAGTTTAATGGACCAAAGTTGGCAAACTGGTCCAAATGAACCTGTGTAACACTTGAAGGTTGTTTTTTCACTTTGCTAACATCAAATTGGGAAGTTAATTCTGGTCGCTCTTTATACAGTTTCATTAGTTGCATTCTAATCAAAAAAATTTTCGTCTTCAGTTCGTATATTGAAGACATTGAAACAAATCTTCCAATTGGAAAGCATAATTTGCGTGTATAAAGCATAAGTTCGTTTATTAAAGACATGATATTAGGAAGCGATTGTGAGCAAAAACTTTTTTCCATGCTTCATTTATGTGTTTGTCTCGATTTGTTGCATTTCGTGTCACCTTTAACGATTTATGCTGTGGCTTCCTCTAATGCATACATTTGAAAGTAACGGACCAAAGTTGGCAGATTAGTCCAAATGATTTCGTATTACACCTCGAAGTTATTTTTGTAGTTTGCTGACGTCAAATTGGGAAGTTAGTGTTAGTCGTTCTCTATACAGTTTCATTAGTTTCATTCATATTACACAAAAAGTCGTCGTAAGTTGGTATATTGAAAACATAGAAACAATTCTTCACACTGGAAAGCATACCTTAAGTATATTTACACGATATTTTGAAGAGATTGTCGGCAAAAATTTGTTTCGATGCTTCATTTATGTGTTTGTGTCGATTTGTTGCATTTCGTGTCACATTAACCACTTATGCTGTGGCTTACTGTCACGCACGTTTAGAGATAACGGACCAAAGCTGGCACACTGGTCCAAATGAATCTGTATTACGCTTCGAAGTTGTTTTGGTAGTTTGCTATAATCAAATTTGGAAGTTAGTAAAAATCGTTCTCTAAACAGTTTTAATTAATTTTTCAAAATACACAACAATTCGTCATAAGTTCGTAATTTGAAAACATGCAAACAAATTCTCCAATTCGAAAGCATACCTTGCGTGTATTTACATGATGTTTTGAAGAGATTGTAGGCGAAATGAAACAAAGCCAGACAAACACATAAATGAAACATCCAAACAAATTTTTGCGAACAATCTTTTCAAAATGTCATGCAATTACACGCTAGGTATGTTTTCCAATTGGAAGATTTGTTTCAATGTCTTCCATGCACGATGTTACGACGATTTCTTGTGTAATTTGAGTAAAATTAACAAAACTGTTTAAAGAACGACCAGCACTAACTTCCTAATTTGATGTCAGCAAACTACAAAAACAAATTCGACGTGTAATGCAGGGTCATTCCGACCAGTCTACCAACTTTGGTCCGTTACCCATAAACGTATGCGTGACAGTAAGCCACAAACTTGCGTTCAACAACATAAACAGTTAAAAGTAACACAAAATGCAACAAATCGAGAAAACACATAAATGAAGCATCGAAATCAGTTTTTGCCGACAATTTTTTAAAAATATCATGTAAATGCACCAAGGTCTGCTTTCCAACTGGAAAACTTGTTTTAATGTTTTCAATTTAGTAAGTTATGACGAATTTTGGTGCAATTTGAGTAAAATTAACAAAAAGGTTTGAAGAACGACCAGCACTAACTTCCCAATTTAATGTCAGCAAATTACAAAAACAGCTTTGAAGTGTGATACGGAATCATTTGGACCAGTCAGTCAACTTTGGTCCGTTACCCAGAAATGTATGCATGACAGTAAGCAACATCATAACTGGTTAATGTGACACAAAATGCAATAAATCGAGACAAACACCTAAATGAAACATCCAAACAAAGTTTTGCCGGCAATCTCTTCAAAATATCATGTAAATACACGCAAGGTATGCTTTCCAATTGGAAGATTTGTTTCAATGTTTTCATAGTACGAACTTATGACGATTTGTAGTGCATTTAAAAAAAATCATAAAACTGTTTAGACAACAACCGTACTAACTTTCTAATTTGATGTCACCAAACTATAAAAACAAGTTCGAAGAGTAATGCAGATTCATTTGGACCAGCATACCAACTTTGGTCCGTTAACCATAAACGTATGCGTGAGAATAAGCCACAACGTTGTGTTCAGCAGCATTAATAGTTAAAACTGACACGAAATGAAACAAAACGAGACAAACTCGTAAATGAAGCATCGAAGCAAACTTTCGATGACAATCGCTTCAAATAATCGTGTAAACACACACGTGGTATTTTTTTTGATTGGAAGATTTGTTTCAATATCTTCAAAATACGAACCTAGGACGAAAATTTGCGTAATTTGATCAAAATAATGAAATTGTACAAGAAACGACCTGTTATAACTCCACAATTTGATGTCAACAAACTACAAAAACAGCTTCGAAGTGTAATACAAACTCATTTG
Source organism: Trididemnum nubilum (assembly GCA_963965965.1). Lineage (NCBI taxonomy): Eukaryota > Metazoa > Chordata > Ascidiacea > Aplousobranchia > Didemnidae > Trididemnum > Trididemnum nubilum. The sequence continues at coordinate 41,407,780 of OZ014483.1, forward strand.
GACCAGTCTGCCAACGTTGGTTCGTTATCCACAAATGCGTGTGACAGTAAGCCACAGCATAAGTCGTTAAAAGTGACAAGAAATGCAACAAATTGAAAACAATTACATAAATGAACCATCGAAACCAAATTTTGCGAATATTTTCTTCAAATTATTATATAATACACGCAAGGTATGCTTTTCAATGAGAAGACTTGTTTCATTGTCTTCAATAAACGAAATTATGACGATAATGTTTTGTAATTTCAGAAATTATAAGGAAACTGTTCAGAGAACGACCTGTACTAACCTCCCAATTTGATGTCAGCAAACTAAAAAAACAACTTGGAAGTGTAATGCAGATTCATTTGGACCAGTCTGCCAACTTTGGTTCCTTACCCTTAAATGCATGCGTGACAGTAAGCCACAACGTTTTGTTCAACAGCATAAATCGCGAAAAGTGACACGAATTGCAACAAATCGACACAAACACATAAATGAAGCATCGAATCAATTTTGTACCAACAATCTGTTCAAAATATCATGTGAATACACGCAAGGTATGTTTTTTAATGCGAAGATTTGTTTCAATGCCTTCAATATACGAACTTATGACGAATAGTTGTACAATTTGAGAAATTATAAGGAACCTGTTTAGAGAAAGATCTGCATTAACTTCCCAATTTGATGTTAGGAAACTGCATAAACAACTTCGAGCTGTAATACAGACTAATTTGGACCAGTCTGCCAACTTTGGTCGATTACCCATAAATGTATGTATGAAAGTAAGCCACAGCATAACTCGTTAAAAGTGACACGAAATGCAACAAATCCAGACAAAAACCAAAACCTGAAACATCCAAACAAAGTTTTGCCGACAGTTTTTTTTAAATATCATATAAAAACACGCTAGGTATGCTTTCCAATTCGAAGATTTGTTTCAATGTCTTCAGTATACGAACTTATGACGAACTGTTGTGCAATTGGAAAAACTATAAGGAAACTGTTGAGAGAAAGACTTGCATTAACTTTCCAATTTGTGGTTAGCAAACTACAAAAAGTACTTCAAAATGTAATGCAAACTCATTTGGACCAGTTTGCTGAGTTTGGTCCGTTACCCTTAAATGTATGCGTGACAAGTGAGCCACAGCATAAATTGTTAAAAAGTGACACGAAATGCAACAAATAAAAACAAACACATAAATTAAACGTCGAAACAAATTTTTGAAACAGTCTCTTCAAAATCTCATATAATACACGCAAGGTATGCTTTCCAATTGGAAGATTTGTTTCAATGTCTTCAATATACATAATTATGACAAAGTTTTGTGTTGTTTGAATGAAAGTAATGAAACTTTGTGTGGAACAACCAGTACTAACTTTCCAATTTGATGTCAGCACTCTACAAAAACAACTTCGAAGTGTAATACAGATTCCCTTGGACCACTCTGCCAACCTTGGTTCATTTCTCTTAAATGTATGCGTGACAATAAGCCACATCAATAAATTCTAAACGTCACACGAAATGCAAGAAAGCGAGACAAACACCTAAATGAAGCATCGAAACAAACTTTTGCCAACAATCTTTTCGAAATATTATGTAAATACATCCAAGGTATGCTTTCCAATTGGAGGATTTGTTTCAATGTCTTCAATTAACAAACTTATGACGAAGTTTTGTGTAATTTGAACAAAATTTATCAAATTGTATACACAACGACCTGCAGTAATTTCCCAAAATGATATCAGCAAACTACAAAAGCAACTTCGAAGTGTATTACAGAGTCATTTTGACCAGTCTGCAAACTTTGGTCCGTTACCCATAAATGTATCCATGACAGTAAGCCACAAGGTTGCGATCAACAGCATAAATTGTTAAAAGTGACATGAAATGCAACAAATCGATGCAAACACAAAAATGAAGCATCCAAACAAAGTTTTGCCAACAATCTATTCAAAATTTCCTGTAAATACACGCAGTGTATGCTTTCCAATTGAAAGCTTTGTTCAGTGTAATACGGAATCATTTGGACCAGTGTGCCAACTTTGGTCCGTTACCCATAAATGTATGCGTGACAGCAAACCACAACGTTTTGTTCTACAGCATAAATCGTTAAAGGTGACACAAATTGCAACAAATCGAGACAAACACATAAATGAAGCATGGAAAAAAGTTTTTGCTCACAATCGCTTCCTAATATCATGTCTTTAATAAACGAACTTATGCTTTATACACGCAAATTATGCTTTCCAATTGGAAGATTTGTTTCAATGTCTTCAATATACGAACTGAAGACGAAAATTTTTTTGATTAGAATGCAACTAATGAAACTGTATAAAGAGCGACCAGAATTAACTTCCCAATTTGATGTTAGCAAAGTGAAAAAACAACCTTCAAGTGTTACACAGGTTCATTTGGACCAGTTTGCCAACTTTGGTCCATTAAACTTAAATGTATGCGTGACAGTAAGCAGCAGCATAAATTGTTAAAAGTGACACGAAATACAACAAATCGAGACAAACACATAAATGAAGCATCCAAACAAGCTTTTGCCAACAATCTTTTCAAATTATCATGTAAATACACGCAAGATATGCTTTTCAAATGGAAGATTTGTTTCAATGTCTTCAATACACGAACTTAGGATGAAGTTTTGTGTAATTTGAGCAAAATTAGTGAAACTGCACGAAGAGCGACCAGTACTAACTTCCCAGTTTCAAGTCAGCAAACTACAAAAACAACTTCCAACTGTAATACAAATTCATTTGGACCAGTGTGCCAACTTTTGTCTATTACCTTTAAATGTATGCGTGACAGTAAGCCACAACGTTGCGTTCAACACCATAAATCGTTGAAAGTGACACAAAATGCAATAAATCGAGACAAACATATAAATGAAGCATTCAAACAAATTTTTGCCAACAATCTGGTGAAAATATCATACAAAAACATGCAAGGTAAGCCTTTCAACTGGAATGTTTGTTTCAATGTAGTCACATAACGAACTTTTGACCAAGTTTTTCGTATTTTATGCAAAATTAGTGAAACTGTCCAGAAAATGACTAATACTAACTCCCCGATTTGATGTCAGCTAATTACAAAAACAACTTGGAAGTGTAATACAGTTTCATTTGGGCCAGTGTGCCAGCTTTGGTTCGCTACCTTTAAAGGTAAGAGTGACAGCAAGCCACAAAGCTGCATTCAACAGCATAAACCGTCAAAAGTGACACGAAATGCAACAAATGAAAATAAACATATAAATGAAGCATTCAAACAAACTTTTGCCAACAATCTGTTCCAAATATCCAACAAATACACGCATGGTATGCTTTCCCATTGGAAGATTTGTTTCAATGTTTTCAACCAATGAAAATAAGAAAATTTTTGTATATTTTGAGACAAATTAAGGAAACTTTCCAGACAATGACCTATACTAACTTCCCAATTTGACGTCAGCTAACTACAAAAACATTTTAAATGAGTAATGCGGATTCATTTGGACCAGTGTGCCAACTTTGGTCCGTTGTCGTTTGTGTATGCGTGACATTAAGCCACAACGTTTTGTTCAACTGCTTAAATTGTTAAAAGTAACACGAAATGCAACAAATCTAAATAAACACATAAATGAAGCATCTAAACAAACTTTTGCCAACAATCTGTTCTAAATATTATGTAAATACACGCAAGGTATGGTTTTCAATCGGAACATTTGTGGCAATGCTTTCAATATACGAAATTATGACGAGTTTGTGTGTATTTTGAGCAAAATTAATAAAACTGTCCAGAAAGTGACTTACACTAACTTCCCAGTTTGATGTCAGCTGGCTACAAAAACAACGTTGAAATGTCGCTTTAATTTGGGGCCAATTTTCAAACATGAGTTGGAGACTAAAAAACTAGTTCAAGGCCAAAGTAGGATACACTTTGGTTCTAGGATAATCCTAGACGTTGTTTATAGGTAATATGGCTTGTCACTAGACAGCACCACTATTGCATGAAACTTTTCAGACCGAGCTCAAGTTTTCCAGCTTGGCCCTCTCCTCTGTGTACGGCCTTGTGATAGGAACACTGAAGTCGAGTGCATTGTTAGTAACTTGCATGCAAATGTGATTTTGTTAAATCAGGTTGCAGTCAAGAGTAATTAATCGAATGCAAACGGTAGGCGCATAATTCTTCTGAAACTAGCTTGTTCTAAAATTTTTTTTCTCTTGTCTTGATTCTGTTGTATCCGGTACCTGGTTGATGACATTTCAAAGTAGCTGTAAACACGGCATTGCAGCGAGCTTCGCTTTCAAACACAAGCGTTCACTACAACTAAGTGTACAGCCAACTTTAAGGTTCCAAGTACAGACCGAGATACTGCAATAACCTCTCATTTACTGCCTCTGTTATACTCTCTCATTCGTTTACCGCCTTTAGCCAGTTTTTAGGCTCGAACGGCACTGAATTAGGCCTCCACTTCATTTTCTTACCGATTTTGCGAGTGAGCGGGGTAGGAATGGTTGAAATATTTTGACCCTTGTCTTTTTTTGACAGTATTTCAACGTTCTTAGCTGCCTTCATTCATAACCCAAACTAGGCTATGGCAAGATGGTAGGCTAGCCTATTTGCCAATGCTATTTTTTTCACTCCAAGTTTCCGCTTTACGCATTTTCCGATACATCATATCATTAACAAACCATTTTCGAGTTCGTTCGAGTCCTAGGTTATCCACCAGCAAAAATACAACAAAAATATTTCAACCTAACCCACCTCGCTCCATTAGAAACAATGCATTTTGATCAGAAATTTGACCAAAAATTTGAACACAACTCATGCGTGACGAGAACAATTAACAATGCTAGTCGGCCATCCCTGTTAAGTATATCCTTGGTACAACCCCCCAATCGGATGCTGTGACATCATAAATGGTTCAAAATTTATGATTTTTTACGTTTTCTGATAAACTGCAACTGTTTTTAACTCTCAACAGCAACCAAAACAGTAGCTCTAAGCTTCTAAATCGACCAAGAAATGGAGTTCAATCATGATATGCCCGTAACAAAAAATGCCTAAAATCACTGATTCAAGGTGCATTTGCGTTGGTCTATAACGTCATGGCGGGTTGGCCGCCCCCCATTCAATTAAAAGGTTGCTCATGCTGTTGGAGCCGCTTTGTTAAAGCGATTTAACACTCAGTAAACGTCGGTTGAACGAGGGTCATTGCAAAACACTGCACAAATCAAGCATTTGCCTATTACCATAAAACAACAACTTTACACGCCTAACTATGACATCATAGCACCTTCAATCACACCTTGAGTCAGTGATTTTAGGCATTTTCTGTTACGGGCATATCATGATTAAACTTCATTCCTTGATCTTTGCAAATATCCATTCCAAACCTAGTGCAGTAATTACACTGTAAGATGTAGTTTCAGAAAATGCAATGCACCTCTCCCCAGTGCCAATGTGATGTCATAGCTTGTCGTGCAAAGTTGTTGTTTTATGGTAATAGGCAAATGCTTGATTTGTGCAGAGTTTCTAAATGCTCTTGTTTAATCGACGTTAATGGAGTGTTAAATCAGTTATACAAAGCTGCTGCAACAGCATGCACAACTTTTGAATGGGTTGGGGGTAGTGGCCAACCCGCCATTACGTCACAGACCAACGCAAAGTTACCTTGAATGAGTGTTTTTAGGCATTTTCTGTTACGGGCGTATCATGATTGAACTTCACTTCTTTGTATTTGCAAATATCCATTCCAAACTTAGTGCAGTACTTGCACTGTAATCTGTAGTTTCAAAAAAATGCAATGCACCTCTCCCCAGCGCTACTGTGATGTCATGCAAATTGTTCTTTCATGTTCTTTTATGGTAATATGCAAATGCCCGATTGTGCAGTGTTTTGTAAATGCCCTCATTTAACCGACATTTACTGAGTGTTAAATCGGTTATAAAAAGCTGCCCCAACACCATGATCACCCTTTCAATGGGTTGAAGGGGCGGCCAGCCCGCCATGACGTCACAGACCAACACAAGTACACCTTGAATCAATGTTTTTAGGTATTTTCTGTTACGGGCATATCATGATTGAACTCCATTTCTTGGTCTTTGCAAATATCCATTCCAAACCTACTGCAGTACTACCCAGCGTAAATGCATCTGTAGTTTCAGAAAATGCATTGCAGTCCTCCCCAGCGTTCAATCATATATAAATGGAGTTCAATCATGATATGTCTGTAACAAAAAATGCCTAAAAACACTGATTCAAGGTGCGTTTGCGTTGGTCTGTGACGTCATGGCAAGTTGGCCGCCCCCCCAACCCATTCAAAAGTTGCACATGCTGTTGGAGCAGGTTTGTAAAACCGATTTAACACTCAGTAAACGTCGTTTGAACAAGGGCCATTACAAAACACTGCACATAATCAGGCATTTGCTTATAGGTCGAAAGGGAGAAGCTTGCACACCCTAATGTGCTGTCACAGCAACATTGTGGAGGGATGCGAGGAGTTTTTGAAACGCATACCACACATATTTAAACAATTACATACATCAGTCATGCTCTGAACAATTATGTGATAACAGCTTTTGAATCTCAATCAACAAAACAAAAAAACATCTGTTCATGGGATTTTCCCAACACAAATAATTTTACATATTTAACTTTGAAAACTTTGAAATAGGCCTTGTTACGGTGTTCAAAATTGTGTAGTCTCGTGATACCCATGGAGGTGCCTCTTGAAAAATTTTTTGCAAATAGATTTTAATGCCTGATTAATGATTGAAATGTCTTCGGTTGTAACCAGGTGCCGTTTTTGAGATATATCGCTTTTACTCAAACGCGGATGAATATTTTAAAATCATTCGCTTGAATAATTTGTTTGCCATTAGTGTTGCCGTGAAATATTTCACAAGTTTCAACAAGGATATTTTTATTTTTCTTTGAATATAAAAATTCAAAACATGATAAATTTAAACTAACTAATTAATCATGGAAAGTTTTTTGCTAAAAAGTTTGCAGAATTAAAGTTTCAGCTTGAATTTTTTTGTGATGAATTCTGAGGGCCGTATTCTAAGAGAGGGCTTGAGCAGCTGCTTAGACATCTACTTCAAGCATCTGCTTGGGATTTACTCAAGTCCCCGCTAAAAATGCTATTCTAAGAGCAAACTTGCCAGGAACTTCAGATTGACCAAAGTTCAAGTTCAACTTGAATTATGCAATCATCATGTGATTTATTTCAATCACCTGATTGGCCATTTTTGAAAAATATTTTGCAGTCAAAGCAAGGAAAATGAAAAATGCATTTAGTTTGCAAGGTTGTGTGGCAACGCGCTCTTTAGCGACTGTTAGTGTGAAAATATAAACATTTTTACAAAAGGGATTAATGCAATATTAGTAGTCTTCTGCATTTTTTTAATTTGCTTGGATTAACTAAATGTTGCCTTGTTCCAAAAGATGATAGCCTACGTATTAATTTGAATTATTCCGGAACAAAACACGTTATATAGACAAATGCAGCCTACAGTAACCACTACAGGCTCATAGCTACACTCAGAACTTAAAATGGCATTCAGGTCGGAAATTTTTTTGCTCGAGTTTTATTCAAAAACTTTTGACAAATCTAAAGACCAACTTTGAGCTTTCTAGGACCATCCGTTCCTGAAATATAACAGATTAAATTTCTCCTTAGTTACTTTTGCAAAAAACGCAAAAACTCTTTTTTTTTTCTGAGACCCCCGTCCAGAGTTGTAAGTCGGGCCAGGCTTTTCGGATCGGGTTCGAGCCTAAAGTTGACAAAAGTTTGGGCTTAATTCGGGCTTGAGACGTACTTTTTTACTTGGGAGCACAAAAATATAATCAACATTACTTGGAAACATTGCTTAATTTTTCAGACCTAATTTAAGTTTCGTTTTTTTTTCGACATGATTTGGGCTTCAAATTAGTTTTCGGGTTCGAGCTTATATTTCCAGGCTTGGGCCGGTTTCGGGCCCGAACTAGTCGGCCCGTTTGCAACTCTGCGTCCGTCTGGAGTCACAAATTTCAATACATCACCCATGCCCCCCCTTCTGAAAATTTTTCATTAAATGCATTGGACAGTGAACAAAACCTTCTGTAAAAAAAACGGTCGACCGGCGTAGATTTTGAAATTTACCGGTCGGGGCGGGTTGAGAAAATCCCGACCGATTTCATCTCTGCATTGGATGGATGTAGCGTATACCACTGAAATAGTACACTCAGAATTCCGATCTTAACTCAGAAATCCAACAGACTACAACAATTGGTATTACAGCGTTTCTAATTATTTAGACAAACTTCGCTTTCAATGAATGCCAAATAATTTCTACTTTGGACTGTTAAACACTATACTGAGCAATGAAAAAAATAGTCGTACTGTTTCATGCTTATAGCGATGCCTTCAGCACCGTTTGCAGACATGTCTTCTCCAATCAGTTATAAGGCCTTTTATCTTTCCAATTTGCTCAAACTTGAGGAGTTTTTTTTATCAACTTGAGCTTTATTAAATAAACAAAATCAAGTGCACAACAAGAGAAATCCACAAAAGTTAGGTGAAAAAGATTCAGTTCAGATGTAATCATAAACTAATGATAAACATGGGATGGTTCCTTTATTTTTTGGCCTAAAATCCAGTTGACAATGGCGTAATCGTAAAGAGGGGCTCAAAAAGCAATTACTGTAGTAGTAGTTCTATAGTATCTAGGTAAACACACAAAATTCACATTTGAAAGACAAGGAGCACCAAACAACCCTAAGGTTTTTCACTCGAGATGCTTCCTGTTAATATACACAATAGATTATTACAGCCCCTTTTCACCAGCAAAGTCACGTAGGAAGATTTAGCCTAAATTTATTATGTAAGTTTTAGAACAAACTTGGACTTAACTAGTGAATAAAGAGAGGATTTGAGCCAATTATTGTTTAGAAAAACTCCAACAGCTTACAAGTTTTATGAGTAATTTAATTCTCTCAAATGGCTCTGAAAACGGACAAAATGGCACACAAATGGCATTAAAATAGCTATATTTTTCGAAAAATCACAAAAATCGTCCAGAAAAATATGACTTTTTGTAGTTCAAGCTCGCATCCCTATCTAGCAAACTTTGGTTAAGTGCCTGGTCTCGTAGTTAATTGATAAGCAAAAGCAACAAAAACGGCATAGCCAAACGGAAAAAAGTCTAATCTTGTTTCATTGTTTACATTCACGTGATACGTCCTGCAGATATTGCAACTTCAGTCAGCCTCTCAAAAAACATTGCATCACTGGCAGTGTTTTGTTATCGCTTTCACAATCCACGCCATACTGTGAAGATTTTGCTTATCATGTCACAATCAAGCAGCCACAAAATTTGCAAAGTGATTGAACCTGTTGCTTCTTTCAGCCAGCTGCTTCAGTCGTCTTGTGAAAATTATACAGCTTTTTCTGCAACAAAATAGGCTTCATCAAGTTCAGAAAAATAATCCTATAAATGATTATTTTACCTTTGTTACAGTTGTTCCTATACTCAAGAAAGTGCAGCACAATGGATTAAAACGTTATTATTATTTTTTTAACAACGTCCTGTACGTAGCTCTTTCTCAGATAATATTAGAGCTACCCGGTACTATTGCATTGTTCATTAAGTGGATTGCGTTTATTTATTTTTTGAAGTCGCATTTTGGCCCAAATAAAAAAAAAATCAAAAATAAAAATATGGAAATATTGCAATGGCATTTCACTTATTCACACAACTTCAGGAAAAAAACACGTATTGGGTTTGAAAACTATAACCTAGCTCAACTACTGTGGGATATAACTGATGTAGTCTGATACACGCTTTGGCATTTAGCGGTGGATTAATTTCTACAGTACCGGAAAAAAAGTTTAGGAAGATTTTTATTTTGATGAACTTTTCTTGATAAAGTCACTTTGCAACAATTTTACAAAAAAGTGCTGATTTTTTACTGTGTCTTGTGTTGATTTTACCATTATTCTTTGTATTTTTCAGCAAATAGTAATGATATCTTTTACATTTCATAACGGTTTTTGATAGTATAGGCTTGATTTTTAATTTTGTTGTGAAAATGGGAAAATTGCCTCAAATTTCAAAAGCTTCAAAAAGCAACGTCATCCTTTTAAAACAAGAAGGCTACAAAAATGTTGAAATTTCAAAACGATTGAAACTCTCTGAAGCATCCGTTAGTCGAATATTACAAAGAAACAAGCAAAATCTTAGTTATTCTCCCTTGAAAAGAAGTGGCACACCCCATACCACCACTCCCAGGACGGATTGCAAAATCAAACAACTTTGCCAAAAGCAACCATTCATTTCTTCATCAGAAATAAAAAGATCTATGCAAGAGCTGATTAGTGTGACGACAAGAACAATTAGAAATCGTATGCACAAAGATTTTAAACTTCCTGCCTGCAAACCTCTGAAGAAACCCCTGATTACACCAAGAATGGCCCAGCAAAGGCTTGAATTTTGCTGCCACTACAAAGACTGGACAAAAGAAGACTGGCAGAAAGTGATGTCTTCTGACAAATCCACCTTCTTACAGTTTGCTTCCTACAAACCCTTCGTTCGCAGACCACATGGATCTTTACCAGCGGACTCACGGTACCTCCAAACAACCGTTAAGCACTCCCCATCGGTCATGGTGTGGGGGTGCTTTTCCAGCCAAGGCCGAGGTGGTCTTTATTTTTAGCCAAAAGGACAAACAATGAATGCCTCACGGTATATTAGCGTCCTAGATGATCATCTACAGTCAAACTTCGATATTATGCCACCCTTTGGGACCGAGAGAAAGTGGCATAGTAGCGAGAGTGGCATAATAACAAGGATTTGTAAAAACAGCCTTGTGATGTAACAATGTAATGCCACGTTGTACTGTACGATTGTTATTTACATGTATTTCAGTATAATGTACAGTGCAGTACAGTAGTTTCGGGAAGGCCAGTGTGAAGGCCAGTGTGATGCAAGCATGCGATCGGATAGACGACGATGTGCATGAAATCCACAGAAAGAACATGCGCCAGCTGACGATTCCTCAGAGTTTTGGGCTGACCTACAGTAGATAACTTGAGAGAACATATTACATGCACATACTGTATATTTTGCCGTTTCACAGCCGTTTAATTGTTTCGTTCGTAGCGTTTATTGTTTCATTAATACACTGCAATACTGTACCTCATGTGGCATAGTAGCGAGGGTAAGTGGTGGCATAGTAAATATATTTTCTATTGAATTTAGTTGGTGACGATCAAAAGTGGTATAGTAGCGAGGGTGGCATAGTAGTGAGGTGGCATAGTATCGAAGTTTGACTGTACTGAATTTCATGAGCATTCATGGATGCACAACTTTCCAAAAAGACTCGGCAACATGCCACAAAGCCAAATCAGTCATGAATTGGTTTCACACCAAAAATGTCACAATGCTCAAATGGGCAGGAAATTCTCCTGACCTTAATCCTATTGAAAATTTACGGACACTGATAAAAAAAAAAAGTTTCTACATCAAATCCGACAACTTTGGATGAGCTAAAACAGATCATTAAAGAGATTTGGTGCACAGATAATGACCAAAATGTCTGCAAAAACCTAACAGATTCCATGCCTAGCCGCATTCAAAAGATAAACAGGGGTTACCACACTAAATATTAGTGTAACTGCTGTAATTTGCACCATGTTGGAGGAACATGATGTTTGTTTTCCGTTTTGTTACATTCAATAAAGAAATAAAAAGATGTCATTTTTGCGTTTTTTCGGCTTTTCAAAAAATCTTTCTAAACTTTTTTCCAGTACTGTAGAATCAGTTGAAAAAAGGACTTAAGTCATCACACTAAGTTTTAATTATTTACCTGCTTTACTGCTTATTGCTTTCAGTTTGCTATTAGGCTTGAGATGCATTTTCTTCAGCGCAACTTTCATCGTTCGCTTTTTGTTGACCTTTCGGGTGTCAGTTTATTTATCCGCTGCCAAGGCATGAGTTGATTGTGCCAGTTTACATCAAGACAGATGTTCCTAAAACAAATGTTTCTGCAATATTGAGTAAAGAATAAATTCACCTTCACCAGATTTACCACGCAGGCGACCAGGAGCTGATACCGCGTATACGAGACGCTTCTTTCTGTACGTTCTGGCAATTGCATCTTTATTTGCCAAGCTGCCTAGGCCAAAGGTACAGCAAAGATACTTCTCGTAGCGCAACTCAAAAAACATTATAAATTACAAACAAGAAATTCTACAATGCAAATTGCACAATAAACATGGGGGAAAGCATTGATTTACTCTGCCGGTAAACAGTTGTTTCAAATATGCATGTTTCTAAAAAGCATGTGTTTAGCGATACAAAGCATAATACTACAAAACTACCTACTGTTGATGAGTGTCACTACTATTAAACCGAAAAAGCACAAAAACAGCATTTATTAACAGTCATAATTCTTAGGTGATTTACAAATGATGGCATTTTTATATATTGTACAGTAAGTAACTTGAGAAATGAATTAGAACTTGGTCTACCTGTGCTGCACAATTACATGCTACGGCAATGTCTTTAATGGATTTTTTAGAGTTTGAATTACATCTATCATTTAATCGTTTGAACCAGCATGCAGAAAATTTCTTCTTCAACTATGCAACAACTACCATACTAAATAACTTTAATCAAAATCTTTAATTCCTGAAACAACAAAAAGTCGAGTAGTGTTAGATATCAAAACGCTTGTACTGTTTTCTTTGTTCAGATATTGCATTATACTGCATTTACCTAAAAATCAAATGTCATTTTGATATGGTCAAAAATAGTCGAATTGGATGACTTGACAAAAAAATAAAGGGTATAAGGATCAATCTTCGTTTACAGTTTTTTCTATTTCTTATTCTGAATGCTCATTTATCATAAAGCTGAATAATTGGCATTTACTTAAGATCTTATTTAGGTTAGATGTTGCAATAAGTTAGCAGGTTCGACAATGCACCAGTAATTTGCTAAATGGTTACTAAAATGTCACACGATTAATACATTAGCCTACTAACTGAGTAGCATATACATGCCCTCCAAATTTACACTGAATAAGCTTAGTAGGAAACGCTGTTTAGCGAACAACAAAAAAAACAAGCTGAAGATCGTAGGGTTCTTGCTTACAGACCTCTAATTTTACTTTCAGTAAGCCTATTAAAAAAAAATCTAAATCATGTCACCAAATAATAAACCATATCGATAGGTTAGCTGCCGGTACGGTACTACAGTTAAAAAAAACAACTACTAAGCTATTTCATACTTAAATCTATTCTTGAACTACCGTAGTTATCGGGAGACCGGTAAGTGAGCAACAGTAACATGATTAATGCGTTTCTCGAATTCTCTTCAAATAGGCCTAGGGTACCGGTACCGAATTCCACTAACGTACCAAATGCAACGGATCACACACCTGACGTGCAACTCAAGCAAAGTTATTGTTTGCAACCAAATTGATTTATATTTATTGTTAAGCTTAACAATCTACTTGTTATTTTTCTCTCCTATTAAATGCTAGCTTAAAAAGTTAGGCTACCGTACCGATTCACAGCAAACTTCTACCGCAACTGATTGAATTAGGTTACCGGTAGCCTACATGCCGTTAAGGTCTTAAAACCATCATAGACTATTTTCGGCCTGGCCAAAACATAACTACTATTCTGAAAGGCAGTTGCTAAGGTTACGTGACCGCAATTTTCGTTTTTCGGAATTAAAAGTTAAGTGATCACTTTTGCTGTTCAATTTACTATCACTCAAGCTGGCATCGCTGCCCTAACCCTAACCCTGGCATCGCTGCTCAACACCTAACTCAAATAATAAGATTTTAGAGACAAAAAAAATTATGTAGTAATATAATTACGGTCACGTAACCTTAGCCACTACCATTCTGAAACCTTCTAGGTCTATTTTATAAAAATTTCACTCCAAATCAAATAATTTAGCATTATTTTTTCAGTGAAGCGTAACCTCAAGCCTACTCCCGAAGTGGCGCGAGATTTTGGCAATTTCCAAGTCCAGCTTGACAAATTTTCATTTCAAGTTCGCTTTCAGAATACCACAGTGGTTCAAGCTGAACTTCAAAGCTCCCAAGTAGGTCCCATGCTGAGCTTGAAAGTGCTTCTTAAAATATTTCTTACAATACCGATTTTGAGCCCAAGCAGAGCTTGAGCAGTACCTGCTGCTCAAGTCCTCTCTTAGAATACGGGCCTAAAACATGGAAACTTGCTTTGAAGCCAGGTGACGGTCGTCACTTGGCAGCTGATTGTTATGAATGCAAAACTTCAAAACAATTTTTCAAGATAAAATACCGGTTACCATTAATGAAGAAATTGTTTCTTGCAAAAGGTCGAAAAATAATCGAACTACCTTATGAATTACATCACGTGTTTGTTATGATGATAGCCTACCCACACAAACGCAGCCTGATACAATGAACGCTTCGAAGAATACCGATAAGCTTCGAGGAATATCGATAGGCTACGGCAGTCGGTAGCTATGGGTATACTATGGGTATACCGGTTTAAGATTGTTTCAAGTGCTTAAGTGTGGCAGAACAGACATTCGAGAGTTGATAAGCCAACCTGCTAGGGCTAGGCTAGTTAGTTTTGAGGAGTGAAAGCCTATCAGTAATTTTTAGAGCAGTTATAGCATTAGGCTATTTTTGTCGGTAGACTATCATCATAACATTCATGAGGTACTTCATTTGTTTTTCGACTTTTAACACGAAATAATTTCCTAATTAATTCCTAAGGATATTGGTATTTAATCATGAAAATTTATTATAAAGTTTTGTGTTGGTAACGATCAGCTGCCAAGCGACGACGGTCACGTGACTTCAAAGCAACTTTCCAGGTTTTAAAAATCAATACCAAACAATTCAAGCTAAAACACTAAATATGCAAACTTTTTAACAAAATACTTACCCATAATCATTTATTTAGTTTAATTTAAAATTATAATATTTTAAATTTTCACATTTAAAGAAAGATAAAAAATATCCTGATTGTAGTTTGTGGATTATTTAATGGCAACACCAATAGTAAAAAAAATTATTCAAGCGTATGATTTCAAAATATTCATCTGCGTTCGAGTAAAAGCGGTATATCTTAAAAACGACACCTGGTTGCAACCTAAGACGTTTCAATCATTAATCAGGCACTAAAAATCTATTTGTGAAAAATGTTTCAAGAGGCACCTCGATGGGTATCATGAGATCTCTTTTCTAGACGTTTTTTCTGCTAGCGTAACAAGGCCTAAAGTGTTTCAGAGCTCAGTTCAGAAATATTTCCAAAGCCTAATGGTAATTTATTTTCAAACGAAAAAAAAAAGCATAAAGATACGTTTCCAAACCAACAAATAGTGTGTGGAAGAAGCAGTTAAGTTTAGTTGAGGCAAAACTTGAATTAAATTTGCAGTAAAAACAGGTTATGCAAGGTACATACCACGCCCATTGCAGTTTGAGTTTTTTTGGATTAAACCGTTTACGTTTTGTTTCTAAACCAAGTTTTCAAGGTACGTAAGGAACTTTCTTTTAAGTCGTCCCACACACTTCAGTACCTACAAACTTACCTTGATGTTGCAGAATTATTTCCAAACAAAATTTGAAGCGATATGATATTTGTATGTCAACATTTAGATAAAACAGGCCTAATAGATGAACTTGGATAAAACATGCCTAATCCATGATATCATGATTAAACTCCATTTCTTGGTCTTTTTCTGTAGTATTGCAACCAACATCTTGGAACTTGCGTATTAAGTTGAATATTTAGTACTAAAACTTTTCTAATTAAAAAACCTCGAGGCGCTAGAAGAAGTTTTTTCAACGTAATAGATGGCAGTTTATTGAAAAGCTTTGCAATCCATAGCTCAAATCTGTTAAAGCCAGTGAGCTCAAGTACTTCATTCACTACCTTAAATGTTGGAAGTCCATCTGGGAGAAAATCTCCCATCTTCAAATCCGCAAGTCCGTTGGTATCAACTCATTATGACTGTTTTAACCATCTAGCTTACGGCAGTTAAAAATCTTTTACTTTCAAGTAGGTCTATTTAAGATCTTTCAACCTGATATTCCCAAGCTTTGTCAAAGTCTATCTTTCTTGTACAGTATATTAACCTGCAATACTTCAATTTGCCAAGCTGAAATCATTCCCAACGTAGCACAGCATCAAATTTTGACTTCTTTCATATTTGTTTTATGCTGAACTATCATAGAAATTTATTTGTTTACCAGAAGTAGGTAAAAATTTTGAGAGGCTCCTCCTGAACAAGGCAACGGAAAAACTTTGCCAAGTTTCATGGTTTTTATATTGATTTTATCTTAGAAATTCAACTTGTTTAAAATGAGTAAATAATTTTTTCAATCTTAGAGGCATTTTTGGTGGGAAACCTACCAACGTGGATTCACTAAAAATTTTCATGTATATCTAACTCACTATATATCCCAAAAATTTTATCTTTTTAGCTCAAGCGGGTAAAAATGTCTTAAGTTTAGAAGGAAGACATTTTGAGAATCCCCATTAATGTGGCATTGACAATTTTTTTCATGTTTTACGTTTTTATTATTATCATCATCATCATCATCATATTTATTTATTTACCAAGTGACGTCATATCACAAGAAAAAAACTGCAACTTCCTCTAGGTCTATCACCAAAGCATCGAAATATGCAATTTCTTTAAAACCAAACACACAAACTTGCAGAGTCAAAGCGATATTTAGTCACTTGGTGAGGAGACAGCAAAGGACCGAAAGATCATCTAAGTCTACTGCCACCTCACCAAGTTAAGGTTAAAAAAAACAGCTTTTGGCGTTTCTCAGTCTGCTACTTTCTATGATAAAAAATTTTACGCAAAATTAAAACAAAGTGTCGCAAAGATATGTACATTTTGTGCAGTGTATACACAAAACTCACAGTCACCATGTAAAGAAAATGCAAGGCAACATTAGAATTGTTCTGACTCTAAGCATACTAAAAAATAAAAATGCTGTAACTACAGATTGGATAGAAATAAAATTAATAAAGTTCATAAGGCTTATTTATGTTTTATAGAATTTAAAGTGGGCAATTGGAGTGAAAAAAAACCTCCTTGCTTTGTTTTGTATTGTTTGCCAATATGTCATCAGTACTGGTACAATTTCCATTACCAGTATATATCAAACTCAGTCAGTTATTGCAAAATTACTAATAATTCGATGGGCACATCAAAATGAGAGATGACGTATTGTAATAAATGTGTGATAGATGAATGCACCAAACTCATGTTATTCAAGCAAAGAATGGTTTATTGTTGAACTAAAGCATAAATATGCAACTATGATTCCTGTAATTATTACTGCATTGCTGATAGAAAGCTGTTATTCTAGCTTTTATCGGTTTCATAGTTTGATAAAAAATGAGCTTTAACAGCTTTTTTAAATCTGTAGAATGAAACTTCTTTCATACTGCTTGGAATTTCATTCCAAACTTTAATTCCTGCGAATGATAGAGACTTTTGCCCTAATTTTGTTCTAGTTCTTGGAAGAAAGAAGTTGTTTTTGTGGCTCAATCTTGTCTTATGTGTATAGCAGTTTTTTATTAGGTTAAACTTATCTGAATTTGCAAAAGATAGTACATTATTGTGAATTTTGTACATTGGCTTTGCAGTTTCCAGAGAGTAAATATCCTTGAGTTTTAAGCATTTAGCTCGATAGAACAAAGGATTAGTATGCTCACGATATCCACTTCCAGTTAACAATCTGATGCTTTTTTTTTGCAGAATAAAGAGAGGTGCTAATGTTGATTTTGAAGCAGTCCCCCAACTACTTATGCGGTATTGTAGATGAGAGTATATGAGGCAGTGGTAAACAGATCTTAAGGTTTGCTCATCTACAAAGTGTTTTAATTGATTAAGGGCCCAAGATCCCCTTGCTACCTTTGAACATTGTTCCTTGATTTGTTGTTTCCAGTTTAGATTGTCGTCTATGAGAACACCTAGATACTTTATGTGATGTGATTGCTTGATTGGATTATTATCTATTGATACTTTGAGTTCAGGTTTATTTTGTTTTGTTGTTACTACCATAAACTCAGTTTTATTAAAGTTAATTGATAATTTATTCACCTTGAACCAATTGCTTACATTGACTAATTCATCATCAATATTTTGTTGCAGTGTTGAAACATTAGAATGGGAGAGAGTAAGGTTTGTATCATCAGCAAAAAGATGAATTGTGGAATTTGAGGCAAGTGGTAGATCATTGATGTAAATATTAAATAACAACGGACCTAGAGTTGATCCCTGAGGAATACCGCAAATAACATCTCTTGACTTGGATTTATATTGATTTACAATTGTATACTGTTGACGGTCAGTCAGGTAACTTGCTAGTAACTGTAATGGTAATCCTCTAATTCCATACCTTTCTAGTTTCTTGATCAGTATTGCATGATTGATGGTATCATATGCTTTTCTTAAATCTAAGAAAATAAAACATGTAATGAGCTTTTTATCCATATTGTCGAGTAGCATATTGTAAATATCTAAAACAGCTTCATTTGTTGAGCAATTTTTCTTAAAACCATACTGGTTTGGACTAATCAAATTATTGCTCACAAAATAATTGTTTAGTTGATCAAGCAGACACTTTTCAAAAAGTTTGGCAAAAGGATTTAAAATAGAAATAGGGCGATAATTACTGCATAACTCTCTTTTGCCTTTTTTGAAAATTGGAACAACTTCAGCGGTTTTTAACACTTTTGGAAAATATCCTGTTGATATGCATGCATTAAAAATGTTAGTTAGAACTGGAGCTATAACAAAGCCTGACATTTTTATATACTTTGCAGGAATTCTACGTCTTCCTGTACTTTTTGATGGATTCATAGCTCTGATGTAATTTATTACTTCTTCTTCAACTATTGGTTCTAGAAAAAACGAATTGCAACTACTCTGAATCAAAGATGTGGCATTAAATTTGCCATCAATTATAGCTGGTGTTTCGATTGTAGACGCAAGGTTAACTCCTATCTCTATGAAATATTTATTGAACAAGTTACTGATGGCCTGTGGACCTTGTGCACTTTCACTTTTGGAAGCATACATTTTATTAGGAATGTTATTTTTCTTCACATTTTTCAAGTGAATAATTTTATTTATAATTTTCCAAAGCGACGAGGTGTCATGCTTATTATCATTCACTAAATTTTTAATGTAAAGTCGTTTTGCATATTCCTTAATATGAGTCAATTTATTTCTATAGACTTTGTATTGTGCCCATGTATTACTGTCATTTAATTTAAGGGCTCTTTTGTACAATAAATTTTTTTTCTGGATTGATGTAAGAATTCCTTTGGATAACCATGGTTTGTTTTTTAGTTTTGTTTCCTTTCTGCTTTGTTTTCGTAATGGTGCATGTATGTTTAATGTCTTATGAAAAATGTCAATAAACTTTTCAGTGTAGTTGTCAATGCATTCCTCTTTGATATCACCTAATAGCTCCATTTCTTCAGTTAATTTGTCTAGAAATTTTTCTATTTCAAAATTTTTTGTATCACGAATTAGGGTGACAGTTGATTTTTCACTCTTGGGCATGCTTAAATTAGAACACACCATTACTGGCAGGTGATCACTTACATCTTCCACCAGAATAAAACTTTTGTGTTCACCCACTACATTGTTTGTATAATCATGATCTAAAAGAGTTGAGCTTGTAGTGGTTATTCTTGTCGGGAGTGTAATTAAGGGAATGCAGCCTAAGCTATATGTTAAATTCATGAAATCTTTAATATTGATGTCAGAGTTACTTTTCAACAAATCTGCGTTGAAGTCTCCTCCGATATAATACATCAATTTTCTACTATTCAATTTTTCAATGGTTGATTCAAAACTCTTGCAAAACTCTGATAATTTCTGTTTAGGGTGTCTGTAAATTACCCCCACTATACATTTTTTGTTATTCCCTAAATCTAGTTGAATCCACATATCTTCACAGTTAGGAATGTTTAAATCAAACTCCTTGCAAATTGAAATTGATAAAGACTCCATAATAAACAATCCTACTCCTCCCCATCTTGTAGTTGTGCCTTTGTGGTAAAAATGGTACCCACTTAACTTTGCATTGTATACCTGTAACAATTTAAGTTTGGTTTCACTTATAGCAATGATATCAGGTAAGATATCATAATTTGTTAAAAGTTCATTCAATTTATCAAAATTTGCATTTAAGCTTCTTATATTCACGCAAAGCAAAGAAAATTTACACTTTTTGTTAATAATATTGGCTTCGGCCTGTGAGCAGTATTTTGAGTCAACCAAACTAGAATTTAAATCATTTAGTAAGCTTTTTATCTTGTTGTCTACCTGTAAGCATTTAGCTGGGAAAAACGAATTATTTGTGTGATTAATATCAAAGTTTAGTTTGTCATCATTTCTCATTTCATTTAACAATTGCTTATCATCTAGGGTTTGAAAAGGAAACAATTCACTGTAACAATTTTGGCAGAGGTATGGTTCAGTAGAAGAACAAAGAGTGTGAAATTTAAAGGGACTAATGACTGTGCATTTGAGATGAATCCATCCACCACACATATCACACTGAATAGCACACTGGTTTCTTTTACAAGGTCTTAAACCTATTTCACATGGACATTTAACTGGCATTATCAAGCAGTCAAACCAATGAAAGATTCTACACTAGTTAGACAAAATAGCAAATTTAAAATCAGCCACAAAATATGCAGAAAAAGTTGTTTTGAATTTAAAATGAAAACAGGTGAAAAATATCTTTCAATATACTGGTAATTATGAATTTAGACAAAAAGGTAGGCCTACAGAAAAAAAAAAGTCAGATCCAACTATGCACACAAAAATACAAAAACTACAAATGTCAGATCCTGCTATGCAGTCACAAAACACTAAAAGAGTGCTGAGTGTCAGGTTGAAGTAGCCTTCTTATTCATACACCCAAGAGTTGTTAGCACAGCAATAATTGTTAAGTTCACCTTCTTTAAACCATAAAGCTATTTCTTTCTTTGCTGTTTCCACAGAGTCAGATCCATGACATATGTTTCTCCCAATGTCAATACAATAATCTCCACGAATTGTTCCAGGAAGAGAATCAACAGGGTTAGCCTCTCCAAGCATTTTACGATCAGTTTTAACTGCTCTTTTTCCTTCCCAAACCATTGCCACAACTGGCCCAGACAACATAAATTCAACAAGTTTTGGGAAAAATGGTTGAAATTTACCTATTCTAAAAATATTTACCTATTCTAAACGTTTTGTCTGTCTAGCTTGGGAGTTTAAAAATTTTTGAATATTGTGGAACCCGTTTAAAAGGAATCATTTTCATAGTGGCTAGGGTGGAGTGAAAAATAAAAATTTTTGAGTTTAAAAAAGTGGTCTTAATATATGGCCCCAAAAACCATATGAAATACTTCTATCGCAATTTTGAGTTCTTGCATCTTCTTGTGGTTGTGCAATTTGATCGAACGGGCTTAAAATAGTCAATTTTGCCATATCTCACTAAGCACATATGCTAGAAAGCTAGTATTTAGCTTAAAAGTTGCAGAAACAGCACATTTATATTTCCATTAAAAAAAACTTTGCCATAAAAATGTACAGGAAAAAAGTTACAGCCAAATTATTGATTACAGATTTACTGATTATTGTGCTCAAGTTTTTCGTGCTCAACTTTAAATGCATTACAATTCACGTTGGCATTGAAAATAAGCCAGATGAAGTTTAAATTCCTGTATATTTGCACTTTTAGTGTGCCATGCTGCTTTATCAGCCTAAAATAGTTTCTTGAATGGCAATTAGTCTTACACAACTGGGCAATGTCCAGCATAGTATAGTGAACAATAATTGGAAGTTTCATGTTAAAGCATGATCCAGTATTGGTTCGCTTTTGCATCATCATCGCATTGTACCAGCTAATTATTTAGACACAATGTGGATGGTGTGACTCATATTGCTATATGTTGTGTATAATTGTTTTGATGCATATGTATCGATTGCAAAATTGTTATTGTCTTGATGCTATGACCAGCTGCTACTTGAAAAGGTTTCCGGACCCGGTGAGGTTTCATTTTCAGGGTGGTTTTTCTTTCCTCACCATGCTCCGTTGAGCTAAACATAGTTTTGGGCCGGTTGCACCACCCGTTGACCACCTACGTAACCGTGCCTGGCCTTGCACTGGTCACTGTCCCTCTCTTTTCTATTTATCATTCATTCGAACAACTACTCCAGTCGTTAGTTTTACTTCCATTTTGTGTGCCTGCGTGTATGTTGATGATTGTGATTGATTAGGCCTACAATGTACTTTGAGCTGGTGTGACAGGTGTAGCAACCATGCAAATAAAAATCGCTTTTTTGTGTTCAGTATCCTCTGCATGTCTTAACGTCTGACGTTGTGTCGCTACTTCCTTTTCCTGACTCTACGTGTTATTATTGTGTTACCATGCATTTGCTATTGTTGTGGTGGTCAGAATAAAAGAATAAAAAAAGAATGATTGAATGAATGAATGAATGAATCATTTTATTTATGCTAAACTTGAGGAATTATATCTGGTTAATTCAAAAAAAGTTTTGATTGTACAGTTTAATTCAAAAACACTGAAAGATACAAAAGTACAAAATTAGAAAAATAGGAATTAAAAAAGCAATTAGTAATTCGAAAAGCTACAGTTCTAAAAGGAAGAAAATTTGGCAATTTATTTAATGAACAATATGATACCAATGTTTATTGTATTGTAGATTCAATATATACT
The DNA here is from genome assembly GCA_963965965.1 of Trididemnum nubilum. Lineage (NCBI taxonomy): Eukaryota > Metazoa > Chordata > Ascidiacea > Aplousobranchia > Didemnidae > Trididemnum > Trididemnum nubilum. The sequence continues at coordinate 41,430,513 of OZ014483.1, forward strand.
GTACTCGATGGCATAAATTTCGTTGTTTCTGAAGCAGCATGCTAACTAGAAAAAGATTCAAGTTTAATGCTACTTGTGAAAGGTTGTATGGTGGAGAAATTTTTCAAAGTTCTGATGTTTCTGCCAAGCTTGTAGCCTTGGGCTCTGCTTTTTGATCTTCAAAAAAAGCATGATCATTAAATGTTATTCTCAAGCCATAATACTTCCATATGGCTTTCTTTGTTTATTATCGTTGCAAAAAATATCAAAGAGCTTATCAGCATCGTGCAAGAAATTCGTTTCAAGCTCTTTTTATTGATGTGATGTTTTAGATTTTTTCAGATATCTAGTTAAACCACTGAAGTTTTGCATTAGTTGATGGATTCTTTGTGCAATACTCAGCATATGAACGAAACTTTACACCAAATCCATCTGTTTTTTTGCAACAATTCAAGCTGTATCCAACTTCCTAAAGTGATTGAAGTTAAGCAAGCCCTAATCACTTGTCTCTTGGTTGGCAGCAACCTTGGAGGAAAATTATCAGAACTTTGAACAACTTCTCCATCTCACAACTTTTTGCAACGTTAGATTTGGATTTTTTTTTAGTTAGCATGCTGCTTCAAAAACAACGAAATTTATGCCTTCGATTACAGTATATATTGTATCTACAATACAATAAACAATGGTATCAAATTGCTCGTCAAATATATTGCCAAATTTTCTTCCTTTTAGAACAGTAGCTTTTCGAATTACTAATTGGTTTTTTAATTCCTATTTTTCTAATTTTGTAATTTTGTATCTTTCAGTGTTTTTGAATTGAACTGTAGAATCAAAACTTTTTTTTGATTCACTAGATTTAATTCTTCAAGTTCAGCATAAATAAAACGATGTTGCAAAAGCGAACCAATATTGGATGATGCTATGACATGAAACTTCCAATATTTGTTCACTATACTACGCTGGACATTGCCCAGTTGTGTACGGCTAATTGCCATTCAAGAAACTATTTTAAGCTGATAGAGCAGCATGGCACACTAAAAGTGCAAATACACATGAATTTAAACTTCATCTGGCTTATTTTCAATGCCAACGTAAATTGCAATGCCTTTAAAGTTGAGCACGAAAAACTTGAGCACAATAATCAGTAAATCTGTAATCAATAATTTGGCTGTAACTTTTTTCCAGTACGTTTTTATGGCAAAGTTTTTTTTAATGGAAATATAAATGTGCTGCTTCTGCAACTTCTAAGCTAAAAACTAGCTTTCTAGCATATGTGCTTAGTGAGATATGGCAAAATTGACTATTTTAAGCCCGTTCGATCAAATTGCACAACCACTAAAAGGTTGAAAGAACTCAAAATTGCGATAGAAGTATTTCATATGGTATTTGGGGCCGTATATCAAGACCACTTTTTTAAATTCAAAAGTTTTTATTATTCACTCCACCCTAATAGTGGCATAACCCCTAATTTTGAAAATTTTACTTTGTCTTTATGATTTTCTATCCTGAAACTTCATCTTCTGTTCCTATTGAGTGATTAGAATTTTTGAATTTTGGAGGAATCGCTTGAGAGAAACCCCGCATCGCGGCAAGCCCAGTTTTTTCCTTGTTCTACGTAGTTTTAATTCCCACCTATTTCGAGAATTTAGGCCATCTACAGCTTGAAGGGTTTAAAAGTTCAAAATTCCTTTCCAAAATCTTGGTTGCGAAAAAAAAAAGGATTTTTTTTTTCACAACCAAGATTTTGGTAAGGAATGGCTGAACCAAATCTTAAAATATTTTGTTTTAAACATGCTTTAGTTAGATGGAGAAGCTGCGCAAACTGGTGCAACTTTAAGCATACAAAAGTCTGGGGCAATTTTTATAATTTTTTGGCAAAAATAGTCGTTTTAACGCTAGTTGATTCAACTTTGTATGTTTTTAAGGCCATTTATAAGCATTAAATTGCTAATATTTTGAAGTCATTTCAAGCAATCGAATCGCCAAGACTCTTCAGCCCCCTTACTTATAGGTCAAGTCCAATAACACGCTTAAAGGCTTTTTGTATTTGGGGGCCAAGTTTATAAGTGACTTGGCTTAGTGGGTAAAGTCCCCTTAGCCACTCACCAGTTGCTCACTGGTTACATCAAATATAATGCTACTACAAAAATCTAAGATATAAAACTTGTAGCTACTTTAACCCAACTACTGTTGTTTACACTTTGACAGGGAAATATATTTAGCATGCGGGTCAATACAATTTATGTTTTCATGTAATTTAGAATAAAAAAGCATTGCAAAGTTATGTAAGAAAGTTGTAGCATGAAAAGCGCTGTAAACTTGATGTCACATAACATTTATCTGAGCTTTAGTAAGAAGCTTCGAATGGACCTCTCGGTCTTCCAGTCAAGAAGGCTTTGGACTTGACCTGTAGTAGCGAGTAAGGACCTAAAGAAGTATCAGAGCTTAATTCTTTCAAATAGCTTTCTAATCTTAGCAATTAAATTATTTCAAATAGCTTTAAAAACATGCAAAATGTGACCCAAATGGCCTTTAAATGACTACGTATTTTTTTTTAGAAAAATCACATCAAAAGCCTAACAGCAAAAAACAAAAATAATTAATCCAGTATAGCGTAGCCAAAAGGGGGCGGGGAGGAGCTATAGCCCCCCTCCTCCATTAATCTGTCGACCAAAATGTAGAAAAAAATATCAAGTTTTTTGCACTTCCAAGGCTATCATTTCTGTGATATGAACTCTAAAGTAATTTAAAGTCGCTTTCGAAGCATTTACTAAGGGAAGGTAGTATTTGTCAAAAGCAAAGCTTGCAAACCAGTAAAAACTTTTAAAAAATGGCAAAAAATAAGCAATCACATTTGATCCTTCCTGCAAAATGCTTAACGTAGACTTCAAAAACGTTGTGTAGAATGGGGGAAGGGTCTATTCAGTAGTGAACTTAGCTAATTACCCATCACTTTTTTAAATTAATGTTCTCTCAGCCCCTTCCCCCAATTTTTATTAATGCAAACGAATTAAGTTAAAACCTATGTTTTTTTTCCACATTTACCGGCTTGTAAAAACATAGGCTGAAATTTTGCCTTTAGCCACCGCCCTCATAGCCCGTTTACATAGCCAGTTTGATCATGCTTTTACACTGCTAATTGTTATGTCAGGACATTTTAAAAGCATTAATTATTACCTCAATAAGCCTAAAATTAAGTTATCTTTGCCAAAAAAGATTGCAAAATTTTCAGCACTCTGGCTCCAGACCTTTGAGATAGCCGCCCGCCCCCCGGATTGAATGTTTCTGGCTATGTGTCTGCATTAATCCATGATCATTTCAAATTTGTGCGCTTTGTATCGATTTAAAGCAAACATCTTGGTAAATTTAGCTACATGTTTACAGTATAAGTTTATGAATTCCAGTTTATGTGATCGACTTTCCTCAGTCAAAGTTTGAATATTCATAATCTTTGGGCAAAATTAGTTTGCATCCCTAAAAATGTTTTCTCCCATACGGCCATGAGTAAACTCTTTATTGATTTGTATTATTTTGTCAAAAGTTCATTTCTCAAAATCGAAACAGTAAACGATGATGTCTCATATATACATGTGATACCAACCGCAACTGGAAGTGCACGCTCCGGCGGGAAACAAAGGTCATGAAGAAGCTTCAAATTATATTCTTTTCGAATGCAAAGTTTTTTGCGATTATTCTTTTTAGGTCAAAAGCCCAATTAATATTAAGGAATTGAAAAAAGCACGTTTTTGCTGGGTTCCGTTCCAATACTATCGTACTAATTGCTGATAAACATTTTAGTTTGTTTTTTTTTAACTAAACTGAAAAATAAACCGCCGAATTTGCAAATATATTATTATTGTTATTACTGGGCAGCAGTGCAAGCGAATGTGCTACCGTTGGGTAGAGTCCACCTACACGTTGCGTAGGCCTCGTTTAGGCCCATTGCAACTGTAGCTGCTGTTATTGTTATTTTGTTTGGTTACTGGTTGAACTCAGAAAGCCTTCCAGCTTCCTATGTGTACATGGCCAGTTTGTTAATATTACATTTCGTTACCACATTGTGAACAATGGTTTTGGTGATTCCAAAATATTTAACACGAATATCTTGGTAAAGCTGATGATGATGATGATGACTTGCCTACATGATGATTTGGTGTTTCATCCTCTAGGCAACATTTTGGACACAGAGAAGACTCAGCACGACTTGTCGTTTTCTTGTGTCGTTGTAGATTGCAGTGCCCAGTTAAAACTTGCACTACTCTATTTAAATGAGGCCTCTTAAGCAGGGTGTCAAACCAAATCTGAACTCGAACCGTAAACCCGAATGAACCGTTTTATTTTGGTGAACCCAAACCGAACCTGAACCAGCAAAATTTTACTTCAGTGAACCTGAACCAAACCTGAACCTTCAAAATTGTGCTCAAGTGAACCCAAACCGAACCTGAACCCCTAACAAAAGTAAGAATATATTTTTCCATATCCGGATGCCGCTGGTGCTGGTACACGCCGGTTTAGTGGCGCGTCACAATGCCCATTGTCTGGTTCTTACTGCAGATCGTAGTAAAATTCGCCCTCTTAAATCAATGGTAAAATTATTACATACACGCAACTTCAAACAACCACTGTAGGTTAGTGGGCGGCGTTTTTTGTCTGATTTTACTTTTATATGAAGGGCCAAAGCTTCGTAATTCCATTTCAGGTTATTTCCAGGGTTAAAAGTCTTTATAAGTGCGTATTAAACTCATTTTAAAAAGGATACTATTATGACACAGAATAGCGTTTCTAGACAACTTCAGAGGATATACTGTACAGAAAATCAATTGCTAAACAATCATAAACATAGTGAAATGTGAAGTCAAGAACAATCTAAGACAAAAAAAAAGGTCAACAACAATTTTAGAAATGAATGAAGGCTACAGCTCTTAATTAACAGCTCATAGTCTAGAAAGATCAAAGCAAAAATAAATGATTTTGTAGTATCGCATATACAGGCGTATACGGTAAGCGCGGCAGGGCTTGCTGGGGTAAGGTCTAGAAGAGCTAAATCCCCCTACGTCCAGTCCCATAGTAATGTCACTTACGATATTTGGTAGAGAAAAGGGCTTTTTAGACAAAAAATTGCTACTATAATAATTATTTCTTCCTTAAATTACACTCCGCCACGAGGCAGCGCAAAATGCCTTAGTAAAACCAAAAGATGCCTAAGTAAAACCGAAAAAAAATATTGTGAAATTTTGGACCAAGATGTCAATTAAAGTCACCATTTTTAAACAAACGTATCCAAAATTTTTGAAAACCGGACGAATGCGACGCCAAAGAAGCCGTTAGATCGGTTTATTTGACAATATATTACCAAACCAGAACGAAGTTAGCTAATTTTTGTCTGAAAATAGCGTGAAAACCCCTATTTTTAGTAAAAAAGGCCAAAAATTTGGCAGCAAAAGTATTCCTTTTTTGAAAAATATTCTCCCCTGTTTGAAAATTCTGGGTGCACCACTGGGCAGGATTGATGTTTTAGCGGGCACTCCACGAACAACCCAACCTAGTTGCCCTATTCTCAAAAATGAAAATATTACCGGCAGGGATCTACCTCTACTGTAGAATACCTAAATCGTACTTCAGATATGATGGTTACAGGTCATCACTGAGAAAGTATTTAAAGGTTTTTAAAAACCACTTCTTAAAGCAAAAGTGTCTTTGCCAAAAAAGGGACTAAAACTTAAACAAAAAAGATCATTACTAGGGTAGCGAGGCGCTCCAGTTTCGGACCTGGACTTCTGGCGCTCCAGCTTTGGACGTGGACTTCTGGCGCTCCGTACACGTCCTTTGTTCAGGGCTTTTGGCAGAAATTGAGACTAGTCGAAAAACCTGCAAAAAGTGTGCCCAGTAAATAAAATTAGAAAACTTAACAGTTTTCCTTTTCGTCAGGGTTAGGGTCAACTTGCCCAACTCCTCCTCCATCGAAGAACCTGGCTGTTAGCTAGCCACAGTACTTTAGACCATTGTTCCTGCAGAGGACCAAAAAACGTGAACATAAATAATATTGCGTGAAATTCTCCTAATCTTCTATTGAAAAACTTGACTTCATATAGTGATTAGTTTTTATTATAAAACAAGCCTACTGCAGCGTGATTCCCATTTTGAAGCCAAATTGCTATTCTTAGGAAATCGGTAGAATTTGCAACTACTCTTTTGGCTTGTATGATCGCATCCTGGTGCAAAGCACAATATGTTTTTACTCTTTTATCCTATATGCCAATCGCAACTCTGCTCAGAACTATCACATGTCATTGAATAAGTGTTAAAACGCTATTTTTCGATGCAAAAGTGCTCGTTTTGAAATGAGTTTAATACGCATTTATAAAGACTTTTAACCCTGGAAATAACCTGAAATGGAATTACGAAGCTTTGGCCATTCAAATAAAAGTAAAATCAAACAAAAAACGCCACCCACTAACCTACAGTGGTTGTTTGAAGTTGCGTGTATGTAATATTTTACCATTGATTTAAATGGGCGAATTTTACTACGATCTACAGTAAGAACCAGACAATATGCATTGTGATGTCATCACTAAGCCGGTCTAACTCCAACAGGATCAGCAATTTCTCCTTTTTTTTTGGGACGAAACGAGTAACGACAGTTAAAGTTTAAGTCAATGAACTCGAACCGAACCTGAACCAGTAATATTTTTCTTGAGTGAACCTGAACCAAACCTGAACCTCAAAAATGGTGCTCAAGTGAACCCAAACCAAACCTGAACCGCTAAAATATTTTGAGCCGGAGCTAAACCTGAACCCGAACCGTTATTTGAAACGGTTTGACACCCTGCTCTTAATGTTAAGGAGACGTATTGTTAGTCGTGAAGACGTCCTACCTACAGACTCCTTCATTCTCAAGCAGTTTTTCTGTTTATTCCACCTACATTTCTATCTATCTGTGGATCAGTCCTTAACCTTGCTAACACAACTGGCATACGGGACTGTAATAAAAGGTTCAGGACCATGCATTTTTGATTTAGATCCTGATTTGGCTACATAATCGGCCACTTCGTTACCATGAACCCCTGCATGTCCCGGAATCCAAGCAATACTGACGTGGTTTTGTTTACCTAACTGATTTAGGTTTCTAATGCAGTTGAGCACTGTAATTGATGCTACAGTGCACTTTATGAGTGCTTTGATAGCTGCTTGACTATCAACCAGCGCAACAATACTTTGATTGTGCATTTTATCGAAAAGCAGGTTCTTAGCCACTTCTGAAATAGCTAAGACTTCTGCCTGGAACACAGTGCTGTAAATTCCAAGGTGTAAAAATGCTTGTTTTGGGGAGTTGTTTGGGTATTCGGCATAAAAAGCCGCTCCTACTCTCCCATTTAGTTTTGAACCATCAGTGTAAACCTTGGCAGTGCTCTGGTTTAGAATGCTTTCAAATCTGATAGCATTTTTTTTTGTCCATAACTTGACATTCAAAGTTTGTCTCAAATACCTTTGTTTTCTTTATTTGGTCAGCTGGCATTTGCAGTAGAGGTAAGAATTTCCTTGCCTCATTGCAAACATCAACATGGCTTTTTGTTTTCCCAAAGGAACCAATTGGGTTGACATGCCAGAGCCCACTAACAGTGATTCTGTATGACCCTCGCACTGCCTCAGCCAATAGAAATTCCTCAAGATGGGAGTTATGTTGAGCAAAATTTCTGGAGCACCAGTAGAGGTGCCAGGGAAAGCTGATGAAATCATCAGGCAAGCAAGTCTCTGCACCTTTGTGAGTTTCCTCACTAGATACTTTTTGTTGAAACCGCCAGCCCAGGACACACATGCATTCGACATGGTTGGCGTATCACAGCTGTGTATATCCATTTCATCATAGATGGTGTTATTCCCCACGTTTTACCCACAATTTGTCTACATTGCATTAATGCTGTAGTTGCTTTGCGGGTAATTCGGGTAATATGAGGTTTCCAAGTTAGCTTGCTGTCTAGAGTAACACCCAACAGCCTTGCTTCGTTGGAAAGTTCAAGTTTTGTACCATTCATTGACAAGGAACCCAAGTCTGGATTCCGTTTGTGAGTGAACAGTACAATCTCGGTTTTCTTGCAGCTAAACTGTAGCTCTTGTTCCAAAGCACAATTTTCAGCAATATTTATTGCTTTTTGGGCCATCCCTCTGATCCAAAGCATATCAGCACCAGTGACCAACACTGCTAGATCATCGGCGTAGGCTTGAACATAAAAGCCTCGGCTACGTTACTCTAGCAACAGGCTGTTTAAGACACAGTTCCACAGAAAAGAGGACAGGATACCACCTTGTGGGTTCCTCTTCACTACTTCCCTTTTAACTTTATCACCACATAATTCTACTTGGACTGTGCGATGTCTTAGTAGAGTCTCTATCCATGAGGTGAGAATCTTAGACATGCCCAGTCTTCGCAGAGCCGCAACAAAGCTACGGAAGGTGACATTGTCGAAGGCGCCGACAATATCCAGGAAAATACCCAAAGGTGGCTATTTTCAAACAAGGCAATGCTCCACACGGCGCACAAATTCATGCAAAGCAGTTTCCGTAGCAACTCCAGCACGAAAACCATACTGCGACGCAGAAAGCTTTGCCTGCACGTTATTATCTTCATTAATATGATACAGAACTAGCTTTTCCAATCATTTCAGTTGAAAAGAAGTTAAAGTAATCATACGGGCTTTCCTTTCCCAGTTTGGGGAGAAATATACCTGTGCCTTCTTTCCATGCTAATGGCACATTGCTGTGTCTCAGGCATGCTTGAAAAATGACATGGTAATATCCTTTCAGCTGATTCCAACCTTTCTGTAGCAGTACAGGATAGAGCCCGTCTGGCCCTGATACTTTAAATGGTTGAAATTCGTTAATATCTGCTTCTGCACTAGCACAATATGCTAACAGATCCTTTCCTCGAAAGTTTATATCTGAGGATCCCCATATGGTGTGATGTGCATGTGCATCAGTTCCTAGAATAGTGGGAATTTGTTCAATTTCTGTGAATACCAACAGATCCCTTAGTAAATTGGGCGGAGCTGGTTCTTTGGCTGCCATGTATGCTGATACGAAAACAAAACTGTGTCCCTTTTGGCACGCATTGTTAACTCTAATTGCCACGATATCCTCATTTGAAAACATCGGGATTAGAGAACAACAGAGATCAGGAGTAACATAAATGCACGCCTGAGGACGATTACCGTTTTCAATTCCTTGAAAGAGGTTCCATCCTCGTAGCTTGCTTTTGATTTTTGTGGCATATGTCCATGGTTGTTGAGCTAACACTAACCCGGAACGTACGCTTTTTGTAACTTCACACATGTTATAGCTTGCTGTTTTACATCTGTGTAGGTTGATTTGCCAACACTTTAGATTATGTAAGGATAACTTAGGTGCCGTAATGGCGTTACAGTCAAACTTCGATACTATGCCACCCTTTGGGACCGAGAGAAAGTGGCATAGTAGTGAGGGTGGCATAATAACAAGGATTTGCAAAAACAGCCTTGTGATGTAACAATGTAATGCCACGTTGTACTGTACGATTATAATTTACATGTATTTCAGTATTATGTACAGTACAGTGCAGTAGTTTCGGGAAGTCCAGTGTGATGCAAGCATGCGATCGGATAGGCGACGATGTGCATGAAATCCGCAGAAAGAACATGCGCCAGCTGACGATTCCTCAGAGTTTTGGGCTGAGCTACAGTAGATAACTTGAGAGAACATATTACATGCACATACTGTATACTTTTGCGGTTTCACAGCCGTTTAATTGTTTCGTTCATAGCGTTTATTGTTTCATTAATACACTGCAATACTGTACCTCATGTGGCATAGTAGCAAGGGTAAGTGGTGGCATAGTAAATATATTTTCTATTGAATTTAGATGGTGACGATCAAAAGTGGTACAGTAGCGAGGGTGGCATAGTAGTGAGGTGGCATAGTAACGAAGTTTGACTGCATTTGATTTGTCAAGTTGTCCACTGTAATCCTGAGCCATTCTTATCTATATGATAGATGTACTCAAGTTTAGCACTTTATTCTTAGAAGAGCTGAAATGGCTACTTCAATACTACAGAGAAAATCTCTGACTTCTACGAACTAGAAGTCGTCGGCTTCTCTGTATCTGCTCAAGTGCCAGGCTCAGCAGTATCCATTATTGCCTCACAGGTTCTCATCACCTTTTGGCGAACGCGATGACGTCTCCAGATTCTGAAACTGCTTGGCACTTTTCTTCTTTTGCAACTGAACCCGACAATAACCAGCGTATGGGTTCTAGTTCAGTTCCTTCAGTGTGGTTAGCGAAGGTTCCTGAACGGATACTAAATGTAGCACCCCTTCGTTCCACTTCGCTGAATGCTTTGTTTCCAAATCCGTACAACTGATTTTTGCATTTCAACGGGAAACCAGCGTAAGGGTATCGGAAATGCTTAAACCGTCATCCTCTGGCAACCAGATTCCAAAGGTTTTTGCTAGAGGCAAGTCTTTAGTGCCTTTTGCATCGTAGCCTTGATGAACTACCAAGGATGGTACAATAGCCTCAACCACATGTTTTGCCCACTCCAAGGTTTTCTCATCCTTGCATATGATCAGCACTTTACCTTCAAAGATAAAAGTGCGTTCGATGTGAACAAGAAAACCCGGATCGGTACAAAGAATCATTTTGGTGATGGCATTTTGAATTTCACGTAGATCCATGTTGTCCATACCACCATCCCCTTGTGACTCTTTTCTCGTGATGGTTAACTTTTGATTGCTGGCCTTCACAGCCCCAGCATAACTAGTTGGGGTGTTTGTGCCAGCCGTCGTTTTCTTGGCTTTGCCTCCTTGCATATCATGAGCGACTTCATGTTGTCCACGTTTCTGTGGGAGGTTTGTTGTAGAGGATAGAGAATCGGAAGATTCTCTAGCCCTTTTGGTTTGACCGGAGGAGTGATCAGAAGACTCCTGATCACGGTCGGGCAGTGACATACCAGCCAAATCCTTCATCACTCGCTTCTTTTCTCTTTCTTTTTTTTTCGTAGTTTTTTCCCCGCTTCATCTTAGACGTGCAAGCAATATCCAAAGAATTGCTTGGATTCTGAGGCTCCACTAGGGAAGTTGAAGTGGTACTCGGTTTCACAACTGACTATGCCACTTTTGCTGTACCCTCAGCTTCTGAGACGGACTCCTTTAGCAAAGGAACCTTCTCAACTTGAGGGCTCAGGTTTGATGTTTTTTCGACATCTGGGCTAGAGGGCGCAGTTGGCCGAATGCTATCTTTGTTGGCATTGTCACTCAAGAACTCACTGATTCTTGGTTGTGACAGTGCCACTTCTTCTGAATTTAGGGGTGTCATCGGTATTACTTTTTTTTTCTGTTTACTGACATAATTCATATGGTTGGTTTTCTTTAAACTGGGAAAATTTCCAAAGACCGGATTATTCAAACAAACAGAAAGCTACGAACTACCATTTCTATCGAAGGAAAAATACCAACACTGCAAATAATGAATCTTTCTCTGGACAGCTGCAGTCCCCTACCCAGGTGCAGTCCCCTACCCAGGTGCTGGTATCATTCGTATTACTTTTTTTTTCTGTTCACTGACATAATTCATATGGTTGGTTTTCTTTAAACTGGGAAAATTTCCAAAGACCGGATTATTCAAACAAACAGAAAGCTACGAACTACCATTTCTATCGATGGCAAAATACCAACACTGCAAATAATGAATCTTTCTCTGGACAGCTACAGTCCCCTACCCAGGTGCCATCTGGAACTACAGCTGCACGGGGATTTTCACAAGCTGATGGACATGAAGTCCTATGTTGGCTAGACTAGGACCAGCATCCTTTCTATCTTGTGGCCGTGACACGGCAGCGCGTTTTTTCCGCTGTACCCTATACTCGCATTGACATTCCGCCGCAATATTGGTACATTGCCATCGGTTCCATATTAGCCCGCAACTCCTGTTGGCCTTAGAGTCAGGGGTCGGAAATTAGAAGGCAGGACTTCGCAGTATCAGGCCTTCGCTTGCAATATAGGCCGGTACAAACTGCGGTTTTCTGGTTTAATTGTTCATGTGCTTAGCTTCATAATGTTCTGATGAAACTTCCAATGTCTATGGGTATTTTTAGGTCATATAAAGTTGTGACAACTGACAATCTTTTGTACTTCTATAAAGGCCAGAATTAAGCGTTTTAAGCTGTTGAAGTAAGTACTTACCAGTACAGTTCTAGAGTAGGAACAAGTTTATTTATTAGTGTAAATCAAATGCAAAGATGACCAAAACTTTCTGCTGTAAGGCCACAACTAGAATTATCATGACAAAACGTTTTAAGTATGCCATAGGCCAGTTAGAAATGAAAAGCTTATTTCCCTTGAGAGTTCAGTGTCTATCCTGTCTATAATAGCCTAGACAACTTCCCATGGCTGTCATGCTTCATGCCGCAATTTCATTTAAAAACTCATTGTTTAGATAGCCAATGCTGTAAATACATTATTTGTATGAAGCATTACTAATTGTATTGGCCTAATGCAAAATTGCAGCTTAAAATTTTTTATGTTGTTTGACTTGTTTCAGAAGCCTACTTGGAAAACCTGCCTGCTGTGACGTATTGCAGTTGTTGCTGTGCAGTTTGTACTTGATATGTTGATAATTAGAAAAAACTGTTAACTTTAATTTGATGAAAAACTGAATAATCGTAAATCAAGAATCTATGTATCAAAAGACAATCTATGAGTGAACAGTCAGTCGCAACTCAGTAAACGGTAAGTAAGTGACTAGATTTATTGCGACGCTTTCGGTACTCAATACTGCGGACGGTGTATGGTACATTTTCCAGTTAGAAATGTGCTAAGTGGCTGTGATTTTGAATTGCATTGAGTTTCATTTCTACTGAGCTCAGTGTAATTTGGATTCGCAGCTACTTTGAAAAGTCAACATGCAATGAAGAAGAATGGAGATGCAAGACAAGCCTATGTACAAAACCAATTTTAGTACAGTTAGTAGTTTGCGACGAGGTAATGGGCAAGTTGGTAGCATGCAAAATATTGTTGTAGCTTACTTTTGGCTTTAACAACAGTTATTTGCATGACTACAACAATAGTAGCCCATCTGAGGTCTGGTGGCCTGTATTGCGATAATTCAAGCAAGACAACAGTGGGAAAAGAAAGGTAGTGCTGGAATATTGTAACAAAGGGATAAAATTGTAAGTTTAACATTTATCATCTGTCTCTAGATTGTGGGCATTGGTTTTCGATAGCAATTGCGATTAGGATCATGCGATATTAATTTTCGATAATAAAGTTGGTTACGATTACGCGATATCAATTTGTTTGCAAACACTGTTTCGGTAATGCGATGTCGATTTACGAGAGAAAACATCAAATGTGATGTTGATTTCTGATAGTGAGCATCTTATGAACAAGCGTTTCTATCCTGACTGCTGACTCTTACATCGATGAAAGTCGAAAGCAGCTCTATACGTATCAGATATTGAGAGTTGGATATTCCACAACTTCTCACGTACTGACTTGTTGAGCAACTTTGTGTGTTAATTACTGCTGCAACTAATTCTGACTTTCTGTATTTCCATAGCCTAAACTGGTTTTTCTTGCTATACCATTATCCAACATGTTTGATGTCTTTCCACTAACACAAAATGAAGTTTCAGCAGTAATATTTTATGCTACTATTAAATTGGTAATGATAGCTTATTATTTCTGAAAAACAAATATTTAATTAAAATTTTAACATAAAGTTGTTTTTCTAGGTTTGACCAACAAGATCAAGATGAAATTGGCAAGGTCATTTGGAGGAAATTTGCATATCAAGAAAGATACTGTGTATTTTTCAACCAAAACCTGGTACTTAAATCAACACAAAATATTGCAGTATTTCAAAAGTGTCTTACCATAAGAGGCTTTTCAGGATTTTGGTCTTTACAAGCAACTTATTAAACATGAGACTAGATGAGTGAAATGTGCAATGATGCAAAAACAAAATGTCAATTTTATACTTGCAAGCTGAAAATCTTTTGGTAACAGCAGATAAGGGTAGCTTAATTAACCTAACAAGTGTAATCCAATATATTCTGAAGTTATCTGACTTGCACTTAAGTCAAAACAAAATACTGCAAAATTTAATGGTGTCTGATCATTTGAGGCTTCCCAGGGTTTTGGTCTTTAGAAGCAACTTTTTAAACAAGAGACTTTAGGCAATTGAAATCTATACCAGTAGTGATTTGGAAAGAAAAAGGCAAACAGATTTGATTGATTAAGCATAATGTTTTTTTGTTAACAAGCTAATAAGAGTAGCCTAGCCGAGCTAACAGTAATTAATCTACAGTAGCAAGTGTAATCAAATATGTTCTGGAGTGATGTGACCCTAATTCAAGATCAATCTGATCAGTTGACAAGTGATGCTTATACTGACAAGTAATAAAATACAGAATAGATATTAAAAAATTGTTAAAACAGTCTTGGCTATTATTTTTTAAAAGGAAATGGTATGGCTATTAATTTATCAAAATTAGGCATTATTACATAAGCACTTTGGCCCACTGCTGAGTGTGACCACTCATTGAAGTAGGCTAACTTGAAATATACTTCCATGCCTGTATCACTAACAGAAGTAAACCATTGTTTCCAAATAATCACTGATATGTAGCTAGCAATAATTCAAAAACTATAGTAATTGAAGGTCAAAGACAGTGGCATCACTTGTGATTTGAGCAAAAAACAGAGGAAGGACAATTTTCACTTGAAATACGGAAGCTTGTTAATGCTTTCCGCAAAATTGGCTTCTGCCAAATATTCATTACATTTTTCAGTTGGTGCGGCATGCACTTGGGGCCTCTGACTGTAGCGGAGCAACATTTGAGCTGCCATAAGGGGATAGTTCCTCTACCAGTTACATTACCAGTGGTTGATGGTTAAAGATCTCTGTTTTGATCAATGTGGTAGGCCCAGGATTATTTCAATTTGCACAAGCAAAGGCTTTTAATAAACTGCTGTTTCAATTGGCTTTCAACAAACACCTACAGGTAATGGTTCTAAAATGGTCTTGACCTAGCCTAAAAAAATTCAAATAAATGTAGTTTACATTTTCAAAGTTCAGAAGTTCGATAGCTTAAAAAATTTTAATCAGTTACTGGTAGGCTACCGGTATGACCGGTATGTCATGATTTATAGTGTTTCGGTACTACAAGTTATTACTACACAATATTCTATATGCCTAATGCGTTTCATAACGCACACCAGGCAAAGTTTGGAGAAAATTTATGACACAAGTTTAATATTTTAGTGAAATTCGCTCCTTTATTAACTTTATTTTTATACCCCAAGTGCTTTAGCTAGGTTAGTTTGAAAGTCATTCCGAAAACAAAATCAGCATAGGCAAATGCTCATTTCTTATCAGCTAATAATCTCCTGAGGCTTTAATTTGATTTATTTCAATCACATTGCGTTTTAATCAGGGATATCTAGAAGATCGGAATCGCTTACTTTGCTTTTTTCGCACGTTTCATGTGACAACAGTGGTGCTATGCAGCGCTTTTAGATTCTCGGACGCTTGAATGATCACAAAGCGAAACTGCTTGTTCTGTGCAATGCACGTTGGTAAAATCACTAGCACGTGTTGGGTAGTGAGCAGTGGTTGACATTTAGAAGTCTAGTTACTTTAATACGTTCAGTGATTGCAATCTATGTTGAAAGTTCGGGAAAACGTTCATGATAATGAGATTAGGTGTAGATTATAAATGCGGAGTTTACAAGACGAGTCAACAGTGCTATGGTTTATAATCTGTAATCTTGTACTGCACTATAGTAGTCTACTAGACAGTAATCTATGCAATTTTTTCAGTGATTGGCTTGGTAAATGCGAATGTATTAGCTACTTTTCGAAATTGTAGTTGTTAAGATTAAGTGCAGTAAATTTAACTCAACAATACTGTGCTTGCGGTTTAGTTAGTTATGAGACTATCCTTGCTTGGAACTATTCGGAGATATGAAACAGCTTTATGTTTTGGAAGAGCATAAAAGTTGCTCGAACTTAAAAGAAGTCGTCATTAAACCCAATCATTGTAGCCAAAACGTCTCCCCAACCTGCCATCTGTAAGTTATATGTATTGTAATTGTTTTTTCTCATTCTGGTAAATGAAATTATTAAATTTGCTTGTTTGTCGCTGGCATTCTTTGCAAGTTTCTAAGTTCAATTCAATGGAGTTTATTTTTGCCATGTCTGGCATGGAAGCAGCAAAAATGAGCATACGGTCTTCAAAGTTCAATGCTACTGTAAAAAACAGCAAAAGAAAAAAGCAACATAACATCAGCACTTACATATTTACAGCATTTTGATCAACTTAGTGTGTAACATTTTACATTTACAGAAAAGCAGCAAAATGACTAGTTGGCATTATCAATAAACACTAGCGTGACCCCAAAAATAGGAATAAAAACACTTTTCATATTGGCATCATAATAATTTCGTTTACCGTTGCATTTCAACTATATCATAAGATTATTAAGTTGTAATAGTACCTTGCTGTTTTGAGATTAAATGGTCCTTAAGTTTTCTTGAAAATGTTTTTGGGGGATATTTTTTGAGGTATGGGGGAATTTTGGCCCGGATTACAGGACCAGTTACATTTATTGCTTTTCTTCCAAGGGAAAGATTGGTTGTTTGGATGTAATAGTTACCTTTATCACTGTATCTTGTGTTGTAATTGTGAATTGAAGCAGCTGTCTTAAATGAACCAGAGGTTATATTGTTTACCTTGTAGTGGATTCGATGCATAGATTTGGCAGTTTCAAGGAAGAGCCTATCATTACTTGTTAGTTATTTCCACTAAAGTACAAAGTTTATATATTCAGCAATATCATTGTAACAATGGGTAACATCGCTTTTATTTGTATCTTTATATGTTTGAAAAAGAAATGTTGCAGTATATCTACCTAGAAATTAGCTGAAATTATTTTACTGCTAAATCATGTTAACTGATGCACAAAAATTAACTTTGTAGTTCAAGGGATGACTGTGGTGTTTAATAGTACATTTATGTGTATATTTTCAGGTTTCTTCAGTAAAACCCACAGCCCATGTTGAGAATCATTATACCGTAATGGTAAATATCCAAGCTTTTTTGCAACAGAAAACGTAGTGACTTTTATTTACAATTGTTGGAAAGTGTTTTTGGAAAGTGTTTTTGACTTTTATTTACAATTGTTGGAAAGTGTTAACCCTAACCCATAATCATCTATTTGGCATCTAGTGGAATGCAACAGCTTTCATGCTACACCAGCTGAGCTTTTTTTTTGTTTCCATCAAAATTTTCCATGAAAAGGTGAGATTTTTTTTCAAATTTCCATCAAAGTGGAATGCAACAGCTTTCATGCTAAACCAGCTGAGCTTTTTTTATTTGTTTTTTTCCATCAAAATTTTCCACCAAAAGGTGAGATTTATTTTCAAATATCCATCAAAGTGGAATGCAACAGCTTTCATGCTAAACCAGCTGAGCTTTTTTTTTCCATCAAAATTTTCCATCAAAAGATGAGATTTTTTTTCAAATTTCCATCAAAATGTGAGATTTCTTTTTCCGTTAAAAATTTACTTAATGAACTGCAGTTTGTATAAAAAACTTACGATCGTTTTTGAAAGTTTGATGGTAAGGTAAAATCAGGGATATCTAGAACATCGGGATTGCTAACTCAATTTGGCAACTGACAACTGGAGGGTTACAACAATTTTTTCAAATAGATGTTTATTAGACATTGCATACGCTGTATATGGGTTCTTGACAACATATATGGCATTAATAGTCATCCCTACTAAAACTACTGGGCTTAGTGAGGGAGTATGCAGAGTACAGGTTCGATTCCCGTGGTAGTCAAATAACTGGCGCCACTTTTCCAGGAAAAACTAAGGCATTGCAGCCAGACTGGTGACTAGCCATCAACTGTCCAGTTGATAGTGCGCTATATGATCTTCGAGATGTTGTTCACTGGTTCGGTACTTGCACAGGGCATATTGCTGTATTGACCTTGGGAAAGACACTCCACGTTAATTTCCGTCAGAGCCGTACAGTTTACTCGTCGAGGTGGCCTAATCTGACAGAACATTTGCAAACAGAACCGAAAATAGTAAACAAACACGGTACAGCTGATTTCAAAAGGGACCAAGCAATACCATAAATATGTATTGCTTTATAAACATATAGCTGACAACAAGCTTAGAATGTAGTCGCTACTGCATGCACATTGTTATTTCTAGTTCAGTCAATAAGCTTTCGAATATGCTTCAATTGGACATTTTAAAAGTCAATTTTGAGATTTTTCCTAAACATTTTTCCTGGGGGTCTTTTATAGTAGGGCGGCTGTTGGGTTTCTTCAACTGGTTCTTTGCAAAGCGATTAAAACCGTCCGGACAATGAACTTAAAGTTTGTGTGGTCTGAGCTACATTTGATATCGGTAAGATCACAGAATCTGCTTGCATTCGCGACTGCAGTAGAAGCGTTCGTAAATACAGCCCGTGCATTGTTCAATGTCAACATCCTTTTCATATTTTTAGCATTCGATGCCAAAGCATTGAAAAATTGCATCGCAAATACCGTAGTTGCAAAGCAAACCGCACTGGCTCTGCATGTCCGCCACGGTTTGCCATTTTGAACAGCTTTTAATGCTCTTCGAATAGACTTTTAGTAACTTCTGAAGAGGTATTGCTTGAAATCAATAATTTCTTGCAAGACGTGCATTTTCTTTGCTTGTCAATTCGCCGGGCGATGTAGCCGCTCACATAGTAACATATTGCAACATCTGCCTGGGAAATGTCCTCCAAAGTCACATTGGAAAAAATTACCTCCAGCCAATTGTAGTCCTCTTCCATATCAATATGATTTGAGAGCTCATTGTACAGTTCACACTGTTGAATCGTTGTTAACAAGGCATCTTGCTGTAGCAGACTTAAGCAGTGGATCTTTTTTCTGAATACGGTAGATGTTTCACGGAGGTTAAGTAATTACCACCATTACTGTGATGGTACCATCCAAAGCGTCCTTCTAAAGAAGCAGACGTCAGCTTTCCAGTTAAGAAGTACTGAAAACCATGATTGTCTTTCGAGCAAGTGCTTAGCCAACTCGGGTATTGCTGTCATAGACTGAATGCAGGCCATAAAAGTTTGTGCGGTAAACCCTGCCTTTCCGGATTGCTTTACTCGCAAAATATTAGGATGGCTTCTAAATATCTCAAACCAGGGTGGTCATGCTGCATGTGTTGAATTGACATGTACATTTCCACTTCCTATCTTTGATCTAAAGCCAAAATATAATTACTCAGTAAGGGTGTTTGCAACACATTTTACACTATTTATATCATTCGTTGCCACATGCTAGCATGGAATTGTGCGCTACTTACTGCACCACAATGAATGTTTTCCATAAATACAGCAATCACATTCATGATTAGATAGTAGACACCAGCGAACTTACTGCACACTTTGGCAATACCAATCTTCAAGTACAGAAGCATTTTTACCCTGTTAATATCCTTACCTAGCTGAAAGCTAGACATACCTTTGTAAGGTGCGTCGACTGATAAAATTTTCCATTTGGTGGAGATGAAATCGAGGTAACGAGCAGTTTCAGAAAACTCAGGATGACCCTCCAAATAAAACTCGAAGCACGAACACTTGATTCATGAAAAACTCCTATAAAATTGAACATTTGACCAAGACAAATACTTTTAATTTACTCAAAAGCAAACCTATTACTGTGGCTACCATTAGTCTCGGTCACATTACCTCATCTAGGAAAACTAGTTGTGGAAACAACACCAATGCTTGTGCTGTAATTAAAATTTCAATATGTTTTGCATAGTTTGTCTTAATTCTAACTAAAAGGACATAGATGTTGTCGCAGTAATATTAAAAACAGGAGAGTATATCAGCAGACACTTCCCTTTCATCAAATATACTAATGCATATCAAAGTCATCGCGCTATAGCAGCTGTTTTGCTGTAACTGTACTGGTAACCTGACAGCCAGATATATTGCAAAACTTTCAACTTACCAAGGATATGTTGAAGTGATGTTTGGGCAATGCTACTTGGGTTGAGGGATACTTTTTCAATGCATGGGCAACTTTTAGGGGTTTTCCTTTTTCTATGCTTCAAATAGGCAAACTGAGCAATGCATTTGTTGCCAAGGATGTACTTATGACAAAGTGTTGGTGAGAGCATCAGTCACTTATTCATACACTGTTGTACAAATTCTTAAAGTTGTGCGTGAAGTCGAATGTGAAAAAGAGACGCTCTCTTGGGATAAATGGATGCCTATACTGGGGGATTTATACTGGCTCTATACTGGCTCACCATGGCAGAGATCCACAAAAAGCTTCCTAAAATATAAAAAAGGTCAAATTGCATACCAGCTACTTAACACAGCTGCTATCATTAGTTCTCTTGTACAGTATTAGTATTAAAGTTTGAGGATGTAGTCATGTCATTTCAAATTCAATCCCATCTGTATTCACTCGGTGTGTTCAGCTCATTTAATGGATGAGAAAATTTAGCCAAGCTTACCACATACTTGCCATTGAAACCTGTCACCTATGAAAATATAAACTCACAACACCCAAATGGGTTTTACTGCTTAAGTTAGTAGGGAAGATATCCTTCTTTCATGAAATTGAATAGCAACATCCATAACAGTTTACATACACCATATAGAAAACTGACTACTCCACTCGAACAGACTACACGAGTATTCTTGAAATCAGATGTTAATGTTGGCAGTACTTCCTTCATTATGCTATGTCGAGGTATAACGAAGTAATATGCGCCTAATACACTTAGTTGCAGGCAATTTCTATTTCATACTTATATTGTATGTACAGTAAAAACCAAACAACGAAAACATCTTACAGGTTGCATATGCGGTTGTCGGTTTTCAAAGCAAGAACATCAAAACAATGTTTGATTCCTTCCATCACTCCATATTCTCATCTGGTTGTCCATCAAGTGTGCATGCTGTTACGTAATGTACCGGAAGCGATATCACCAATGCAATGCAAGTGCTTGCAGTGAAATCAGATGACCAATCACAAGCAGATTTGCAAACAGGACAGCAAATTCAAAACTCTGTAGTGGTCTTTATAATGCTGGCTGAATACAATTAAGGATTGTAAGAAGATCTTGGTAGTAGAGCAGAAGAAATAAACATTTGCACTTCAAGCTTGTGGGTAATAATAATTGTACCAAGAAGTTTCGGTGAATCCAATGGCTGGTTAGAACTTTTGATATAATGGTAAAAAATGCTGCTACCTTTTTCCACATACACAAAACCGCTTGGTAAAAATTCAGATTTTAACATTTCTTTGAACTCCCGAGAAATTTTTTTCTTTCAAATAGTAGCTCACATGTTTATTGATTTGACTGTTTTCATTTATCAGTACAGCTGAGGATGTGCTTGATGTTGTGGGTTGGGGTGCAGATGAATTTGAAGACAAATATTGAGGCAACAAAGGAAAAATATGAGGGACCGCAGTTGGCTTCAAGCAAATTCGCTCCAGACTTTGGCTTAAACAAGCCTGTTTATGTGATTCTGTGTGATCACTTGACCTAGTTTTAAAATTATCCTCAGTAAAATGATGAGCACAACGAGGAATTGCTTTAATTCATTTTTGCCTCAATACTGGTACTGCATATCTTTTTGTGGAAATCTGAATAGTGCAACTGGTTCTGATTTCTTGCTAGATTTATAACTAAATTTACATTCAGGAACACAACAAGAGTTAACCATTGCATTTGGTAGCCTACAGTATATCATCCAATTCGAGAATGAAGATAAAATTCTAAAAATTTACAGCAAAATATCAGCTAAAATTTTACAATAATGTGTATAGCAGCACTCCACTTCAGACTAACCAATAGGAAATACCGGTCGACCACTGGCTACCGGTATATGTTTACCTAGGAGTGCAATAGAGGTTGTAATTTGCTAACAGACTCACTCTCCAGACTAGGTAGACTAAGTTTTTGAAGTGCTCTAGAGGGTTATAGCCACATACCAGTAGGCTACTGAGTAGGCTATTTACCGGTACGTATGACAGGTGGGTTCAATTCAATTTATTAAGACAGCAAAAGACTGTTCAGTCATCAAAGTCAACTGTCAAAAGTAGCAGTTAAACATCATTACCGGTAACAATTGAAATTAAAAGCAGAAATCAGACTATTTAGAGCAGTATAAAAACTTCTTACGCTCAGAGTCTTGTCCCTGACAGGAACCTCCCTCAACGCACCCCCCAAATGATAAATAATAATAGGCACTAATTAATTTCCTTTTGAATTCTATTTTGAATTTACAGAAGTTCTTCTGTTTTATCTGTAATGGTGTTTCGTTCCAGATTTTTGGTCCATTACACTGCAAACACTTTTGGGCTTGTTTCGATGAAACTCTAGTAATGAAGTAGTTTTTTTTTTGATGTTTTTTTCTGGTGTTGTGTGAATGGATGTTATCTAACATTGTAGCCGATAGCATAATTATTAGTTGATGCACTGCAGATGTTTAAGGCTTTGTTGTGTACTTTGTGCATCAATTTAGCTAATTCAAGTTTATAAATATCGTGCAGCTTTAGTATTTGTAGCCTTGAGAATAATGGTGTTGCTCGTGTTCTTTTATTGCTATAAGTGATGATTGGCATTGCTGTTTTTTGAAGTAAAAATAAAGGTCTCATATTCGAATTGGAGGCACTGTCCACTGAAGTAGGCCTACCCTAATTAATCTTACGCCTATTTTAATGTTTCATCAGGCTCGATTGTAACTTAACGTTTGACCTCAACTATAACTAACTACGAGAAACTTCAAAGTGTATTTTTTTCTGCGTCATTGCCGACTAGCAACTAGTACTACTAACACAAACGCAACACCCTGCTAAATGCTCATGAGCTCAATGACTAACCCTCCAGTTGTCACCAGTCATCCGGAACGTGACGCAAGTAAGCAATCCCGTTGTTCTAGATATCCCTGGTTAAAATTTATGCTTTTTTTTGAAAGTTTGATGGTGAAGTTAAAATTTTAATCTAATTAAATGTTGACTTATTCACAACCTTCAGACTCCGGCTAAATCCTGCTGCATTTAAACGCTGATATCTAACAACAGAGCATTTTGTGTAAACATATTAAAACGTCAATATTACTGGCTAAATCAGTGTGTTCTTGACAATTAGTTGATTGCTTGATTTGACCGCGAAAGGTCCTTTTGCAACTTGCCTGTGGCAATTCTAATCGATCTTTATGACTGTCGCGCATACTTAGTGAGCGACTAAATAAAAATTTGTTTTGTTCTGTGCTGTTAGTTAATGTAACCAAAATGTTATTTTTTTTAAACTAATACCTGTTCGAATGTTTATGGCTATAACTGAAAATAATCACCAATTGCACTGTTCAGGATTTCAAAAGAACGATTCAATGTGTGAACCGCTTTGTCTCTATGAACATGGATCTAGCAAATCTTGCAACATTGCTCCTTATTAGTGGAAATGTCCACCCTTACCCAGGCCCCATCAGCAACCATCCTCACCCCAGGCACCCTTGCTCCATCTGCCATCTGGATGTGGGCAGAGATTCTCTTCAATGCTCTGCTTGCCTCAAGTGGGTGCATTTCCTTTGCTCCTTTCTTACCCGTGCTGACTTTCGCACAATCTGTGCAACTGGCACTGCAGTGGGCTGGCGATGCCCAGCGTGCCATTCCCAAAAGAAAACTGGCTCCCCCACTCAGACCAGTCTCCTTGTTACGCCGCCTGCGTCCCCTCCCCCCCTCCCCCAGGGTTCCCCCCACTACCGCCTGGTTTTTATCACTCACGTCCACCTCGGGGCCTCCCACGTTACCCTTGCTCCATTTGCTCTCTCGAGGTAGGTAAGAATTCTTTAAAGTGCTCCACCTGCTCCAAGTGGGTGCACTTTTCCTGCTCCTCTCTGACTCGAGCTGACTTTTGCAGAATCTGCGCGGCCGGCTCCCCCATGGGTTGGAATTGCCCTGCTTGTCTCAATGGGGACCTTGTCTCTCCCACCCACCGGCCAGCGTCCCCCCGCCTCGTCTCTCCAGCTCTGCCCCCACCCACACCCACTCCACTTGCTTGCTCAGATCTTATGGATTCATCTCTGTCTCTACCCTCACATCCTCCCCTTCTTAACACCTGCCCTCCTTCCGCCTTCACCCTTCCTGCCTCATCACCACCGCCCACAGCTTCACAGCCGGTCCACAACTTGCCACCGCACCCTCAAGGAATTCCACGCCTCTCACACAATCTCAGAATTCTGCAAGGGAATGCCGGTGGTCTTTCCTTTTCCAGCCGTGCTGAACTGATCGCCTTTCTTTCTGGCAACCACTATGACCTCATTTTGCTCCAGGAAACCCATCTTTCGTCAACCAGAAAGTTCCAAATGCCTGGTTATTATACCCTCCGCACGGACCGGACTTTCGGTAGACAAGGCCCTGTTTCCTCCGGTACTCACAACACTGGTGGTGGTGTCCTCACTCTCATCCACTCTGACCTGGATTTCTCTCCTGTTTCTGTCTCCTCTCTGTCTTCCCAGGACCCCTACTCAGACTACACCTGTGTTAAAGTCCTTCTTTCCAACCACTCTCCTCTTCAATTTCTTAACCTCTACTCCCCTCCCATCAGAAACAGTTCTTCTGATTCTCGCACCAGGACCTTCTATCCTGACATCCTTCCTAACTCCCCTGACACTTTCATCCTCGGAGACTTCAATGCTCACTACCCATCGTGGGACAGACTCATTCCCCCTAACCCGCTCGGAAATGACCTGTTTCGCTGGATCACTTCCTCCGGTCTGGAAATTCTGAACGACCCCGCCTCTCCCACGCTCCTTCACCATTCCACTGGGAGCCGTTCTTCCCCTGATATCTTGTTAGCTCCTGCGTCTCTCGCTCCCCACTGTGAGTGGCGCACTCTCCATGGCCTTGGCTCGGACCATCTCCCCATGGGAATTGTCCTCCCCCTCTTTCCAGTTCGACAACCAAACACACGTCCCCCCAAATTCAACTACAAAGAAACCAGTTGGGATATTTACCAATCTTATATTGCTGAGCACCTTCCCTCTCTTGATTTTGTTGCACTCAACATCCACCAGGCTGCCCACTCCTCTTCCCTATTCTTAGTCGAAGCTGCCAAGGCCTCTATCCCCTTTGGCCGCCTTGGTCGTTCCCCCCAAAGCCTGGTGGTCCCATGAAGCGAAATCTGCAGTTCGGGAACGACGGAGGGCCCGCTCCATGGCACACCGATCTGAGTCGCACCGCCTCAGATACATAGATGCTTCTCGTGGGGCGTCCTCAGTCATTTCTAGAGCCAAATCTGCAACCTGGCAAGCCACCTGTTCTAACCTGTCTCCCCGTTCTGATCCTCGTGCTGTCTTCAGGCTTCTCAATGCCATCTCGGGCAAAAAAAAACACCTCCCAAGACTCTTCTTTTCCCGATTGCACTTGCCCTCTTGACACTGCCAACCACTTTGCCTCTTATCTTCGCTCACGTCTATCTCAAGCGACACCCTGTTCCTCGCGCAGAGCTGAACGACAGTTCATGAATGAACTCCGGAAAGCTAGCTGTGAGGATGCTTCTTCCCTCCATAATTCTTTCTGCTCCCCCTTCTCCTTGACTGAACTCTCCACTGCTATCAGCAATTTCTCCTCTTCCACTGCGTCTGGCCCTGACCAGATTGCCTACCCTTTACTAAAGCACCTGCCTGAACCAGCACAACTCCTCCTTCTTTCTCTTTTTAACAGGTCCTGGCACTCTCACACCTTCCCCTCTTGTTGGAAACCTACCACTATCATCCCCATTCATAAACCTGGAAAACCCACTTCCTCTCCGTCTTTTTTTTCGCCCCATTACCCTCACCTCCTGCATCTCCAAGCTTTTTGAGCGCTTGATTCTTTCTCGCCTAAGTTTTCACCTTGAATCGAATCATCTCCTCTCGACTTGCCAGGCCGGCTTTCGTCCTGGTAAGTCACCCCTTGACCAAATTCTGTCTCAATCAATCTGGGACGGCTTCCAAAAGAAAAAACCTCCAGACCGAACGATTTTGGCTTCTGTTGACTTCTCCAAGGCTTTCGATTCGGTCTGGCACTCTGCTGTTTTTCACAAACTCCTCTCGCTCAAACTCCCCCCTTGCTTCGTTCTTTGGGTGCGCTCCTTCCTTTCTGATCGTAGAGCTAAAGTCCAGGTTGGTGGTTCCCACAGCCGCTCCTTCCGCATCAGACGTGGGGCCCCCCAGGGCTCAGTACTTGGTCCGGTCCTCTTCATTCTGTATGTTGATAACATCACTTAGGATTTACTTCGGGGTGCCCATGCCTCCCTGTATGCTGACGATCTGGCCATCTGTTCTTCCTCCCCAGACCCGCTCAAAGCCTCCTCTGTTGTCGAATCCTCCCTCGCTTAGAAACATGGTCCAACTTATGGAGACTTCCACTCAATCCAAAGAAGTGTGAGTCGTCCTTTTTCTCTACAGATCCCCATCAAGCCACTTTCGAACCCCGACTGAACCTCTTGGTCTTCCCTCTTTTGTTCAATCCCACCCCTAAATTCCTTGGAGTAACCTTTGATCGGACCCTATCCTTTGGGGCCCATGTCCAATCCCTGTGTTCCAAATTCTATCCACGCCACAAAGCCCTTCGCTCAATTGCCACTGCCTCTTGGGGTCCCACAAAAGAATCTCTCTCCCTACTCTACAAAGCCTTTGTCCGTCCGGTGCTTACATATGCCTCTCCTGGATGGTTCCCATTCCTTTGTAACACTGCAACCAATCACCTGGAGGTTCTACACAGAGCTGCATGTAGGGTCATTACTGGTTGCCTCTTTTCCACCCCCTCCTCACTACTCCTTCTCGAGGCCCAACTCCCTCCTCTAAAGCTGACTCTAGAGCATCAGACCCTCTACTCCTTTGAACGTGCTCTGCGCCTTCTTCCCGACTTCTCCAGCCTTTATGCCCTGGCAATTAGAAACGTTCCCTGTCGACTATAGAAGAAACCCTCCTGTAGATCATTCTGTTCTTCAGCCACACAACCACTCCCATCCCCACGCGAGTCTCTGATCACGTGCCCCCTTTTCCCCCATGGTCCACAACCCACTTCAGTGTTTCCCCCTTCATTCCCGACAGCTCAGGCAACAGTACATCTCGACTCCAAATTGCTTCAAGCGGACTATCCTCCCTCCCCCCGTCTGATATCCAAGTATTGACTGACGGATCTGTCCCCTCCCTTTTTGGTCCCGGTGGCGCTGGAGTGTATGCTCCAAATGCAACACATCGAATTCCTTATCCTTTTCCACCGGTCCAATTGCCTCCAGCTTCACAGCTGAAACCTTTGCACTCAAGCAAGGTCTTGCTTGGTGTACTAGCCATTTGATGACCTGCAAATTCCAGTCAGTCCTTTTCCTAACCGACTCTCAATCAGCCCTCTGTATCCTTTCTTCAGCCCCCTCTTATCTCCGGCCTGAGTCCCTCTGGTATGTTTGGTCCCTTGCCTCCTCCCTCTCGAACAATACCAGTTTGAGCTTCCAATGGGTCCCCGGACACGCAGGTCTCCCCAGAAATGAAAAAGCGGATTTACTTGACAAAACTGGTGCCTCTCTGCCCACTGATGCGATCCCAAGCCCTTTCCCCCCAATTAGTGCCAAAGTCCGTTATTGCCAATACCGCAATTGGAGACGTCATATCTCACACTCCCATCTGAACTTCCAAGTCCCTAAAGTCTCTTTGGAGGCTCCTTCTTTCTCGCTCCATACGCAGTGAGCTCTCCCGTTTTCGCTGCCATGGTCACAGTCTTCTTTTATCTTCATATCTTCACAGGATCAGTCGGAAAGAGACTTCTGATTGTAGTGCCTGTCGACACCCTCTACAGGACCTCAATCATCTCCTCCTCGACTGTCGTGCTTCTGAACCCCTTCGCAAATCTATCTTTGGCTCCTCTCTCTCTATTCTCGATCTATGGTCCAGACCTTGGGGTGTGGCCCGACTGTTGGGTCTCCGCAGAGTTCCTCCGCGCCCCCATCCCTCGGAAGGGGTCGGGTAGTACCACCACCACAGTCATCAACCGATGCCAATTTATTTCGGAATGCGAGTCATCATCACCGAAAATCGTGACAAGGCTGGTGGATTTTTTAACGGAAACCTCGGCGTCGTTCATTCTCTTTCAAATCACACTCTTTTTGTTCGTTGCAATCATTAACTGAATGCCATCTTTCCAGTAACCAATCAACAAAACGACACCTACTATCCAATTCGACCAGTCTATTCCGTGACCGTGGCAAAAGCGCAAGGACAAACCATTCCACACGTTACAATTTGGTTTGATAAACCAAAATCGTCAACTGCAACTGCCTGCCTATGTCGCCATGTCACGTGTAGCTTCCTTTTCATGCATCTCCTTTTTAAAGCTGTCCATGGCAAGTCATTTCGCACAAAATCACCAATAGCATTTCCATTTCACTCCTACTTCTTCTCCGAGCAGGTGCAATAGGACTACATTGCAGTGAAGGCCCTGCTATATCAAAAAGCCTAACGATGTCGTGTTGCTACCTCTTTGGGTGACAATGGAAACGCAACAACTTCACCACTTTTTCATTCTTGGCCCTAGCTGCTTTCGGCATCCTTCTTTTTGCTGTGTGTCAGTGACTTACCCTTTAGGTCGCTTGACATTGCGCTTGTGCACAACTCGTCGTTTGGAGACCTTGCCTACATTCGTGTACGTGCATTAAGACCAAATGTTGGCCATCAACATTCCTAGGCATAAATCAAAACCACTTGGACGCCACGCAACTGTAATGGGTGGGTGCTGGGTTCAGTCACCTCTGACGTTCAATCCTACGCTTGCTAGTTCCTCAATGTTATCAAAGGTAATTTTTGTGGACACTTTCATTGATTTTGCTTAAAATACACAAAACATCGTTATAATACTAATTGTTTACTTAAAACATTGAAACAAATCTTCGGATTGGAAAGCATACCTTGCGTGTATTTACATAATATTTTGAACAGACTATTGGTAAAACTTTGTTTAGTTGTTTTATTTATGTGTTTATCTCCATTTGTCGCGTTTCGTGTCCCTTTCAACCTTTAAGTTGTTGAACGTAACGTTGTGGCTTGCTGTCACGCATGCATTTAAGGGTAACGGACCAAAGTTTGCTCAGTGATCCAAATGAATCTGTATTACACTTCCGAGTAGGTTTTGTAGTTAGCTGACAACAAATTCTGGAGTTAGTTTAGGTCATTTTCTGGACACTCTCATATATTTGCTCAAAATACCCAAAAACTTGTTTTATACTTGCATTCAAAAACGTCCCAAAACGCTTCGACTCGTTCAAAGTTTGCTCAGACAAAAATTAAAACGGCCAAACAGCACGAAAGTTAGGAAAGGGTCAAAAACCAATTATAAACACTGAAAACCGCTTAAAAATGATTTTCAGGACCAAATACCAAAAAGAATGTGTTTACAAAAAAAAGTTTGTTTACAAAGATCGTATCAAAATGCTTCCAATCATTCAAAACTCGCTCACAAACGACCAAAATGGCCGAACTGCACAAAAGTTGTTGCGGGGTTAAAAACGTCAAACGCTTCTTCGAAATGCTGAAAATTGCTTAGAAGCGTTTCTCGTGACCAATACTAAAACAAAAGTTTTTTGGAAAAAAACTAATTTTTGATCATAGTCGTGCAGAAACGCCTTAAATCGTTAAAAACGGGCCAGGCAGCACAGAAATCAAAAGTCGGTCAAAAACCAAAAAACTGCTAAAACTTAGCATTAACCGCTTAAAATAATTGTCATGACCAGGTAGCGAAAAAAAGAGTTCAACAAAGAAAACTCTTTTACCAAGCTCGTCCAAAACGCTTCAAACTAATAAAAACACGCTGTGAAACGCTCGAAACGGTCAAAATGCACAAAAACTGAACATCGATCCAAAACGTTGAAAAAAGCTAAAAACAACTGAAAATTGTTTGGGAATGATTTTCGTGACGAAATACCAAAAAATAAGTTTTTGACGAAAAATAGTTTTTATGACCAAATTCTTCTCAAAACGATTCAAATCAATTAAAACTTGCTGCTTGAAAACAAATACGGCCAAACAAAACCAAAACTAAAAATCGGTCAAAAACTGCTAAAATACACTGAAATTTACTTGGAAAGAGTTTTCGTGACCAAGCAGCAAAACAATTTTTTTTCAATCAAAAACTTTTTATTTAAACCAATTTTGTCCAAAAACGCTTCAAGTCAGTTGAAACTTGCTTACAAACATCAAATACAGCCAAACAGCACTAAAACTAGGTCAAAAACTTCAAAAACTGATAAAAATCACCGAAAACCGCTCATGAGTGATTTTCATGACCTAATTGCAACGGAAAATTTGTTCAACAAAAAAACTGTTTTTCACAAGAATTGTCCAAAACGCTTAAAAAAAATCATTTAAAAATTGCTGACATAACCAAAACGGCCAAAAAGCACAAAACCGAAAAGCGGTCAAAAACTTCAAAAAACGCAAAAAGTACTAAAAAACCGCTTCGAAGTGATTCTCGTTTCCATTAAAGTAAACATTTTTAAACGGAAAAGTTTTATTACCAAAGTTGTCCTAAAACCTTTCAAATCACTTAAAACTTGCTCAAAATGGACCAACACGGCCAAACCGCATAAAAACTAAAACCCGTCAAAAACGTCCAAAACTGCTCAAAAATGATTTGTGCAAATTAAAAGCAAAAAAAAATGTTTTGCAACGAAAACTTCACCCAAAGTTTTCCAGAAACGCTTCAGATTACTCTAATTTTGCAAGAAAACAAGCAATACGGCCAAACAACACAAAAACCAAAAATCGGTCAAAAGGTCGAAAACACTGGAAACAAAGTTGTGTCAAAACACTGCTAATCATTCAAATCTTGCTCACAAACGACCAAAACGATCAAACAGAACAAAATATGAAACGCGGGTAAACACGTCAAAAACTGCTACAAAGTGCTGAAAACCGCTTAGAAATGATTTTTGTGACCAAATACTAAATCAAAATCTTTTCTTAGAAAAAACTGATTTTTAATCAAAGTCGAGCAAAAACGCCTTAAATCATCAAAAATTTGCTCAGAAACGACAAACCAACACAAAAACTAAAAATCGGTCAAAAATGTCAAAAACTGTTAAAGATCATTGAAAACAACTTGGAAATAGTTTTCATGACCAAAAAGCAAAACAATTTTTTGTTCGAAACATTTTTTTTCCAATTTGTACAAAACGCCTAAAACCACTTAAAACTTGCTGAGAAACGAGCAATTCAGCAAAACAGCAACAAAACTGAAAGTTGGTGAAGGGCATTGAAAACTGTCAAACCACTAAAACTCGCTCAGAAGTGATTGTCGTAACCAAACAGCAAAACAAATTTCTTTCAATCAAAAACATTTTATTTTGTCAAATATTGACCCAAAACGCTTCAAATCAGTTACAAATGGCCGAAAAACAAGCAATACGGCCAAATCGCAAGAAAAACTAAATATATGTCAAAAACTGATGAAAAGACTGAAAACCGCTTAGAAATGGTTTTCATGACCAAAGACCAAAAAGAATGTGTTTTCAAATAGTTTGTTCACAAAATTCGTGTCATAACAAAAATCGTTTTATAACAAAAGTTCCCAATACACAGCAAAAACCTGTTTTAGAAGAAAACTGATTTTTGATCAAAGTCGTGCAAAAACGCCATAAATCAAACTTGCTCAGAAGCAAAAAATACGGCCAACCAGCACAAAAACCAAAAAGCGGTCAAAAACGTCCAAAACTGCTAAAAGTTAGCTTTAGCCGTTCAAGAAAAGGTAAGCATTGTCATGACCAAGCAGCTAAAAGAAAGTGTTCATCATAAAAAACGTTTTTTGACTGAACTCGTCCAAAACGGTTTAAATCATTCAAAACTTGCTGCGAAACAACCAAAACGGCCAAACTGCACAAAAGCTGAAAATCGATCAAAAACGATAAAAAAAAGCAAAAAAAATGAAAATTGTTTGGGAATGATTTTTAGGACGAAATATCAAAACACATTTTTTCTGACAAAAAATACATTTTTTGACCAAACCGCTTTAATATCAGTTTAAACTTGCTGCTTGAAAACGATAAATACGGCCCAACAACACAAAAACTAAAAATGGGCTGAAAACGTCAAAAACTGGTAAAGCACACTGAAAACAGCTTGGAAATAGTTTTCATGACCAAAAAGCAAAAC
Source organism: Trididemnum nubilum (assembly GCA_963965965.1). Lineage (NCBI taxonomy): Eukaryota > Metazoa > Chordata > Ascidiacea > Aplousobranchia > Didemnidae > Trididemnum > Trididemnum nubilum. Next base: position 41,462,732 of record OZ014483.1, read on the forward strand.
AAAGTTTTTTTCGGACAAAAACATTTTTTACCAAACTTGGGCTAAAACGCTTAAAAGCACCTGAAACTTGCTCAAAAACAAACAATTTGGCGAAACAGCAACAAAACTGAAAATAGGAAAGAGACGTTGAAAACTGTCAAACTTCACTAAAACTCGCTTAGAAGTGATTTTCGTAACCAAAATGCCAAACAAGTTTCTTTCAATCAAAAACATTTTATTTAGCCAAATATTGACCCAAAACGCTTCAACTCAGTTGAAACTGGCCGAAAAACAAGCAATACGGCCAAACAGCAAAAAAAAACTAAATGTATGTCAAAACTGGTAAAAAACACTCAAAACCGCTTAGAAATGATTTTCATGACCAAGGACCAAAAAGAATGTGGTTTTAAATAGTTTGTTTACCAAATTCGTGTCGAAGCGCTTTTAATCATTCAAAACTCGCTCACAAACGACCAAAACGGTCAAACAGCACAAAAACTGAAACGCAGTCAAAAAACTAAAAATCTGCTGTAAAGAGCTGAAAACGGCTTGGAAGTGATTTTCGTGACCAAATACCATAACAAAAATTTTTTTTAAAAAAAACTGCTTTTTGATCAAAGTCGTGTAAAAACGCCCTAAATCAAACAAAATTTGCTCAGAAACGACTTTTACGGCCAAACAGCACAAAAACTAAAAGTCGGTCAAGAACGTTAAAAAAAGCGAAAAGAAACTGAAAATTGTTTGGGAATGAGTTTTAGGACGAAATAACAAAACACATTTTTTCTGACGAAAAATAGTTTCTTTGACCAAAATTTTTCCAAAACGCTTTAATGTCAGTTAAAACTTGCTATCGGTACTTAAAAACGACTGATATGGCCCAACACTACAAAACTAAAAATTGGTCAAAAACGTCAAAAACTGTTAAAGCACAATGAAAACAGCTTGGAAAGAGTTTTCATGACCAAACAGCAAAACAAATTTTTTTGACATAAAGAACTATTTTTTGACCAAAACTGTCCCAAAACGCTTGAAATCATTGAAAACTTGCTTGCAAACGACAAAACCGCCAAACAGCAAAAAAATTGAAAGTTGGTCAAAACAGTTAAAACTGATAAAAAAAAATGAAAACCGCTCGAAAGTGATTCTCATTACCAACAACCAATAAAGAAGTTTTGAACAAAACACTTTACCAAATATGTCCTAAAACGTTACAAATCACTCAAAATTAGCTTAAGAACGACTAAAACGGCCAAACAGCACAAAAACTAATTATGGTCTAAAACGTCAAAGCCTGCTAAATTTTGCTGAAAACCCTTAAAAAACACTTTTTGTGACAATAGAGCAAAAAACGCAACAGAAAAAATGTTTTACGGAAAAACACTTCTTTGAACGGTTTTCAGTGTTTTATTACGGTTTAAACGGTTTTCAGTGTTTTATTACGGTGTTTGACGTTTTCAACCGACTTTCAGTTTTTGCGCTGTTTCACCGTATTTGTCGTTTTCAAGCAAACATTTTAACCTATTGAAGCGTTTTGACAAGATTTTGGTCAAAAAAGCTTGTTTTTTGTCAAAAGGATATTTTTTTGATATTTCGCCATAGTAATCATTCCTTAACAATTTTTAGTGGTTTTTAGCTAATTTGACGTTTTTGATCGTAATTCAGTTTTTTGTGCATTTTGGCCGTTTCGGTCTTTTCATAGTAAGTTTTGAATGATTTGGAGCGTTTTTTCATGACGCAGCTAAAATTAACTTTCAAATTTGAAGCGGCTAATGTTAACTTTCAACAAATTTAAACGTTTTTAACCAAATTCAAAATTTTGTGCTGTTTGACCGTATTTGTCGTTTCTGAGCAAGTTTTAAATGATTTAGGGCGTTTTTGCACGACTTTGATCAAAAAAGAGTTTATTTTAAAAGAAGAGTTTGTTTTGGTATTTGGTCACAAAAAACCATTTCCAAGCGGTTTTAAACACTCTGTAGCAATTTTTGACGTTTTCAAGCGCATTTCAATTTTTATGCTGTTTGACCGTTTTGGTCGTTTGTGAGCAAGCTTTGAATGATTGGAAGC